>JAJMGL010000015.1:0-389339 GCA_030568695.1 Suhomyces wounanorum
ACCCACCAAAGGCTGCTGAATCTTTCAACGCTCAAGTTATTGTCTTGAACCACCCAGGTCAAGTCTCTGCTGGTTACTCTCCAGTTTTGGACTGTCACACCGCCCACATTGCTTGTAAGTTTGACACCTTGGTTGAGAAGATCGACAGAAGAACTGGTAAGTCTATGGAAGACAACCCTAAGTTCATCAAGTCTGGTGACGCTGCTATCGTCAAGATGGTTCCATCCAAGCCAATGTGTGTTGAAGCCTTCACTGACTACCCACCATTAGGTAGATTCGCCGTCAGAGACATGAGACAAACTGTCGCTGTCGGTGTTATCAAGTCCGTTGAGAAGTCTGACAAGGCTGGTAAGGTCACCAAGGCTGCTCAAAAGGCTGGTAAGAAGTAAGCTAACTTTGGATATATTTCTAATTAAGCCTTAAGCAGCTTGTGTATAGTCGAAATTACTTTTGCCTAGTGTACGTAATATATTAATGTTAAAATCGATGTAGTTTTAAAGTTGAACTGCTTGGAATCCTTTTCCACTAACAACTCCCATCCAATCTCCTGTATTGTCTCTCCAACAAACATTGTTTACTTCCAAATCTTCTTCATAAGCTAACACTGGTGTATCAATTATAATTCCACTGTCACCATTGGATTTTGATTGCAGAAGTTGGTTACAATCCCATACCAATGCTTGACAATCATCTCCACCAGTTAGCAAGAAATTCGAGGAAGGATGCCACTTGATCAGATTGATGGCAGCATGGTTAACACCTCCTAATGATCCATCTAATGTAGCAACTGGCATACCAGGCATTCTCATGTCTATAATAATAACTTGGTTTGAGTTAATGCCAATAGTAGCCAAATGATGCTGGTCGATATTGGAAGTGCTTAGCTTCAATAATGCTTTAGCGTTGGTTGCACTAAGCCCAATGGAGGAGTTGGAACCAGATAATAGAGATGGTGTTGTAGCGACTGCTACTGGTGGTTCGTAAATGATTGTAGAATGTTCAAGAGATCTCAAATCAAATACCCTCATGGAACCATCATTTCCTACTGATGCAAATATGTTGGATGAATTGTGGATAAATTTGACATCGAACACTTCTGAATCGTGTGCGATCAACTGAGTCATCACCGTTGCAGTATCAACATTCTCTTGTCCTATCTTTTGTTGGCCCTGAGATCGGTGTAAATCCCAAACAGTACATGTGGTATCAACTGAAGATGAAATTATAATGTTTGGGTCATTTTTATTCCAATCGAATGAAGTGACTGGAGGAAAGGTATTGATGTCTTCAGTTTTAGAATTTGAGGATAACGAATTACCAGCAGTATTGTTGGCCAATATGTGAGTTTGGACCAAATTAGATTCAATTTGTTCGTAGTTTGAGGCAACTTTGTACAAGCGTAAAACTTCCAGAGATGCGGCGATTCTTTGTTCTCCTGTTGTTCTCATGGATGGATCCCATTGAAGGTTTGTAATAGGATAATCCAAAGTTGCCTCGGCCACTTTCAGAAAGTCAAACCCTTCCACGACACTGTCTTCATAATATCGTTGATCGTGATATTTTTGATACATAATGGAATTGCCAGGGTTTGTAGGGGAAGCATTGTCAATTCCTATTTCGTCTTGTATTATGGGATCTGTACTGCTTAACCTGGCTTGCTCATTACCATATTGCATACCGTAAAGAACATGTAAACTATTACTGAATCCCTCCTTGTAGGAACTGAGGGCAATGCATTCTTTGTACTCCATCCCTAAAGAGGTCCAGTCCGAACAATAAAGTGGTAGCTGTGAAAAATAAAACGAGTGCCTGTCGATTGGTGCCAGAGAAGTGTTATTATTGGTGCCTTTATCTTGAAGTGGTGAAATGTTGATACTTGATGATGTTAATGGTTGGTAAGGTAAACCTGGAGCTGTTGCTCCTGGGGTACCCACGACCGAACTTCCATTACTGCCACTTGTAGGAGTACTATGGTTATAAACCAGACTTCGCTGATTAGCGTATGGCGATAAACTGCCACCGCTTGATCCAACACTTCCGAAAGAGGGTGGAGTATATGTGGGGACCCCTGCTACTCCTCTCTTCTTGCTGTACCAATCCATAAGTTATCGCTTGTTAGAGATGGATTTTTGATTCAGATTGGATATTTAGGACTATGGTAGTTGAGGGTGATTAATAAGGATCTTTGACTTTGCGGTTCCACTAACTATAACATAACCTTGTTCACGTCGGTGGTGTTGCGTAAATGTGATTATCAGAGTTTTGGAGATAACGTCGTGCACAAACCAATTTTCACAACTGGCTTACATTTGGTCCGACTTGCCTGTGTATGCTGGTTTTGGAATACTATTTTGGATTCAGGGAGTTTGGAGGTTTTTGTGATTTAGAATTGTAAATAACTTCATATAATTTTATGATAATATCTATGGCTTTCTTCAATCTAAACGTGATTGGCGGTTGAATCTTAGAACTCGCAATTGAAATATGTTGATAATGTGAGTCCAGTCTCAACTTGATTGTCACATATAGTAGGAAGACCAAGATTTTTTATAATTTCATTGAGATACTATCTAAATTGTTGCATGGAAATAGTCCTTCATGCTCCGAAGAGTTTTTGAAAATAGATCCTCCAAGATGCAAGTATGTGAATACTACAACCAAATCACGATCGAATCAAAAGTCGATAGTGTTTGTATACTAGTGACGATACTTGAAGATTTTACAGAATATTGAAGGTAATTCTGGCATCCTTGAGTTTTTTAATTATTGGGTGCAAATCTATAATATGTAATATATCTAATGTACAAAGGTTAAATTCGCACTTAAGCTTGGGATTCAACCACTTCCTCCACTGAAGGACATGTGCAAATCAAGTTCATGTCACCATAGGTGTCGTCCAAACGAGCAACGGTTGGCCAGCACTTTGCGTGTTTCAAGTATGGTAATGGGTATGCGGCCTGTTCTCTTGTGTATCCTCTAGTCTCCCATTCTTGTTGAGGAGTAGAAACAATGTCGTCCAAGGAGTGTGGTGCATTCTTCAAGACCAAACCTAATGGCTCATTGTTAGCGTAAGCAGCGATTTCCTTTCTGATGGAGAGAAGAGCATCGACAAAACGGTCCAATTCAGCCAAGTTTTCAGACTCGGTAGGCTCAATCATCAAAGTTCCTGCAACTGGGAAGGACATGGTTGGGGCATGGAAACCATAATCTTGAAGTCTCTTGGCGACATCAATAGCTTCAATTCCAATGGCCTTAAATTCTCTCAAGTCCAAAATGAACTCATGCGCACAGTGCTTCAATCCTTCGTTACTAGAAGCTTGTGAGTCAATGAACAAGATCTTGTAATCGTTTTGTAACTTGTGCAACATATAGTTAGCATTCAACATAGCAATTGTGGAAACATATGGCAATGCTTGTGCACCCAACATCTTAATGTAGGAGTAAGACACCGGAATAACAGATGCAGAACCATATGGAGCAGAGTTGACAGCCTCAATGGATTCATTGGTGGAGTGTGGAGTTTTAACGAAGTGGTGAGATGGCAAGAATGGCTTCAAGTGCTCCTTGACACAAACTGGAGCTTGGCCTGGACCACCACCACCATGACTCAATGCGAAAGTCTTGTGGATGTTCAAGTGACAGACATCAGCACCCAAGTCTCCTGGAGAAGTCAAACCAACTTGGGCGTTCATGTTGGCACCGTCCAAGTAAACCAAGCCTCCGTTCTTGTGAACTGTGTCAATAGCAGTTTTGACACCTGGCTCGAACAAACCGTAAGTAGATGGGTATGTAATCATGATAGAACAAAGGTGTTCGGAGTGTTTTTCGGCCTTCTCGGTCAAGTCTTGCAAATCAATGGATCCATTTTCTAAACACTTAACTGGAACAACCTTCAAACCACACATAGCAGCGGAAGCTGGGTTAGTACCGTGTGCACTGACTGGAATAAGACAGATGTTTCTCTTCTCGTAATCTCCTCTAGACTTGTGGTATTGTCTAATCAAGGACAAACCAGTGTACTCACCTTGAGCACCAGAGTTAGGCATTGAAGTGGTGGCATCAAAACCTGTGATGTCGTTCAAATCCTTTTCAAATTCATCAACCAATTCCTTGTAACCTTGTGCTTGGTCAATTGGGGCGAAAGGATGGATTGAGTTGAAACCTGGAATAGACAAGGTTTGCATTTCGACAGTAGCATTCAACTTCATGGTACATGAACCCAATGGGATCATGGAATTAGCCAAAGACAAATCCTTACTTTGAAGTAAGTGCAAGTATCTCAACATGGAAGTTTCAGAATGGTGTGAGTTGAAAACTTCGTTGGTCAAGATTTGATCAGTTCTGGCAAATTCGGTTGGAAAGGTTGGCAATTCACGGATTTGACTAGCGTCAAATTTACCGTGGGTGAAAATGGCAATTAAAGAGTTCAAGTCTTGCTCAGTGACAGTTTCATCCAAAGTGACAGAAACAGTGGAATCATCCACCTTGAACAAATTGATATTGTGTTCAACCAAAGCAGATTGTAACAATTGATCAGCAGACACTCCGTTCAATTTGACAGTCAAGGTGTCGAACCATCTGTCGTTGAGGAGTTCGTGGTTAGAGGCGATTTGAGTGGCCAAGATGGTGGTGAAACCAAACACTCTCTTAGCAATGTTCTTCAAACCTTCTGGACCGTGGTAGACAGCGTACATGGCAGCGATGTTGGCCAACAATGCTTGAGACGTACAAATGTTGGAAGTGGCCTTTTCACGCTTGATGTGTTGTTCTCTAGTTTGTAGGGCCAATCTCAAGGCTGGCTTGCCCAATCTGTCCTTGGAAACGCCAACAATTCTACCAGGGATCTTTCTGGAGTATTTCAAGTTGGTTGCGAAAAATGCTGCATGAGGTCCACCATAACCGAATGGGACACCGAATCTTTGAGAAGTACCCAATGCGATGTCGGCACCGTATTCTGCAGGAGATTTGAGCAAGGTCAAGGCCAACAAGTCAGTGGCCATGGCAAACAAAGCCTTGTTAGCGTGAAGGACTTCACCCACCTTGGTAAAGTCGTGGACTTGACCATTAGTGCCAGGGTATTGAACGAGACCACCACAGACCTCTTTGGCGATGGATTGTAATTGGTCCACACCTTCATCGGTAGACAACGGTAACACCACGATTTCGATGTCGAGGTTAGAAGCTCTGGATTTGATGACGCTCAAGGTTTGGGGGTGGACGTTTGCGTCCACCACGTATTTGGATCTTTTGCCCTTTAAATTGTGGTACGATAAGGACATGGCCTCACCTGCAGCGGTACCTTCGTCCAACAACGAGGCGTTGGCCATGGCCAAGCCGGTCAACGAGGTGACCATGGTTTGGTAGTTCAACAACGATTCCAATCTACCCTGGGAGATTTCCGGCTGGTATGGAGTGTAGGAGGTGTACCATTCGGGGCTCTCCAACAAGTTTCTTTGGATCACCGGAGGCAAGATGGTGCCGGCGTAGCCCTTACCGATGAAGGACTTGACGAGCTTGTTTTTGTCGGCGATTTCGTGGAGATGGTCCAACATCTCCAGCTCAGTGTAGCCCTGTTGGGGGTGAATCTGCAACTTTCTCTTGATGAGGACATGCTCTGGGATGGCCTTGGACAAGAACTCATCGAGGTCGGAGTATCCCAAGGTGGACAACATGGAGTTGACATTGTCTGGGGTGGGGCCGATGTGTCTTCTGGCGAAGGTGTCCAACTTGGAGAAGTTGACTTGTTTTGCGTTGGGGTTGTAGACCTTGGAGTAGTAATCAGACGAGGTTATGGCTTTGGCAGAAGCACCAGTCTTACTAGCCAAGGATCTGAAGGTTGATCTCGAGTTAGGAACGGCCAATCTTTGCAAACGGGCACTTCTGGCCACGGTTCTACCTAACTGGAACATTTTCAGAGGAATAACTCGATACCAGAATCGATCCAGGAATCATTAGGGGCTTTATAGTGTGAGGTGGGTGGCCATGTCCGAGTCAAATCATATGCTAAACCCATGGGTTGACTCGCTGCTCCTGATTGGGAAGGCCTGAGTTGGGGAAGCGTGGTATGGTGACTCGGAATACGGTGCATCTGTGACTCGCGCCCGGTGCACCTACTAACTGCTTGCCAACACTAGCGATGGGTTGACTCCGGTATTTGCTGGGAAAAGTGGGAAGAGTAGGAAGAATGGCTCGGTTATGCACACCGTATTGGCCTCGGAATCAGATCCCGGGGGTAGCTGATAGTTGGCTGATTGGGCCACAATTCCCCGAATTGTGGGGGTCCTAAGCGAGGGACTCGGGGTATTGGTAAGACTCGCCCTAATTTCAATTGCCATGCTATGTGCCGCAGGTATAACGGCTGTCAAAGATAAGCAGATGCACGCCCACGTGAAAGGGCCTCGGTCCAGAGGAGGCCATTCCACTGGAATCACCAAGTATCAGAACCACCGGTGACGAAACAGAGCAAGCCGAACAGGGCAAAATGGCAAGCGGGCAATACTGGCGAACTTGCCATCAGCTCAATGTGAAGTTGACATTCCCCGCAGCCTAGACGCCATCTCTTACTCCGAATATGGGTGCGACTCTTGCATGCATCGCTTGAGAAATGTCAATCTGCAAAGCTGTTCTTCATTGGTTTGGCAGTGGAAAGAAAACACAGAACGAGAACTGAGAACAGAGAAGAGGGAATGAAGGAATGAGGGAATCAGGGAGTGAGGGAATGTGAGAATGAGACGGCTCGGGTGAATTGGTGTTATTGTGTATTGTTTATTTCTGGCGAGTGCGTCTAAAGGGTATTTTCACATTCATGGGTATAAATAGGGATTGTCGCCCTCCTAATTACCATAGTTGTTGAACTCCCTCAATTAGTGAAGCCACAGTTGATTTCAGACGGATTAGCCTGCTAGAGTTCAAACCAGAAATGGACCAAGTTTATGGCTTCGAACAGCTTTAACTGTACCAATTTTCCCAGCTAACTAGTGAAGTCTCGTTACAACTGGGGGCACATTTCAGAACAATGTCTTTCCACATCTGAATATTACCGTATATATTCAAAACCAATTTAATGGTTATGTTTGGCATGTTCATTATTAATATTATCACCTGTGGCCAACCGGATCAGCCATTTCCATCCCCATTTATCTCATAATAGGTAATATCGGATTTTAACTACTTTGGTTGGAATTTTGTTGCTTATATTAACACTTTGATATTTACATTTCGAAGGTTGTTTCGACCATGGACTAAAGGTTCTCTTCGTCCTAGTTTTGACTGCTAAATCTTAGCCCACCAATCGTTGGTGGTTGACGTTATTGTTGGGTTATGTTCATGAACTCACTGTTACACTGTCTGGTGTCCATAAAACCCACTCTTCAAAAAATTGAGCTTTTCACATATAATCATACATCCAAGTCGAACAGCACCCATTGATCTAATTTTCCAAAAGGTCTTGCACAAGCTTTATTTCTTTGGGCAGTGTTCCACAACACCCTCCAATAACACGAACATTTTTCATTGAGTTCCATTTGGTCACTAACCGCTTCCACTTCTCTCCACTTTCCCCTGCCAAGTATTCTCCCAGATCTTTATCGTAGACAAATCCCAAGTTCGGATAGACAATCAATGGGAAATCAACGCATCTATTAATGCTGTTGATGATTTCCTCAATAAGATCACAATTGATACAATTAAGTCCAATTCCAATGAAGTCTTCGTTTACATCAGGATGGTCTTGCAAAAACTGGGCTAAATAAGCCATACCTTCAGAAATGGGAGTGCCATCGACCAAGTCAGTGGTGTTGTTGAAATTAAAGCTGATAAAGAAAGGTTTCAGAAGTGCTAAACGGTCCATCAACCCTAAAATCAGCTTGAGTTCTTGGAAACTAGGAATAGTTTCAAAACCTATGACATCAACAGTAGGCTTCTGGGCAAAAAATTTCACCAATGGTTCATGAAAAGCTTGTAGCTCCTCGTCGCTGACTGAACCGTAATTTCCAGTATACTCAGATCCATCTGCTAGATAGGTAGCGTAGGGACCAGCCAGTCCAATCACATAGACCTGCCTGGTAGAAGTGGATTTGGAATCAACGGCCATATCAACTGCAAACCCCCACAATTCCTGGATCTTTTGTTCATCTAATGAAGCGTATTTCTTCAATCCAGCATAGGAAGTTTGATAAGTGGCAGTTATAATGGCATCTGCTCCAACTTCCACATACAGGCGATGGACCTGACTAACCAACTCTGGTTGGTGCAACAAAACCATTCCCGACCAAAGTTTTGAGGACTTTGGTTGAATGGGAGAGTCTTTAGGTACCAAACGTTCCAATTCAGTGCCTAAGGCACCGTCCATAACTAATTTGCGCTTTCTTATATCTTTCTTGAATGTCATCCTTTGAATTAGTCACACTCAAAATAAACTGTTCAGTGAAAAAAAAAATTGAGAATTGGGATCACCAACATGGACCATTCTGGAAAGAGAACAAGAGACGAGTTTGAGGCTGATCAATTTGGACAGAGTAATTCCTACGATGATGATTCCAAAAGACAGCACATCGACCCATCTCAGGAATTGATTAGCAATGTCTGTAAGGATATCAGAAGATTGGGTGAAAACCCCAATGTTGTTACCCAAGTGGATGATGTGCTGTACATCTCGAATCCAATCGTTGCCGAATTCGAAAAGATTGACAAGTTAAGAAATTCTATTCTTAGTACCGTCTACGCTGTGGTAATTGAACAACCTCAAAAGATTAATGCTTTAAGTAACTTGATACTCATTTGCAATGCAAAGAATTTCGTTGTTGCCAAGTACGTGCTTGAATATCTCCATGCCAAGGCACAATCTTTGTTGGATTCAGTCGGAAAAGAAGAACAACCTACAATTCCTTCTGAGAATGGTGAAACAGCTAAAGTCAAAGAAGAAGATGCTGGTGTCTTTAATAACATCAAATCTATTTTGAAGTTGTTTGCTTCATTATCCCCTATTATTGAAAATTACGCCGTTATCAGTTTGTTCAAGCAATTTTTGAATTTGGCCATTGAACTACAGAATTCCACCCCTGAAGTGAGAAACGGGTTGGCTGAAGGAATATATTACAACGTTTTGATTTCCATACCATACTTGTTCAGTAATATTCAACCAGGTTCAACTCCTGAATTGGTCGAGAAAGTAAATGAATTGGTAGCAGAAGCTTCTAACTTCAAGGCTGTCAACGTTCCTTACGCTTTGTTACAACCATTTGATTCAAAGGCAGACAACTACGAATTGCCATATGAGCCTAAAATGATCATCGACTTGATTCTTCCAGCAATTTTATCGTTGCAAGGTCCAGAAAAGGATTGGTCTGGTCTTAAAAACGAAAACAATTCCAGTAAACTTTTCTTGAACTACTTGGACTTAGTCCAACCTATAATTGATGAAGCACTCAGCAATAACACAATTTCAAGTGAATTGGTAAAGCACAAATTACCACAACTTTCATTGCCAGATGTGGAGAAGTTGAACAAATTCAAACCATTAGGTTCTATTGACAACTTATGGTACAAAAATCCTCGTGTATTATTTCAGGTCTACAACTCAACAGAATATGAAACTGTTCCACAAATTGATACTTACATTGGTTTGTTTTTCAAAGATTTGTCTTATGATATCTTGACTAATTTATCATTCAACAAGAATGAAGCTTCAATTCAATTATCCATTTTAGACTTATATTTCTCCAGAGACTTGTTTGCCCCTCCAGGATCTTCAATTGATCAACTATCATTGATTCACAAAGACAACATAGCTGGTGAAAATACACCGGCGTTGTCCACTTGGAAAGTGGAGGACATTGCTGTGGAAAGTATTTTGACAATGATTTTCCAATTGCCAGCCCCATTACACCATGAGATTTACTACTATACCGTGTTGATTGCTTGTTGTAGAGAAAGTCCAGAGTCCATTGCTCCAGTATTTGGTAGGGCCATCCGGTACTTCTACAAGCACTTGGAAACTTTGGATTATGAGTTAAAGATTCGTTTCTTGGATTGGATGACTACTCAAATTTCTAATTTTGAATTCAGTTGGAAATGGGATGAATGGGTTGCTGATTCTAAAAAGTACAAGAACTTACGTTATCATCCAAAAAGAAGTTTTATTAAGAATTTGATTGCAAAAGAAATCAGACTATCAAACAAGAATAGAATCAAGGAAAGTTTTGTAACTATCGATCCTGAGACTTCAGAGGTAGTATCTCTTGAAGAATTTCACCAATATTTGAACATTTCACTTTTTGACAACGAATCCAAGTATATCATTGATTATGATGCTGAGTTATATGGAAATGAATCAAATGCCAAGGAAACTTTAGCAAGATTATATTTTGAGAAGAAAAATACACTCGCAGAAAAGAACATTGTGGGTCCTCAAGAGGAAATCTTTTTCAATTATTCAAACCCCGAATTACCCCTCCATGAGATCTCTAGTAAGGTATATGATTTTGTTAGTGCTCACTGGAAAACCAACAATGATTTCACCGAATTATACAAGGAAGCATTGACTGCGATGGATGAGCTCTCTCATATCAATTCTATACGGTTCATCATAAATTTGGTTTTCCAAACATACGCCTACATTGGATCCAGATCTATCTATTCGGTGGTAAGTGTGGTATCTCGTGATATCAACAAGTTGAAGTTTTTGAGTGGAAGTGACATAAAATACATCAAAGATGAACCTGAGTTCGAATCATTGAATCTCACTCCTGAGGATATTGAGAATAGAAATATTTGGATTATTGAGGCTATCTTTAGGATTTGGTCACATCAACCGCAGGTTGTATTTTTGATCTTGGAATACTTGATTGAATTCAAGATCTTGAAACCTGAATTTTTAATCCCAAAAACGCTTGAGCTTTCTACCAATTTGCTTATTGAGAATGTTTCATGTATGGAATCAATTAATCGTATTTTGAATAATTACTACACCCTGAATTCTGAGGAGTTTAAGAAGATTTTCATAATAATGATTGATTCTATTGTGAAAAACTTGAACCTGATCTCTCAAGGATTGGAAACTCCAAATGATCAACATATTGCTATCATTAAAGAGTTTGACGAGGAAGATTTAGATTTACAGAAGAAGATCAACAATCAGTGGTTGTATTATGAATACAAAGGTTTGTTGAAATCCTATATCAGAAAGTACTTGAAGAATGATTCTGACTATGTGGAAGAGACAAAGAATGCTGTCAAGAGCATCGAAAATAATGTAGTACAAGAAGATGTCACAAGTTGGTTGCATGAAAGAGCTTAAGTTCAATATTTCAACTGATACAATGGAAGCCCATAATATAACAAAATCCAACAAAAGTATTTATGTATAAAATAAATTCAATGTATAAATTTGATTATTAGTTTTAAGTGTAAACTATAGAATTCAGTTGCTATTTTATACCAATTGATTATATCGCCGCACTATTGTGCTTCCATAAAATCTCACCATAAGCAAGTATCCATTTGCTACCATGAAAGACTTTTTTGGAGATAAGTCATTAGCCATTGAGACCAAGGACTTCACATATAAGTTCTCTGGTACTGACAAGGTGGGCTTAGAAAGCATTAACCTTGCACTTGGATGGGGAACTTTCAATCTCTTGATAGGACCAAATGGAGCAGGGAAGTCCACTCTATTGAAAATCTTAGCAGGAAAGACCTTGATAAAAGCGGGTAAAGTTCGTCTTGGTGGATTTGACCCATTTGAAGATAACAGAACAAGAAATCAACAACACAATTCTGATATCAATCAATACATCACTTATCTTGGTACCGAATGGGCTACCAACTCCATGGTCAAAAGAGATATATCGGTGAAGGTATTGATATCTTCCATTGGAGGCGATGTTTTTCCCGAAAGAAGAGACAAATTGGTGGAGATTCTTGACTTCGATCCTGAGTGGTCAATGTTAAACCTTTCGGACGGAGAACGCAGAAGAGTTCAAATTGCCATGGGATTGGTGAGACCATGGAGGTTATTGCTTTTGGATGAAGTTACCATTGATTTGGATGTGATTGTCAGACAAAAGCTCTTGAATTACCTTAAAGATGAGTGTATTCAGAGGAATTGTACTGTGGTTTATGCTACCCATATCTTCGATGGTATTGATCATACATGCTATGATAGAGTGATTCACTTGAGTGAAGGAAAAGTGGTGGATAACATTGAAAGTAAGGACATCTTATTTGACTCTGAGATTGAAGAAAAGGTTCAAATAAGTGATCGACTCAAGATTGCGCCTGCTCAATCCTTGCATCCATTGGCAATTCATTGGTTAACTAATGATTTGGCATTGAGAGGTTCGAGAGAAGAAGAAAAACAGAAGATGTTACGCAGACTCCAAGCTTGGGAAGAAAAGGGACCGAACGATAATCGTTTCCTCGACGGGAGTGATGATAAGTTGAGGTCATACTTCAAGTCCACTCGTAGTAATAAGTAATTATGTTAAAATAGATATTTTGTGAAAGAAACTTGGCCAAGATTGATTTTTAGTGATTCCGCAGTCAGGTCATTTGAACTGAACTGTAAACTTCTAATTATAATATTTGAATACTTGATTCAAGTGCCATTCTGGCTAGATTCAGTAGTTACAAACTGTTAAAGTATGACGTATATTGAAGTATGCAAGTGCATCCAGATGCAAGGTGCTGTGTTAATGGAAGGTCTTTCGATCCAAAAGAAGCAATGACGATGTAGGGTGTAATCATTTCAGATCATCGAAATGGTTGTTTATGGGGAATTCGTTGACTAAGCTAAAGAATTACTTTCTATCGGTATTTCCTTAGTATCTGGTTCAGATTCCTCGTGTTGGGTTGATTCTTCTGAGTATTTCAGAGTTTGTTGTTGATACATGCGTTCCATCTCTAAGAACTTAACATTGTCTTGGGCATGTATCAATTCCTGCTTCAAGAGCCACATGTGATACTTCGATTCTAATGCATCATAGCTATCAGATGGAGAGATCAACGACCTTGATGGCACTGATGCCAACTTTCTTCTAATCCTGTTGGGTTGTTGTACTGATGGTGTCAAAGGGGTAGAGGGGCCTCTTTTGCCATTTCTCTCCTGAGGTTGTTGTACCTGTTGCTTTCCCAGGGTTACGACATGTTCATTCTCCTTATTATCGTTCTTGTGAGGCGATACGGACCTTATGGTTGTACTCATGATGATAATATAAATTAGAAATAGAAGTAAACAAAAACAGTGCGTTATAAGACTGCTTATGTCAGCATTGTGATGATGTTTAGGTAACGCGCATGAAGGTGAAGGTGAAGTTGCAAGTTGCCTGGTGAGATACAAGCTGCGAAAAGCAAAACTATGTTTGTAAAGAGGACACAAGAACAAGAAATTTTCTTGTTTTCAATACAGAGTGGGTCTATAGTTTACTATTCTTTTATTTATTCTTTGATTTGCAATTTCTTAACTCAGATAATATTAGGATAGCGTATAGAGATAATTATGTGGTAATACATATTACCTCAGATAGTATCACAGTTACGTACCGTTTCCATGTTCTTTAAAATTTGATATATAGACAAGATAGACATGGACCAATAGTTAAAAGTTTCCCCTAGAAAAAGTGAGAAAGGGAGGAACTTGAACATCACAAATTGAGCATTCTGAATATTGCTGGTTAAGATCCGTTTTCGACAACAGTCCCCAGTTTTAGAGTAGAAGTTACAATATACCGTTAAAAATATCAGGTTTTTAAATGCTTATATGTGTGGAATTGGTTCGATATGATGAAGGCTTGGAATAGTACGAACGTTGAGGGTTAAATGGGATTTTGGGGCTCATTCCTATCAACACTATTCCAGAGTATCCGAAGATTACCAAACTGCAATACTGTCCCAGCGTAATATCTTCTTCAGTGTATGTGAAGAGGCTTAGATGTTTCGAAGCCATCATATGTTAACCTCGAAATAAAACCAGCAGTTCTTTTAACGCAGAAATGACGTTGAACTATAAACACGACAATTTTCCACTATTAGCTAGTTTGTATTGCATTACCCGAGTATAACTGAGATCAATATACTGATCACTATTGTATATTCAGGGGAACTGCAGAATTAGTCCATTGGTGGATTATCCTATTGTTGTATGGTGAAACAGATCTTTGGCATCATCAAACAAATTGCGTTAAGGCGATTCTTCAATAGCCACCGCCCTACCTACAATTATGTGAAGATTACCTTCCGTGGCTACATGTGTTCTTTTCCGGATCTTGCCGGTATAGTCAGTGGAAATTGGCTTGTCATCATATGCTGCAGAAATAACTATTCAAATGCGACCCTCACTCTAAAATGCTAACCTACTTGCCACTGTTGTATCCTATTCTTTTGGGCACTTTGGGGCATTGTACCGCTATCGGTTATTCTCAAAGTGACTGAAAGTTGGAATTTGAACTGATAGTTTGGAGGAGTATCTACCGCTTGCACCACTGTACAGGAGAGGGGGCAATGATGGAACAGATTAAACTGTTGTAACAGTACCGTTCCTGACATTCCAGATATCACAGTTATTTCAGTTGCCTAAACATCTCAAACATACGACACCGTATCCATGTCACCCATCCCAGTTACCAACCGTTTCAAAGACATTTCGCCGCCAAAACTATTGTCATTTTAGCCGTCTATGGTCAAGCGCTTCTTTGTGCACAACATTATTTTACATTATTTGGCTGTAAATCGATTCGAACGTTCTACACAAACAATAATCAGAAACTCCGACTCCATAAGTCAATGTCTATGTCAATGTCAATGTCGACGTCAATGTCAATGTCAATGTGTCAATAAGTCATGACTTCAATCCATTATTGAAGAAAATAAGCACGATAACGGGCTCTAACACCTTGACATCTACACATCTTCACGTCATCAATTGGCATCTTGGCTTTCTTGTATCCCCACATCAATCCCCTTCACAACTAAAATCTCACAGGCGTCTCACATGTGGATAGTTCAGCCTGCACTTACTTAGTTGTTCAAGGGCTTTAACCAAGCCAACTACCCCTTCGCGAGGTTCAGCCTCCCTGTCTTGGTCCGGACTCTCCGGTCATCGCACCACCATCGATCCCCACAGCCCTCTGGCTCATGCAGCATATCCGCGTGAACCAGAGTGGCGTGCCCAAGGCTAATTTCGAAGCTGAGCATAACTCTCGTGATAGTCCCCTATAAGTAACTGTAAGTGATCTGCATTCGACCAAAACATTACTGCATCACTTCTTGGATAATCAAGTCCCCCAAGCACCTTCACGTCTACCTCTAACGCCTGCCCGCCATCTTCAAAACAGACGCGAGATTCGTCTATAGTGTGCCACATGTTGAAGTTCAAGAATAAGTTCAAGTTTGGCTCCTCTACCACCGGTGATAAGTCGTCGTCACCAGAGGTGTCGACGATATCGTCATCCCCCCGCAATTCCGTGGACTCCAGAAGGACCATTTCCACCCACAATCTCTCGGACACCATGCTGAAGCTCTCGATCAATGACGGTGCCCATGCTGCTGCCCCTGAGCGGGCGGAGTCGTCGGCTTCCTCCACTACTTCAACGTCCCCCAAGAAACAACATCCAGACCAGGTGGGTCTGATTGTATCACCCCAGAAGGATAGCTCCCCCAGCATTGCTGGTTCTTCAACTGCAGCTTCGTCTGCAACTCATACCCCTGAGTTGGAACAACCAAACACAACCGTGTCTCATAATCCTGGACTTTTGACTGTGAAAATCTACAATTCGGCCAAAATCCAGTTGCCCATCCAAATTGAGAATAACAAGCAAATTCTCCATGCATTGGCAGTGAACTCAAATAACGAAACCACCTCTCAGCTGCTCTTGAAAAACTTGAGCTCATTAGAATCGAATGAAGACCACTCTTTATCTTCTGATGACCTACAATCTAACCGTTTATTATCTGGTAAGATTGCCACAAACTTCTTGCCTTCTATCATCACTATACCCAATGCTGAAAATTTGGTCAAGTCCCTTCTCTATTTGACCATCGAGTTTGATAACAACGTGTTGGTGATTGAGCCTCAAAAAGGTACTGTCAATCAATCTACTTGGAACCAAGTGGTTTCTTTCGATGTCACTAAAAAGTCAAGCACAACCAACAATACTGGTTCCAACTTTTTGATCTTAAACCTTTTCATTCGTTTGCCTAGCATGTTGATTCCAGAAGCAGAAAAGACGGCAAAGAAGCATTTATTTACCAACAACACATCTCCTACCAATAGTCCTAATAATATCGGTGACTTGTTGATTGGGACTATCAAGTTACCTTTAAGTTTGAAGTATCATGTTAAACCAATTAGGTTAATGAATCACGAGTTCCTCAAATTCTCCAATCACAACATCAATGCCAACGAGTCTTTATCAAAGGAATTGGGTGAAATCATGTTGACCATCGAGTTCAAGCCTATTAGTAAGGCCCCACTTTCTATTGATGATTTTGACTTATTGAAGGTTATTGGAAAGGGTTCATTTGGTAAAGTCATGCAAGTTGTCAAGAGAGATACCAAGCAAATTTATGCATTAAAGACTTTACGTAAACAGCACATCGTTTCCAGAAATGAAGTGACCCATACATTAGCAGAAAGAACAGTTTTGGCTAGAATCAATAACCCATTTATTGTTCCATTGAAGTTTTCATTCCAAAGTCCGGAAAAGTTATACTTAGTATTGTCTTTCATCAATGGTGGTGAATTATTTTGGCATTTACAAAGAGAAGGAAAGTTTTCTATGGATAGATCTCGTTTCTACATCGCGGAATTGTTGACTGCATTAGAAAGTTTGCATGAATTGAATGTTATTTACAGAGATTTGAAGCCAGAAAACATTTTACTTGATTATCAAGGACATATTGCATTGTGTGATTTTGGACTTTGTAAGTTGAACATGGGTAACAACGATAGGACAAGCACATTTTGTGGAACCCCTGAATATTTGGCTCCCGAGTTGATTTTGAACCAAGGATACACTAGAAGTGTGGATTGGTGGACACTTGGAACCTTATTGTATGAAATGTTGACAGGTTTACCGCCTTTCTTTGACACGGACAATCCAACAATGTACAGAAAAATCTTACAGAATCCGCTCAGGTTTCCATCTTTCTTAGAAAACACAGATGCTCAAGATTTATTGATCAAATTATTGCAAAAGGACCCTAAGCATAGATTAAATGACGCAACTGAGATCAAAAACCATCCATTCTTCAAAGATATTGACTGGGTAAAATTGATCAATAAGAGTTATCTTCCTCCATTTAAGCCTAATGTGGAGAATTTACTAGATACCTCGAATTTCGATTCCGATTTCACTAACGAGAAGCCACAGGATTCTGTTGTTGATGACTTCTTGAGTGAGAGTGTACAACAACAGTTTGGAGGATGGACGTATAATGGTGATACAGTATTGAGATAAGCCAGGAGCTACAAGTGCTTATACTGGCATCCATGACACAATAGAGTGCAAATACCATCTACATTGTCAATGCTTCCATATTGATGTATAGTAAAGATACTCAATAGGCAAAGGCGTGCTAGGGTTCATGGGGCAATTCCATGCTGTTTTCATTGTAAATATTATATCGTTACTTAATCTGGTCGTAAAATCCGTGTTAATAGGTATTCACTGAATGTTACCTATTGGCAGCATTATTATATGTAGCACCACTTCTTCCAGGAAAACTGCTACCACCAGTTTTCTGATTAGGGTTTTTGTGGCCGGGATTCAAAGGAGCTCCATGCTTGAACACTTCTCTCGGTTGTGGATAATCTCCATACTTGATCCGTTCTTGGTCGCGTTGCAAGTACTGTTGGTACGAGGGATTCAAATATTGCTGTGGAGCCTGGGAAATATTCACTAGTTGAGGCTGCACTCGGTACACATTTGGATCATTCATAGGGTTGTACTGGGCTTTATTAGGGCCACATTGCTGGTCCATTCCTTGGTCATACGGTTGGTCCATTCTTTGATCATAGTGTGCATTCTGTGGGGCTGACTTTTCAGGTGGATAGTCATTCAAGCCACGGTATTCGGGAGCACCCTGGGACCTTTGGTAATGGATGCGCTCACTTTCATTATACGAAGGTGGCTGGTCTCCCATTGGCGGCTTTCCCTTTTCGTTCTGATAACTCATTGCTAACACAATAGTTCTTTCAGCAAGTTCAATAGCTGAAATGGCAATCTATCCCCCAAAAACTATGATATCATTTCCTTGGTATCACATGCCCCAAATGCACGTGCCTCACTATCGCGATTTGACAAATTTTTATTCACTGTTAACTTGCTGAGCACAACGAACTTCAACACTCAGCAAAAATGTACATGTGGACCACTAGAAAAGTCGCCTCATCTTTAGTGCAGCCCACCAAGGTGTTTTTGCGTGGAAAGCAAAAGGCAGCAATGAACCCTTCCACCCAAAGAATCATCAACCAGTTGTCAGCATTATCCGCATCGAGAAAACAACCCAAGTTGTTAAACTTGTGTAACGAAGACTTGATCAAGCACAAAACAATCACCAATGCATGGAAGCTACACCAAAGAAAGCTTCAAAACAAAAGAGACGAACAGTATGAAAAGCAATATTTGAGCATCAGAAATGCCATGGAAGACTTGAAAAACACCAGTCCTGAATTGTTCGAATTGGCCAACAAGCAAGAGACCAAGCGTTTCCCATTGGAAATGAGAGTTCCTACCGACTTTCCAGCCAACCAACCTTGGGTCTACAATTATGCTCCACAAAAGTGAAGCGAGACCCCATACCAAGTGGTGTATGATCTTGTAAATAATAGTAATATACATGCAACTTTTGACAATAGTACACATTTCAGAGACGTTGGCGACGACGGGTCCCGCGGTCCAGCCAACAGTGCGTACCCTAGTGGTAGAAAGAGGTTAAGCTAGTTATGCGAGGAAGTGATGATGGGGTGATGAAGTAGCACATCGTGCTGGCGACTTAATCGTCCAACACTCTGATCTTTCTCTTTCGGGTGGGAGTGCTGGCACTGCTATTGACATCCTTGTCGGTATTTGTAGGTTTTACGCCAGGAGCAAGATTTGCTGGTTCAACAGAATCCTCATATTCGTCCAAGTCGTCCCTATTCACGTTGGATCCATTTTGAGACTCTGAGCTCAAAGGATCGCCATTGATACCTGCAAAAGAAATGCCGTGTCTCTTCACAAAGGTCTTGACGTAACTCACCGAACTCAAACTGAAGATGTGGTCTTCAGCAGAGTACTGGAACCTCTTTTTACTCGATCCACTTCCTCCACTTGTTTTGGAGTAGTTTTCAAATCCTTTGACGATGTTCCCGTAGGTGCTTTCATTGAAGTATTCCGATTCCTTTTCATAGATGGAGTCCTCCAACTGGGCCAATTTGGCTGAAAGTTCTTGTTTCTTCAAGATTTGTTGAGTTAACTGGTTCTTGAGTTTGGTGTATGCGTCAATAGAAGGAAGTTCTGCCAGTCCATTGACGGATTTGGCACGTTTATCGTCCGACGAGGCGGCCAGCACTTTTGGCGATGACACTGATACGTCTTTAGCTTCCAGGTCCTTCGAACTCATGTGGTTGTTGATAGATTGGTCTGTCACGTGTGAAATATCTTCAGTGTCGTGCGCCTACCTACTATAGAAACAGCTAACAGGTACGGTTATAGTTCTCTATTATGCCAATTGTGTCTCTAGTTCTGCGTATATCCTGGGTACTGCATATTGGCAATAACAAAATCCTCCCGTAATTGCATACCCGCTAATAACTCCAGACCTTCTGGATCCAACTGTTCGATCCATTACACCCACCACAGGTTACCACAGGTTACCACAGGTGTACCACAGGTGTACCACTTCAACAACAGCACATCCCCTAGCGCAATATTATGGTAGGGGAAATACGAGTCCAAATTAAAGAGCCACCCATGTTTCCCGTGGGAGTCTGTTATCAAGCTGAGAGAGTGAACCCGAACTTTGGTGCTTCCGTGTACTTTCGCTGGTTAAAGCTTCCAATTATCCGTTGTTTGTTTGGCCAGTATAATCGAGCCAAGCCGTACATTTGAAGCAAAAGGTACTAAATTGAAGGCGATTTTTTAATTCTGGTGATTCCTATTGCACCTTACCACATGACACTAATGGCCAGTGGTATTGTTGAATAGTTGGAACTGTTGAGAGGGAAGTTGTTGCAAAAAGGATGTCGCAAATTAGCACGACATTTTGCCAACAGCTTGACCACAAGGGGTGAGAGCTTCCACGACATTCTGCGCCGCACACGGAGCCCTAGGTCCCGAGGTAACCCGGCCACCCCCGGCCAACCCCCGGCCGTTCCCAAGTCCGAGCCCGAACTAGAACAGTTGATTCAGGGCCTCGTCACCGGTGGCCCGGGCAGTTCACGCACCAAAGGAAGTGGCTCTCCACTGTCCAGTGCTCCCCACTATTGTGGCCAACATTGCTATTTTCTCACCTCTACTGTGGTCGCTGGGCCTGCGTACGGTAATATCGCAATTTTTCCATTTCCACCTTAACTACTACTCCAGTGCATTCAGGAGGCACTCATTTACTCACATCCTCAATGAATTTCGGTGACACAAATGGACCAACTGTTTTGAAGCATTGCGTCACCCACGTAAGTCAATTGCAAAAATAATTGTCGGCTTTGAACATTGAGATATTTGGTCAACCAATGACACTGGTTTGACATATGTTCGATATCATCTTGATAGTCTTTCACCATCCGTCAGCTGACACTGGTCTACCACAGTGCGGATTTTGTGTCGGTATAACGGGAGTGAGTGGTCCACACAGGTCCAGAATTTTTCTATAAATGCGTCGGGTTCCCTCTCCCATTTAAAATTCTGTATCCAATTCACTTAATACAAAATGGCCATTACTAAAGTTTTTGCTCGTTCCGTCTACGACTCTCGTGGTAACCCAACCGTCGAGGTTGATCTCCACACCGAAAAGGGTTTGTTCAGAGCCATCGTTCCTTCCGGTGCCTCCACCGGTATCCACGAGGCCTTGGAATTGAGAGATGGTGACAAGAGCAAGTGGTTAGGTAAGGGTGTTACCAAGGCCATTGCCAACGTTAACGACATCATTGCTCCAGCTTTGATTGAAGCCAACGTTGACGTCACCAACCAACAAAAGGTCGACGAGTTCTTGAACTCCCTCGACGGTACCCCAAACAAGTCTAAGTTGGGTGCTAACGCTATCCTTGGTGTCTCTTTGGCTGCTGCCAAGGCTGGTGCCGCTGAAAAGAACGTCCCATTGTACAAGCACTTAGCTGACCTTTCTGGTTCCAAGCAAGACAAGTACGTTTTGCCAGTTCCATTCCAAAACGTCTTGAACGGTGGTTCCCACGCTGGTGGTTCTTTGGCTTTCCAAGAATTCATGATTGTCCCAACCTCTGCTCCAACCTTCTCTGAAGCTTTGAGAATTGGTTCCGAAGTCTACCACAACTTGAAGTCTTTGGCCAAGAAGAAGTACGGTGCTTCTGCCGGTAACGTCGGTGACGAAGGTGGTGTTGCTCCAGCTATTTCTACCCCAAGAGAAGCTTTGGACTTGATCACTGACGCTATTGCCAAGGCTGGTTACACCGGCCAAGTCGGTATTGCTTTGGACGTTGCTTCCTCCGAATTCTTCAAGGACGGTAAGTACGACTTGGACTTCAAGAACCCAGAATCCGACGCTTCCAAGTGGTTGACTGGTGAACAATTGTCCGACTTGTACGAAGAATTGATCAACGAATACCCAATTGTTTCCATTGAAGACCCATTCGGTGAAGATGACTGGGACGCTTGGGTCCACTTCTACTCCAAGGTTGGTTCTAAGATCCAAATTGTTGGTGATGACTTGACTGTTACCAACCCATTGAGAATTAAGACCGCCATCGAGAAGAAGGCTGCTAACGCATTGTTGTTGAAGGTTAACCAAATCGGTTCTTTGACCGAATCCATCAACGCTGCTAACGACTCTTACGCTGCTGGCTGGGGTGTTATGGTTTCCCACAGATCTGGTGAAACTGAAGACACCACCATTGCTGACTTGGCTGTCGGTTTGAGATCTGGTCAAATCAAGACTGGTGCTCCAGCTAGATCCGAAAGATTGGCCAAGTTGAACCAAATCTTGAGAATCGAAGAGGAATTGGGTGACAAGGCTGTCTACGCTGGTAAGGACTTCAGAATCGCTTCTACCATCTAAGTGTCTTAACCTGGTATAGTTCAGACAAAATAAACGTATCATGATATTATCTATAATTCTTTATTGGAAATTTTAGTCAAAGCTTCGATTAACGTCAGTGCCACGTAGTTTACTTCTTCGAATGTATTGTACAATGGAACTGGTGCCAATCTAATAACATCTGGCCTTCTCTCATCAGCAACAATTCCATGATTATGTAAATATTGATTGACTCTTTCCATGATGTTGTCCTTCTTGTCGGCGTAGTGTGGTTGAAACAACAAGGATAATTGACATCCTCTTTCCTCATGGTTAAGGGGGGTCAAAATCTTGAATCCTAATTTTTCGGAATCGGTATATCCTTGGCTCAAGTAGAATGGACTAGAAGTTAACAAATCTTGTAAGAATTGGGTTAATTCAATGCTTTTTTTGCGAAGAGTTTCAACTCCACCTATTTCCTTAAATAATTCCAAAGAGCTTCTCACTGCCACAACATCAATTACCGAAGGATTCGATTGCCTGTAAGACAAGGCTGAATTGATTGGATCAAATTCTTCTAACATCTTAAATCTATCTTCAGAATTGTTTCCCCACCATCCAGCAAGTCTTGGAGCGAAATTAGATTTTGAATTATCTTTTGTGTACTTTTCATGTACAAAGATTCCTGCGATTGCACCTGGACCAGAATTCAAATACTTGTAGGAACACCAAGCAGCAAAATCAACATTCCAGTCATGAAGTTTCAATGGCACGTTTCCCACAGCGTGGGCCAAGTCCCATCCCACAATAATGTCGCCCTTGGATTTGACATGGCTGGTGATTTTTTCGATATTGAAATATTGACCGGTATAATACTGGATGCCGGGAAAACACACCATGGCCAACTCTTCGGAATGTTTATCGATGGCCTCCAAAATATCTTCGGTTTGGAGATAGGTTTGGCCGTGCTTCACCTCGAGTTGTAGCAAATGCGTTTCGTCGAAACCATGAAATTTTAATAAATTCAAAAAGGCATAATAATCGGAAGGGAATGCTTGTTTCTCAAACATGATCTTGGTTCTTTTACCATTGGGTTTGTAGAAGTGGATAAGAAGGGCATTTAAGTTACTTGTCAAAGAGCCCATAACTGCTACTTCGTTTTCTTGGGCACCCACAACTGGTGCAACCAAAGGCAACAATGGCAAATCTATGTCAACCCACGAGGTGGCCTCTTTATTGGGATGGTTGAAGTGAGACTCAACAGCTCTTGCAGCCCAGGCATCAAGCTCTTTGGTAATAGAGACCTTGATGTCGTACGGCATCAAACCAAGTGAATTCCCACAGAAATAAGTCACCGGTGATTCGGACTGACTGATACCCATAGACTTGAATGTTGGAACGGCGAACTTATGCTTGTATGTTGGATGTTGTTCATCCAAGAGCTTTGCTTGTTCAATAGTCATTTTGGGGTAAAATGGAGTGATGAAAGCCGGGAAAAGCAGATGTTCAAAAGGAGTTCGATATTGGTAGAAAAAAAAACTATTCCACTTAATTTAGGTCCGTAATTTTGCGTTGCAATGTACTCTTATAATTCCCACTAGCAAATTGATGGGGTGTAGGCTAACTAACCTGGATAGTTGGTTGAGCTAAATCTAATGAAAGGTAGTGCGGGTTGTTGAATCTGTATTTGGTAGTGCATAATGATGTTGGGAAGACACCAATGGATAATGTAATTGGCGATGTTTCATCTTTCCAACTCATCAAATTCTAAACAGCACTCCAAATATCATTTGGTGATCCAATGCTCAAGAAAGTAGTTTTAAAGGCGACACTAATTTGATGGTGGTACTGGTGGTGGACTCCCAAGTGCATTTGCTGAACCAGATAAATCAAATCCTGCGTATAGGCCTGATACACTACGTATTTCACTTATCACCATCGAACTCTAGCTACGAACAAGTGATGATCCATTCAGTGTTGATATGTAAGTAAAGTTCAGTGAAGCCAGTGCCTGAGAAGCGAGTACTAACCTCAGTCAATAATGATGGGTTGCCCAGACTAATGAAGTTTTATACTCCAGTGGACATCAATACCCAAAGACTTCTCCTCCAGCAAGTACACCAACTAATATCGGTCAGAACAGCCGAAGAATGTTCTTTTATCACACCCCCCACGCTCCTTGAGGATCTCGATGATATCAAGGTTATCTACAGACATTATGCCACGTTATACTTTGTGTTTATTGTGGACGACCAGGAGTCGGAACTAGGCATTTTGGACTTGATACAAGTGTTTGTGGAATGCTTGGACAAGTGCTTCACCAACGTATGTGAATTGGACTTGGTTTTCGGCTGGCAAGTGTTGCAGACGGTATTGGAAGAGATTGTGCAGGGAGGAATGGTCATTGACACCAACATCACCAGGATCGTGGCGGCGGTGGACGAAGCAAACAGTCAGAAGAATGCTGGGGGTGTCAACAGTGCTGCCAGCATCAGTGCATCGTTTTTGTCTGCGATTTCGAGAGATAAAAGCTTCTGGAGTAGGACTTGATATATGTACAGATAGTTATATACGGCATGGGAACCGGCTATGTAAATAGGGCGGCGATTGGGGTACAGAGAGATATTACTAGATCAAGAGGGCTCAAATCAGGATCAAGTATCCATGCCTGCCTTGTTGTAATTTTGGTTTCTGGAGCCAAAGGTTAGTTCTTTTTGAGCACAACCACTGGTATGGACGGATTCTTGCAATGAGAATCATCAGAATTCACCAAAACTTCCAGCTGGACTTCTTTTGGGCCAATTGCTGGGCTTCTGCCAACTCCTGCTCTGCCGCAAGCGTCTCCTTTCTTCTTTCCTCGAGACTGCTCTGCTTGCGGGTCTCTTCGTAATCGATCAACTGTTGGTTCAAGTTCCGTTGGTCTCTTTCAAACGGAGATCCGATGGGCCCCGTCTTCCAGATGGGGTCCTGAGATTTGGCCGTTTCCTTGACGATCCTCATCAACTCCTCCTGCTCCTTCTGTCTAAGTGCCTTGTTTCTCTCGTATTCGGCCCTGACCTCGGGAGAAAACGCCGCAATTAACTCTTCGTCGGTGGGTGTGGTGTACTTGTAGAGCAATACGCCGGAACCGGTGATGCACGCACCGGCAAAGTATACACGGGCCCATCTATACCATAACGGCTTGGACATTTTACGCCTGGTGTGGTTGATTCTGCTTACATTCTACGATGGCCATATTGGTAAATAGTGTGGAAGTGTCACGTGTGCTGTGGTCACGTTGTCCCATATACCTAAACGGTACTCAAAAACAGTGTTCCTGCAAGTCCCCGATCCTGTAGATGCCCTGATGACCTCCACACATTGCCCCGACGTCACCTTCGTTTTCTGTGCCACCTTCGCCTCCGGGGAAGTCGGGGAATGAGAATCATTTGCCCCCATAATTATGCTGTCCATTTGTAGTTTCACACGCACTCCTCCCCTATTATGTAAGATCATGGTTTTTCTCTCCTCAGCCTCACAAAAAAGTCTAAACGACGGTTATACGACATCAGGGTTTATATGTTAAACGAGTGATTCGGAGCTGAACCTACATCATATAAGCACCTCCATTACAAACAACCGTGACATTTGTGGAACTTGTGTCCAGCAGATATCGTTTAAAGCCATCCGAACCATCCCTGCAAAATTGACCATAATCGAACCATAATCCATCCATACAATAAATAATAGGTATCGGCAACCAAATAATTCAACATTAGTGTTAGCCATCTAGTTTCTCAACAAACATCCGAATGTCTGATTCCAATCTATTTAATTCGCTGAACCTGCCAAACTTGGACCCAGAGTCCGACAAGAAGAGCAAATCGTCCAAGGGAAAGCGGAAATATCATCAGAAATCGAGAAACGGATGTTCCACATGCAAGAAGAGAAGAGTCAAATGTGATGAAAACAAGCCCAGCTGCAACAAGTGCAAACACATGAATTTGGTATGTGGTTATCTTACCGAAACCAATGAACCTTCTCACCAGGATGACTCCAAGTGGGAGGCAGAACCAGAGGAAGAACGCGTCTCAAAGAAACGGAAAACTTCAAAAGTGGCTTCTCCGTCCTCTTCGACTTCCAGTGAATCCAATGTCGAACCGCAAACTCAACAAGTGACCCCCAACTTGTCCCCCAGTCCTTCGTCGCTGGAGCCCAAACAACAAGAGCCCATGGGTCAACCACCCATCAATCCTGGCATACTAAATGCTGGTAACTTAAACAATATTAATCTCAGCTATCTTGTGAACAATCTTAGTGGCCTCGGAACGGACTTGAGCAGTTTGGGTAATTTGGCCAGCTTGAGCAATTTGGCTACCCTAGCACAATTACCCATCGACTTGAGTAACTTGGGCTCGCTACTTGATAGTTCCGTCACAAACAATATTGCACAGTCATTGGGGTCTCTGCAGAAACCAATGAATATCCCCCCACAACAACCTCCAATTGATATTCCTAAGCATACTCAACCATATCCTCAGAATGCTGAGCTCACCCAGCCATTCGTACAAAGACCTATTCCAGAGTTTGCTAAACCAGATCGAACCTCGAACATTGAAATGGAACAAGAAAGAACCTTACCAAACATATCGCCAAACGTTAACACTCTGATACCCCGTAACCCTAGTCCGATGAGCAACCCCATGGCCGCAGCCATGCAATCATCAAATAGTTTGAATATGCTTGATCTCAGATTAATGTTCCATTACACCTCACAAGTTTCAAACACCATAACGGGTGCAGGTATTTCAGACACCAACATATGGAATTATGACATTCCAATGTTGGCATTTGATTACCCCTTCCTTATGCATTCGATCTTGGCCTTCAGTGCCACACATTTATCTCGTACAGAAAAGGGACTTGACCAATGTGTGACGTGCCATCGTGGAGAGGCCCTTCGACTCTTGAGAGAAGCTGTGTTGGATATAAATTCTGATAACACCGATGCATTGGTTGCTTCTGCACTTATTCTTATCATGGACTCATTGGCTAATGCATCTTTTCCATCTTCTACATCTCCCAAATCTTTACCAGCGTCGGCATGGATTTTCCATGTGAAAGGTGCCGCTACCATCTTGACAGCAGTGTGGCCATTAACGGAAGCTTCTCGGTTCTATAAATTTATTTCGGTAGACTTGGGCGATTTGGGAGATATCATAAACCAGAGGGTCAATCTTAGTAAGGATCAACTTACAGGAGCCAATCGTTACTTTACGGATTTGGAATGTCACGATTCCGATATCGCAGACTTATTCCCGGTGGAAATTGACTCCCCTTACTTGATCACGTTGGCATATCTCAACAAACTCCACAAAGAAAGATACAAATCGGATTTTATTCTTCGGATCTTCGCCTTCCCTGCATTGCTTGACAAGTCCTTCTTGTCGCTCTTAATGACTGGAGATGTGAAAGCTATGCGGATCATGCGTTCTTACTACAAATTGCTTCGGTCTTTCACCCATGAGCTCAAGGATAAGGTGTGGTTCTTGGAGGGCGTATCCCAGGTGCTTCCTGTAGACGTGGAGGAATACGCTGGCGGAGCTGGTGGTATGCATATGATGTTGGACTTTTTGGGAGGTGGACTTTCGATAGTGGATAACGAGATCGATGTGGATATGTCCAGGTTCGATCCCAGTGGCCTTCTCGCCAATAAGCTCATCGATCCCGACAACCTTCCCAGCGATATCACCTCGAATTTGGAGGTGATGCAAGGAGATGCAGGCTTTATGAACATGAATGTCAATGACATTAACGACATCAAATAGGACCAGAAGTGACATCTGGTCCCCAACCCCATACCACAATACGGACACAGTTAATTCCAGGGGTCCTGATGACCATTCGGATAGGATATGTATATACTGTAATTAATAATCTAATTTAATTCATCTTACGGCTTTCGTGTAGTCCATAGTGATGCGATCGATGAGCGCATCTCATGTGATGGCTCTTAAAACAGCACCACTGTTACACTCCGGTTACTGTTGTGTTGCACCTTCCAGCACCTCGGTTGTAAGTGTAAGTCGGCCACCATCCCATCCTGTGGACACCGCAAACCAGTGAAATGCCTCCAATTTGCTGGTGACTCACCGTGTCACCTAAATAATAGAGTCCAGAATAATAAGGGCTTTAGTTGGTGATACTGCAGTACCGAAGTTAAATTTCGAGTCAACAAAGAAATTGACTTATTACATGCATGCACATAATACACTTCAAGCCACTAGAATGGAAATAAATTAGTCGAAGCCTGGTGGCATCATTCAGGTTCTGTCGAGGCTCTGGCGAGTGGATTGTGGCCGTTTTGGCAGGTGGCTGGTTCAGGAACAAGCTCACGGCAATCAAATACCAATGGCACAACAGTCAACCGCAAACACACTAGGAGCACAGCAACATGTGCAACAGACCACTGAATCCCTCAGCTGTCCGAGATGTTATCAGATGGCTTGTCTTTACTACCGTTTCCCCATCCCAGTTGAAGAATGGAGCAGATGCCGCAATGGCAGGTAGTACCGCACCACCAAACAAGCCCATAACCAGTAGTCCACGTCAACATGGATAAACAATAGGCAATATTATACGGACTGGTGGCATTTCATTCCAACCACCAATAAAGATCAATGTGTGATCAATGGAGCCAATGGAGCCAATGGAGCCAATGGAGTCAATGGAACCAATGGAACCAAAAGAACCAAAGGAGCCAAAGGAGCCAAAGGAGCCAAAGGAGCCGGCGTTGTTCTTCGTAGACGAGGTCAATGCCTTGGTGAAGGTTACGGTTATAATGGTGTGTTATGGTACTAGCTACTCACTTTCAGTTACCCCAGATGATGTCACCGTCTGTTATCCAAACCATCCTGCTCAAACTGGACTTAGGGCACTACCAACCTCCACAATTCCAGCTTCACCGGGCCAACCAACCCGTCACCACCGCAGCCCAGTTTGTTTGATCAACTACATCAGCGAATGGGCATAGACAATCGTAAACCTCGTAAACCATCGTAACATCCAACGTTCTCTCGCTGGATCGGCCCACTCCGCCAGACCACCACCACACCATTCCACTATCTGCCATCACCACCAAAAATCTCCACCGGTTCCAATGACTCTAGGAACTTTGGGGGCTCTGGGGGCTCTGGAGCCTCTGGGGCCCAGATTCTCCCCTGTGGTGATGGCACTGGTACGATTGGGCCATGGCATGTTGTAGTACCCACTGGCAAGCTAACCGCACCACCACTGTCCCCAAGTCCAACGAGGCGCACTTACACAGAACAATAGCCGTACAGAGAAAGGTTTTCCACTGTGCCAGGCGGCCACGTTAGAACCAGGCGCTCGCCAGGCTCACTAATTCACCCCTAAACCAGCAAATGCACTTTGGCCACAGGCGTGGCTCCCTACTCCTTGTCTGCACCTGCATTTAGTATGCCAAGTTGCCCATTACATTGCCCATTGCCCATTGCCCATTGCCCATT
Organism: Suhomyces wounanorum; assembly: GCA_030568695.1. NCBI lineage: Eukaryota > Fungi > Ascomycota > Pichiomycetes > Serinales > Debaryomycetaceae > Suhomyces > Suhomyces wounanorum. Next base: position 29,691 of record JAJMGL010000015.1, read on the forward strand.
GCCCATTGCACTACAGTAAGGCCTTGCCCACCATCAGGTCCTAATATGGCCGCCAAAATAAATCCCACTAAATGCACACCTCGCCAACATGCCAATACACACCGAAAAAAGCTAGTGGCAGCGTAGAGATGTTTACCAAGCGACAAAGCGCAATGCCACCACGCGCAGTGTCTCAACCTGCTCCAGTAGTAACCGCTTACAAACCGTTGGTGGAATGCCACCTCATTTGTTAGCGTACCACCACCGAAAGGCCGGCTTTTTTCCCATCGCCGTAGCGGTAGCGTGGCCCCCTATCACTATCACCATAGTGCCGTCTACCCGCACTCCCTATTGCGTTTGTGTAACAAGGACTGGAGTGGGAAAAAAAACAGTCAAGAAAAGAGGCCAAACAACAGATCAGACTTATCCAGGTATTGATAGAGACCGTCGGCTCAGTTGACTAAGCAAACACAATACTTCCATAGACTCGCGTTCGTTTGCTCGTTTGCTCCCCAATCCTTCCTCGTGAGCTTTGATCTTTACTGCTACAGCGGATAGACCCATCGTTGACAGATCCAAAACCTGGTGTTTTCAGGATTAATTCAAGAAACTGACATATATTACATTTCACAATGCAAACCATCAAGTGTGTTGTTGTGGGAGATGGTGCTGTGGGTAAGACCTGTTTGTTAATCTCGTACACAACCAGCAAATTTCCTGCCGACTATGTTCCCACTGTGTTTGACAACTATGCAGTGACAGTGATGATTGGTGATGAACCCTTCACTTTAGGGTTGTTCGATACTGCCGGACAAGAAGATTACGACCGTCTCAGACCGTTATCATACCCCTCGACTGATGTGTTCTTGGTGTGTTTCTCGGTGATTGCCCCAGCATCCTTTGAAAACGTCAAGGAAAAGTGGTTCCCCGAGGTACACCACCACTGTCCTGGAGTTCCTTGCTTGATTGTTGGTACCCAAACCGATTTGAGGAACGATGAGGTCATTTTACAGAGATTGCAAAGACAAAAATTATCCCCCATCACAAACGACATGGGAGAACGCTTAGCAAAGGAATTGCGTGCGGTCAAATACGTGGAATGCTCCGCCTTGACTCAAAGAGGTTTGAAGACAGTGTTTGATGAAGCCATTGTCGCCGCATTAGAGCCTCCGGTCATCAGAAAGCACAAGAAATGTACCATTTTGTAATTCAGTTTCCCCAGAAATCCAGTCACCTTTTTCACCTGCGGGTTCTCCATCGCAGCATATTAGCATTCCCTCAGACTGCGCCTGGTGTTTTCCTATTTATCGGTTATGTCTAATACACGTTGATTGAACTTGTGCCCTCGGGCGTCAAAAGGTTCCTGGTCCATCGCTGGTTCCAAAATGGCCAGTTGGTCTGTTCTGCGACTGGTCCCTCCAGCAAACTACATTGCGAACGTCGGACTGGGCGGGCCATCAATTGTCCGTAGCGATGGCTCCAATTTACACCTTCATTAATTATGCTACCGATTTGGGCGTCTACCATGGCTCCTTACCAGGGCTAACGTATATGTAATAATTTGAAATTTTGTGTTGTTTTTAGAAATGCCTGTACGTAAAATATTTCACCAATTTTGTTCTTCTCTGGATACCCTCGATACCCACCATTCTGCCAAATTAACTTGTCAATTGCCCCTAGCAATACACCATAATTGGGGTCTCGGTGGTATGTAATGTCTTCTGTCTCCATCAAATATACTTGGGTCTCGCCTCACTTCAGAAGTGACAATGGTTTAACTCCGTGGTTATTTCCGTGGTTTCCTCCGTGGTCTCCGAACAATCGCCTCCCGCCGCACCCAACTTCCTATTGCCTCGCCTGGATACCACCAACTGCTTAACTCGTAGATCTGTGTTTCCATCTGTGTTCGTAAACTGCTATTGTTACTGCCCATGCTGTGTAATCAGGGCATCAACAAACACTGGCCGCTTCCTCCCCACCATGCTCTACCAGCCGCACCCCTATCCACTTTCTGTTCCATACTATCCGAACTTTGTGCTGCTGTAGCAACGGTTCCGAGCAATCGACTTAAATGTTTCAAACGTTTTTTGGCCTAGGTCGCATGGTGCCTTATCCATTTTGGTAACTCATGCATGTACAATTATGTACAGTAATTGATTCACTTCCACCTTCACCAACTTGTTCCTTTCCCTACCGGTGCCCCAAGGCTAATGAGTTCCTCCAATTCCCATTCAGTGTTCGGCCCCATCGGACGCAAGCCTCGCGACAATATCCGGGTTGATCCGTCCGCCGATACCAGAATACTATCACCTCCTCCGTTGTCCCCCCAGCCATCGCCCGTACTGCCGGTATCTCCAATCACCGTGGCTTCTCGCCCGTCTATTATCAACATAGATAGTGTGGGTCGTCTTCCTACTACTGGGTTGAATCCCTCTGATATACCATCTCCCCAGGAGAAGCCAGAGGCTTCCGAAGATGGAAGCTCTTCGTTCTCGCATCCATCATTTGAGGAGATCAGAGTAAGTCATAGCGAATCCTCTTGGACCAGAGATTCTTCCGAAACTGAAGATGCAAACGACCGTTCGGCTAGTAAGAGGCGTTTTGTCAACAATGCGGTGTTGGGCCACAAGTCCTTCCTTAATAACATCAACTATGTAACCCACAATAATCGCTACCTCAATGAGCGGATCAACCACTCAATTTCCCCCAGAAACATAGACGAAACATATCAGGATTACGTCTCCCTCTCGCCAGACGTCATTCCGGGCTATACTCTTCTCAAACAGTTCAATTCGACTTACGAGAAGTCGGACATCCTTTATCATGCAATTAAATCGTATGAAGGCGACCCGCTCAATAGCCTGTCTTTAACATTGGATACTTCATTCAGCAAAGAATTTGTCATCGAACCAGGTACCAGCGTGGTTGTCCGTTTGTCTCCTAACATCTTAAAGAATGTTCCCTTATCTCGGTTTTTAAATGAATGGTACATTTTGTCGGGTATGAATGTACCTAACAAGCATAGAATACTAGGAAATGATGCAATTTCTAACAAATACTTTTCGGCAGAACAAAAGCAGCCATTGAATTTCGAAGATTTTAAAAATTATCAACCGGTGACCCTCCCAAGAGATGTTCCTGGAATCTTATACCCTGTTAAAGTCCTCACGATCAACTTTGCAGACTCATTAAACACAAGTATTCCCACTGAATTGGGAAATACCCTTGACGATGAAATAGATATCTTTTACGGATTGAAGGGTAAACGTTCTCGTAATGGGAGTGTTCATAGTGCAGTTTCAACCAGCAGTGAAACTTCCAACATTGAAGCTAGCGAAGCTATTAGAGAACAAAGTCGTCTCGCATTGATTTACGTTGATAACAATTATAAATCACTTCAAGAATTTGCAAATGAGGATGTTTCAGATGGGCCTGAATTTACTCATACCAATCCCAATTCAACCACCAGCATTTCTTCAGAATCCTCCATCAGTAACCATGGTTTTGGAAGCATAAATGGAGCGAATTCATCGATGTTGGGTAGCTCTGCAATTGGAAATCAACTTTATGATGAAATATCGAACAGAATTAAGCAAACTCCTAAATCTCCTTTACGTGTCATTGAGGTCCTTTCAGATATCATTAAGGTTCTAGAAACTTTAGCGATTGTGCATGAATTTGGTATCGTTCATAATGGTATCACTTCTAACAATATTTTGAAATCTGATACAGACATACACGATGTCAAGTTAACTGGATGGGATTTTTGCTTCTCCATTCAACCTGAAGATTGCACCTTCGACTACCGTAAAAGGCACTTGGCTCAACTTCCTGAATTATTGCCTTACTTATCTCCAGAAATTTGTGGTGAAGCAAATAGAGGTGTTGATTACAAATCAGACTTTTACTCGATAGGTATCGTTCTATATGAATTATTGGTTGGTTGTACACCATTTCAAAGTGATGATCCATCAAAAATTATTAGGAGGCATATTCTTCAAAAACCTATTGCACCTTCCTTAATTGCCCATGCTTGGATCACCGACGATTTGAGCAATATAGTCATGAAGTTATTAGAGAAAGATCCAGATGATAGATACACCGACTGTCAATCTTTAATCAACAGTTTGGTTATAGCAAAAAATGATTACATTGACAATGTGATTGCATTGGGTGACTCGGTGATTAAATATTGGTCAAAAAGAGACGATACTAGGGAGTATTTGGTTAAAGATCCGTTAAGAAATAAAGAAAAATGTGGCGACCCTCCCTTGTTCTTATATCCAAGAAGGGTCTATGGTAGAGATGAAGAATACCGAAAAATTTTCAATACATTCAATAACTTTTCTAATGGTTGCAACCTTCTCTTTGTAACTGGAGAGCCAGGTTCTGGTAAATCAACATTATTAAGTGATTTGAAATCATCAACAATATCGTCTCATGAATTTTACTTTGATTGGAAGTTTGATAATAGTGATAGTAGTGTCACTATCTATACTTGCTTTTTACACGGTATCAAGATTATTATTAATCAAATATTATCCACTTCTCAGGAAAATATAAACAGATGGAGAGATTTGATAATCACAAAAATTAAAACTGATTTGAGAATTGTCTATCTGGTGATACCTGAATTGAAAACGTTTTTGGGTCCAGCTTACGAGAGTTTGGTTGAATCGGATCCATCGTTCCGCACCAGTTCTCAAGATCATTCAGTGAATTTGGAATTGAAATTCAGATACATCATCAAATCTTTCTTTTGTTTAATTGGATTCCAAGGACTCACTATGTTTCTAGATGATATGCAATGGTGTTCTTTAAGCGAATGGGCGATGTTTGGTGAGATTTTTGAGTATTTTCAAAGTAATGACTTAGAAAGCGAAATATCGGTTAAAATAGTAGCAGCTTATGCAACTGAAATTTCTACAGAACATGAGTCGGATTCGGATGGAATAGAAAGTAAATTGTTAAATTTTTCTAAAGCCAGCGAAGATCCTTATAATACCAGTACTATTTTATCTGGTATGGCAAATTATGATCATATCGTCACAAAAGAAGAATTAATTAAGTTCTTGAAGGTTTCAAAAGTTAACGTTCATAAGACTAATTTGGAAAGAATTTCAAAATCAGACTTTGTTCACTATATTAATGATACCTTCTCGAAGAAGAAGCAACTTTCTATGCATAGCAGAAATGATCACACCAGTATGACCTCAATGTTTGGTATTAATCAACTTTCTAATTCACATGTGGATGAAACAATAAAGAATTTGGCGAACAACATGTTCAGCATAACGAAAGGGAGTATATTACTTGCCAAATTTATGATTACTTCTGCCATGATGAATGGTCGGATTACTTATGAAAATCATAACCCGTCAAGTGGAAAAAAATGGAACATAAATTTGGAAAGATTAAAATATGATGAAGATTCATGCATAATAAGGCACTATTTACAAACTACAATTTGTCCTAATGCTAGATCCCTTTTGAAGTTTGCTGCAATTACCAGCGATGGATACTATTTCAACTTATGTCAACTTCTTATTGTCACTAATTTATCCTTAAAAGAAGTTTATGAGTTGATCCATTTGTGCGTTGAGACAGGTGTAATTGTTCCAACAAGTTATTATCACAAAGTTCCCTTTCATTTAATTACTGAAGATGATTTCCCGTTTGACATTTCTGACAGTAGTATATGGGAATTGGCTAATCAAACAAGGTACAAATTCGTCCATGATTCCATTCAAAATCACCTCATCCAAGAACTTATGGATGAACATAAATTAGAGGAGTATCACAGATTATGTGGCTTGAGGTACTACAAAAGAATTTCTAAGCAAACTGAATTCAGCATTTCAAATTATCTTAAAATGGCTAATCATTTAAGTAGTTCATGCAATGCAGCCCAATCTGAAGATGTTGAGATATATAAGAAAGTATTAATTCAAGCTGGAAGATATGCGTCGTCAACTTATAATAGCAGAGCATCCTTGAAATACTTCCAAGCTGCTGATAAGTTCATCAATAACAATGATCCTAAAACTAAATTGAAGAGTGTTCTCACGATTTGCCAGACCAGACAACTTTTGAAGCAGTATGATCAATGCCTAAACTATATTGAAGAAGTTCAATCTTGTCTCGACATTGATGAAACAGTCTTTTTGTTAATTAAGGTGAAATGTTTCATCCAATCAGGAAAATTTCAAGATGGTATATCGACTGCAGTAAGGGGATTGCATAAAATCGGTATTGAGGTTTATCCTGATAATGAAAAGAGTAGAAAACTCTTTTACAAAATTATAGATAAAGTACCAACGTCAGTACCTGAAATTAGAAAGTTGAAGGACATGAAGAGAGCAACTTCTCCAGTTATATTATTGGTTTATGAACTCATATCAGATATAATAGTGCCTTGTTATGCATCTGGTTTTAATTACTTGGCAAAGTACCTTGTTGCACAACTAGTTATGCTTATGAATACTCATGGAATTTCACCACATTGTTCGATACCATTGCTTGAATTTGCTAACTCTTTTATTAAAATGACGGATAGAGCTAATTACATCAAAGGTTTGGAATTTTGCAGATTAGCATTGGATATTGTTCACAACACAGAGAATATTTCATCCGAGTTGATGAAAAGTGTGTATGAGTATTATATTATTTCTATTGCAGCATACATTGAACCCGTGCAGCAAGTTTTGAAGTATTATGATATATATATTAGGTCAAAACGTCCATTTGTTCGTTCTCATTCTGCTTCATTAAACTTTCTCACAGAATCATCAAAGTATTTACTCTTGCATTTAAATGGATATCCATTCGAGAGTATTTCCAATAGAGTATCTGAGCAGTTAGATTTCAACTCTTTGAACGGTATTCATCTCTATGGATATTTGTTGATGCATGGCGATATCACATTGGATGAATATGAAGCTAAGTATCCGTTGGATAACAAACCAAGGCACAATACTTTTCTATACTACGTTTGCAAGATTGGATATTTGAATGCCACACAGCGTTTCAATGATGTGAAAGATATCATCGTGTCCAATGTACATGCATTGCTGCAGTATTTGCCTCAAGGATTAGTTCATTTTGGATACTATTATCATTGTTTGATAGCATTGACCAGTTGTGATGTGGCGGATGAAAAAGAGCAAGCCACTATTGATAAAATAGTGAATGTTGCTTTAACGCTGTATAAATTGTGGTCAGAAATGTGTCCTAGTACATATTTGTCAAAATACCGTACTCTTCAAGCAAAATATGATATTTCAAGGAAGAATGTGTCATCTTTGAAAATATTGGACGCATTTGATGAGGCAATTGATTTAGGGCGAGAAAATAATAATTGGTATGATGTTGGTATGGCTTGTTACTTCTGTGCCAATTGGTTGACAAAATGTGGAGGAAGCAGGAAAAGAACTGTTTCATATGCTAAAAGTGCATTAGAGGTTTTCAGAAGTCTTGATGATAAATTATTAATTAATGCTTTGGAGAAAATTTATGGAAAGTATTTGGAAGAAGGATACAATTGGGCTGGTCTCAAAGTACCTGAACATAAAATTTCATTTTCAAGTTCGAAGAACAATCATAAAGAGGTTGGTAAATTATTCTCAAAGATTTCCAAATCCAATTTCATCCCGGAATCCTCTGAAATTCCTAAGAATAATAAACAACTGAAGGTGAAAAGTAAATTGAAAGAAAAGCCAGATGATGCCAACGATTTAAGTAAAGCAGTACAATGTTGCTTGCTGATTTCAGAGTCATCTACTGACAACATGATTGTTTTGAAATTACTTGAAAGTACCATCATGTTTATGGATGTTGACTATGGTGTTGCAGTCATCAAAGAAGACAAGGATGAACCTTACATTCAAGCAATCGGTTCTGCAAACACCGTTTACAGTCTCGAAAACCAACCTTTGAGCTCAAGAGGAGATGTTTGTCCATTCACTTTGATGATGCATGTTCTTCATAGTGGAGAAATAGTGAACAAAGATGAAGATCATGTAAGATTCACTAATAGATTTGGCCGTGATGATTACTATCAACATAACAAATGTTCCAATATGATTTGTGTTCCATTAAAAAGTCAAAATGGAGTTTTTGGTGCCTTGTACCTAGAAAATCAAAGACCTGCTTCATTGGGGGTACCTTTCTTCACCACTAAAAAGAAAGATTTGCTTAATTTGCTTTGTACACAAGCTGCTGTTTCTTTAACAAAAGCAAAGCTTTATTCTCAAATGGAAATAGCTAAAAGTGCAGCAGAAGATGCAACCGCAGAAAAGGCTAGCTTCTTAGCAAATATGTCCCACGAAATTAGAACTCCATTCAATTCATTGCTTTCGTGTTCTATATTTTTATTGGATACAGAATTGAATAATACTCAAAGAGAGTATGTTGAAACCATTCGAAGCTCAGCAATGGTTACATTGAATATTATTGATGGCATTTTAGCATTTTCAAAAATAGAGCACGGATCATTTTCATTGGATAATGCACCATTCTCGTTGTCTGAATGTATTGAAAGCTCAATGCAACTTTCTGGTGAACAGGCTGCGATTAATGACTTGGAATTGGTGTTCTTAAATAGATGCCAAGATATAAAATCGGTGGTGGGAGATGTTACAAGATTCAGGCAAATTATTATTAATTTGGTTGGAAATGCTATCAAGTTCACTTCTGAAGGTTCAATTATTGTTGAAGCAAAGGCTAGAGAAATCAGCCCTGATAGAGTTGAACTATGTGTGTACGTGAAAGATTCGGGCATTGGTATTCCTGAAGAAGCAAAAAATAAGGTGTTTGGTGCATTTTCCCAGGTAGATGGTTCCTCTCAAAGAGAATTCGGAGGTGCAGGTTTAGGTCTTGCAATCTCCAAAAAACTTTCGGATATAATGGGTGGTGATTTGGGATTCGAAAGTGCAGAACAAGTCGGAAGTACGTTCCACTTTATTCTCAATTGTCAAGTAGAATATCACAACAAACCTGAAATATTCTTTGGAGAAAAGGAAGCGAAAAACGTTGGAATGAAAAATTTGGCTTTGATTGTCAATGAGCAAAGAAATAGTAGGCTTTCTTTGAAAGAGTCCTTGGAGTATTTTGGTTTGGAAGTTGTTACACTCAATAACTTGAGCGAAATTCGTCATAATTTAGACGACTTTGCATTCATTTTTATTGATGAAAGCCATTATCATAATCTCAAAAGGTACAAATCCGTCGTCAATAAGGGTTGCAAGGTCGTTGTTATAGCTCTGTTTGGAAAGGCATTACCAAAGGAAATTGAAGATGTTTTGTTATCACCATTTCAAAGACTGAAATTGATCAAGATTATCAAGGATGTCGCCGACTCAAATCGAAAGACAAAGAAGATTGAAGAAGTTGAAGTCTCATCCTTGTTGGCTGATAAATACCCCTTACGTATTTTACTTGCCGAGGATAACTTTGTGAACACCAGAGTTGCTTTACAACATTTAAAAAAGTTTGGCTATAAAGCTGATCACGCAAAAGATGGAGTTGAAGTTTTGGAGAGATGTGAAGCATTATTGAAAATCAATCAAGTTTATGATGTAATCTTGATGGATATTCAAATGCCACGGAAAGATGGGATTGCTGCCACAATTGAATTGAAGCAATCGTTTACTGAGAAGGGAAAAGAAGCTCTTATACCTAGGGTAGTTGCATTGACGGCAAATGTTGCTGGAGACGATCGGGAAAGATCATTGGCGTGTGGAATGGTAGATTTTATTTCCAAACCACTCATTCCAAGTGAATTAGAACGTGTATTGACACTTATGGGTCAACAGTTATCAATCAAATAGACAATAGAAGTTTTTTTTATTCATAGGTAGTACAAATTTATTTAAGTTTATTGCTGTTTAGAGAGGTAAATTTTGAGTCTATCCTCAACCCACTTTTGTAATTTCTTAGTGTATTCATCTTTAACGGATTGGGAAATGTCGTATCTGGATTTCTCGATAGCAGACAATTGTTTCCACTTGCCACTCAATTCTTTACCGATTTCTCCAATGGTACGGCCATCGTTGACGTAATTTTCCTTCAAGTACAACGCGTAACCAGCAGCTGGTTTTTTGGGTTTTGGAGTGTAGATTTTAAGTTGTTGCTCGTTGTACTCATCTGCTTTTTGAGCATATGAGTTTTTGTCAAAGTCTCCCAAACTTTTCCATTTGGCAGCTGATTCAGCAAAAGAATTGCCCTTTGCTTGCTTCATAAAGAAGGTGTAACCACTCAACTTACGGAATGGTTTGGTGGCAGCAGCCAAGGCGTTTTTTTCACGTTCTTGGGTCTTCTTGTCTAATTTCTTGGATTCATCCTTCAACTTCTTTTCCAAGTTCTTCAATTGTTGCTTTTCCTTGTTGAGTCTAGCTTTCAATGTGTCCTTCTTCTTCAGAGTAATCTTTTTGGAAGTACTAGACTTTGCAACAGGTGCAGCCAAAAGTGAAGATGCTCCTATGCCATTTGCAATAGAGAAGCTGAAGGAGCGGCTAGCGATAATGGAAAGTGGTTTAAGTCCCAACATGTGCAATTGTAGGAAGAAGTAGTTATAGGAAAGAGTTGTTTTGATAAACACCGCCAGTCTGGCCACTGGGTTGCATGCAGGAAAAATGGGTGGTAATTTTCCTCACAAATCGGGCCCCTTATTAGGACGTATACCTACTGAAACGAGATCCTGATGCTAAATAGGGATAGGTAAGCAACACAGAACTCGCAACGCCATGTATAAATCGTATGATACAATCTAAAAGCAAGTCCTATGTACTACACACGCTCGTCAATGATACCTAAATTGAAATGCCTTGATGTGGGGTTGAAGTTCTAACTTCGTGTCCATGTAATAGACTTTAAGGTTCCATTCACTCCATTGGGTGACATTATGAATAATTTGGTGGTGACAGATGCCACATAAAACAGAATTGGTTCCTAACTGGATATTCAGGTCGCCATCCAGTGATGGAGGTGAGGTTCAGTAAATAGAAGACTAATGGCCAAGAATGGATTTGCTTCTGGATGAGACAAACGAGCAAGATATAAAACTTATATACTCTTTTAAATGGTTCAGTCGATAATTTAAGACTGCCATTTACTCACACATCTTCTGTTTAAATAATGTTCACTTCATTATTTTACTATTCATCTATTCATGTTATCTGATCTCTCTGTGTGAGCATTCGGAAATCGCGGACAGTCCATTCGTATCATTCTAGCAGAATATGGAAGCTGGAGTCCACTAATGATTCCCCATATCTTACAATTTGTATTCTTCCCTTTTCTCTCTCCACCATATATTTAGTTCGGTAATTATCCTTATCAAAGTTCTTTTCTGGTGAAGAATATCCATGATAACCCACACACTCGTAAAAACATACCAAAATCATGGACCGCAAGTCCATGAGCTGCCCAATTTCTATGCTACCACCTTGTAATATTCAATTTAACACGCTCTACGAACCCAAAATCTCATCATTTAGCCACACCCAGTATTTTTCCGTCATTTTAAGTGTATGTTTCCTATCCAGTCCAATCCTCTCACCAAATCAGTCGTGCGGTCTCCCATTTCGCCAGCAGCAAATTTTTTGTCAACCAACGGTCCCAGTAACAACAGTTGATCACCATGTACTCAGCAGCTCGTTCAGATACCTTGTTCCTTGGAGGAGAAAAGGTCAGTGGTGACGATATCAGAAACCAGAATGTTTTGGCCGCCCAATCCGTTGCCAATGTGGTCAAATCATCCTTAGGACCTGTGGGTTTGGATAAGATGTTGGTGGACGATATCGGAGATGTCACCGTCACCAACGATGGTGCCACCATCTTGTCGCTCTTAGATGTCCAGCATCCAGCAGGTAAAATTTTGGTGGAGTTGGCCCAACAACAAGACCGTGAAGTTGGTGATGGTACTACATCTGTGGTTATCATTGCAGCCGAATTATTGAAGAGAGCAAATGAATTGGTTAGAAACAAGATACATCCTACCACAATCATCACCGGATACCGTTTGGCTTTGAGAGAAGCCATCCGTTACGTCAACGAAGTGTTGTCCCAATCAGTGGACAGTCTCGGTAAAGAGACCATGGTCAATATAGCAAAGACTTCCATGTCATCCAAGATCATCGGTGCTGACTCCGAATTCTTCAGTAAGATGGTTGTTGACGCCATGTTGGCAGTTAAGACCACTAACGGCAAAGGTGAGGTCAAGTACCCAGTCAAGGCCGTCAATGTTCTCAAGGCACACGGTAAGTCTTCCACCGAATCCATGTTGGTGGACGGCTATGCATTAAACTGTACAGTTGCTTCGCAAGCTATGGTCAAGTCCATCAAGAATGCCAAGATTGCTTGTCTTGACATCAACTTACAGAAAGCCAGAATGGCAATGGGTGTTCAAATAAACATTGACGATCCAGACCAATTGGAAGAAATCAGAAAGAGAGAATATGGTATTATCATTGAGAGAATCCGTAAGATCTTGAACTCAGGTGCCAATGTCATTTTAACCACCAAGGGTATTGATGACTTGTGTTTGAAGGAATTTGTGGAAGCTGGTGCTATGGCCGTCAGACGTTGTAAGAAAGAAGATTTGAGAAGAATAGCAAGAGCCACCGGTGCAACATTAGTCGGTAATTTATCTAACTTGGAAGGTGAAGAAACCTTTGAAGCCTCATACTTGGGTAATGCTGATGAAGTTGTGCAAACTAGAATTAGTGATGATGAATGTATCTTGGTTAAAGGTACCAAGCAACATTCCTCTTCTTCTATTATTTTGAGAGGTCCAAATGATTACTCTTTGGATGAAATGGAAAGATCTTTACATGACTCTTTGTCTGTGGTCAAGAGAACATTAGAGAGTGGAAATGTTGTGCCAGGAGGTGGTGCTGTTGAAACAGCTTTAAACATATACTTGGAAAACTTCGCTACTACTGTGGGCTCTAGAGAACAATTGGCAATTGCAGAATTTGCGAATGCTTTATTGATTATTCCAAAAACATTGGCCCTGAATGCTGCCAAAGATTCCTCGGATTTGGTGTCCAAGTTGAGAACTTACCATGCTGCCTCTCAATCCGCTTTACCTACTGATCTCAAGAGAAAGAAGTACAAGTACTATGGTTTAGATTTGATTGAAGGTAAGATTGTTAATGAATCCATCCATGGTGTTTTAGAACCAACCATTTCCAAAGTGAAATCATTGAAATCTGCTTTAGAAGCTTGTATTGCCATTTTAAGAATTGACACAATGATAACCGTGGCCCCAGAACCACCAAAGGAGGATCCTCACCAACATTAGTTACGATACATAAATAGATAATCCACATACTTCCCTAGCAACACGATATGCATGTAGAGGAAACTCGTAACTATATCAATGTTTTCGTCTAAACCAAAGAGTTAACAAAGCACTCGTCTACTAAAGGTTACATACAATCGGATAGGGGTATTTATATTAATGTGCGAAAAGAAATCTTAAGGAAATCAAGAATTAAACAATTAGGAGTATTACATTGGCCAAGACCAATAATGAGAACCAGATCAGCTGGGAAATAATGCAGTTTGATAAGAAATGAACAATTATTAATGTGATATTGCAATTTTGAATTACATGCCCTTTAAGCAATAATTCTACCGGAATTGGCTAGATTCACAATCGAAGAGTTGGATGTAGTTCTATCAAACAGGTTATTACCACCGATACTAATGATATGTTGCTGGTGTTGATTGACTTTGTACTGAGGTTTGATGTGGTGACGCATTGACATGTTGAGTGAGCTGGAGGACTTCACAGACAACGGTAATCTCTTTGTCTTGGAAGGGGTAGAATTCAAGATCTCTTCTTCTTCTTGAGCCAATGCTGACAAGCTGTAATTCGAAGTGGCGTTGGTTCTCAAAGAGTTATAAGAGTATGAATTGGAGAGGGACATGTTTGAATTGTACGAAGACAACGACATGTTGGATGAAGATCTAGATGCAGGGGAAGAATTTGAGTTGGTGGAGTATGGAGAGGGAGGATGCAAGGAAGAACTGGAAACGGGCGACACTGGAGAAGCGAGCGATCTGTTGCTGTATGCGTTGGAGAGTCTGTAGTAGGAGCTCTTTTGACACGACTCGTCTTCCATTTTTCTTGCCAAGGAATGCTTGATAGTTGACAAGAAAGGCTGTAATGCAATGATGAGTTCATCCTCCTTAATTGTGATGTTCCATTTCAAGAGGCCGATAAGTTCACGTTCGGCCATGTTGACCTCTTCAAGAGACAACAAGCCGTCGGTGTACTTTGTCCAGTGTCTGTTCAAAGGAGAGGAGTCATTCAAGGACTTTGCACTCAAAATTAACGAGGCCAAAAAGATCCGGTGACGAGTAGTTTCCATTCCAACAGCGTTTGCAGGCAAGATGTTGCGCAATTTGTTGAGGTAGATGAGGGTGGCCATCAAAGTAGGGGTCTGGACATTGGAGTACTTGATCAAGTTCTTGATGAACGACACCAAGGAGGTGGATTTCTTCACGGGGCTGACCAACATGTTTTGCTTGGTTGCGCCGGAAGGAATGACACTGAACTGGGACTTGGTGGGCTTGACCTGGATGATGGAGCTGATGGTAGCAGCCAAAAAGTTGATCATGTCGCTAGTGACTGGTTGGCGCGAAAAGATCTTTAATGCTTCTCTATCGGACATGATGAGTGAAAAATGTGGGGATACGATGACGGAGACTATGGAGGAGAAGCCGCTGGGTAGCAATAGACTAGCGAAATGGGATAGCCGGGATAGTAGGCAATGAGGCCGGGGAGTGGTCCGGGGAGTGGTTGAGGGAAGGTCAAGCTAATGGACTTGTAGACACGCCAGGAGAGCAGTTACACTGGGGTTATGGCGGTGGCAAGCAGTGAGGTGGGCGCTGCGGAGTTGTGAGGGAACAGGCAGACGAGTGGGATTGGGATGGGGCCAATTTTCACCGAAGAACCAGGAAATGGCGGAGGAAGGAATGGTGGCCGGGAGGACACGAGGAAACGGCGAAACGACGAAACGACGAAGGAGTGAAGAGTCGAGTACAGTGACACGGGAGACGGCAGGTGCAACTGGGCGGACTAAGGATGGACGGAGGTGAGGTTGAAGTAATCAGGCTAACTCTTCACAGATGACGACTGGTAGACAAATTGGGGGGATGTCTCAGCTAAATATACTTATGAGACACAGCGAATATGTGGCCTGCATCTGCATTGTTCGGGGCAGGATGCGCATAAACCCACCAACAGTGTAGCGCAATGGGGCACTATTGCAGCCCGGTGTTTACATGGGGCGATGAACACGGTGTGCGTGAAGGGGTCTGGGGAACTGCAGTGTTTGTTGGTGTTTGTGGGTGTTTGTTTGGTGGATCCGGAGGTGGTGTTTGTTTATTCAGGCACCGTGTGCCCACAGTGTTTTGGAGCATTTGTGAGGTGCGTGTAGAGAATATTGGCGAGGAGGTGTTAAAGGAGGTGTTGCAGGACAATCCCCTAGCCGATGGTGTTTGTGGCACCTAAGACATGCGGTAGTAGGCGCTCGTGTGGATCAGATGCGTGATGGGCTGCATTACAAGGGATGGAACGACAGCAAATGCCATGCAACGCCGGCATATGGGGGGATTGCACCATGCACTGACCCGAACAAGATAAATGGAACGCGCGTTTGTGCATCTGGCGGTACCTGACGAGAGGTTCACCAGGGTAACCAAATACAAAACAAACACGCGGTGTCGTCTAAGCTGACGAGGCACTGTTATTGGCGGAGGGAGGGTGGGCGGTGGTGCCAGCATACGCAACATCCAGCTCCACGGGACGAGTGGTCTACCGAGGCGATGGAGTGGCCGATGGACCAACCACTGGATCTGGATCCGGCCGCGAATTATAATTAAGAAAATATGCACTTGCAATTACAAACAACCAGGTTGGCACATATGTCAATGTGCCAATGTGCAAATGTGCAAATGTTCAGCAGTGCCAATGTTCAGCAGTGCCAATGTTCAGCAGTGCCAATGTGCAAATGTGCCAATGTGCAAATGTGCAAATGTCGAATGCAACTACCACAGAGGTGGTGAGCATGGCGGTGAAATGTCGCTACGAAATGGGCCCATTTTGCCGATGTGCGCAGAATCGCCCGCTAGTCCCAACCGTTGATGCTGGCCTCAGCCCCCCGTCCCGCCAGCGCCGGCGCTGGCGCCTGCTGCTGTCAGGGGCTGGGCTGGGCTGATATGCTTAGTGTTAGAGGATTGAGGGGCCCTGGTGGCACTGACGGCGGACCCTCCATGTCGTCATGGCCGCAGTTCATTTGTCACAATAATTAGGTGCATCTTCTTGATTGTTCTGGTGCAGTAGTCACCATCTAGGTGGAGCATTGACATGTTTACATCTTCTGTTTACATCAACACTGTGCAGCCGGCAATAGGTGTTTGGTAAACAGTGGTTTGGCGCGCCAGGCCAAGTGCGCGATGGACGCGTCGCGTTTGTAACCCGCGCTCGCAATCCAACGGCTTGCAAAAATAGAAACACAGAAACAGAGAAGAGAAATTGAGAAATAGAGAAATAGAGAAATAGATCTGGATCTGGACATGCCAGCCACTATCGATGCCGGCGGTACCGCACAGAAATAGAAGGTTTCGGCGTCCAATTTCAACAGTGTACAGTACGGTGCGGTGAAGGATTCCAGGACGCCAGGGATGCCCAGTAGCCCACTTGCTCCACAACCCCTGGGCCCCTTCCAGGGGTGCTCAGGGGTGGAACAGTGGATATGCTTCCACGTGGGTGGTCCCTTCTGGAGGTACAAACGGTCTATTCTCACCTGGGCCCAACGAGGCGTTGTTGCTGGTACAGCATGTAATTACGAGCTGCATCAACCGCATGTTCTATGGCAGTAGCTGGCGCACTAATTAGCTCCACAGCCTATTATCTCCTGTCAAATGAAGTGCATGAACTCCATGCACCATTTCGTCATAGCTTCATACGCCCGGCTAATTACGCTAATTACCTGCATCACTAGCTTCCAGATGCTTTTGCAATGCACTGCTCACGTCATAGTGGCCATGGCCATTTCATCAAGAATCCCTTCTTTTGCTGCCTGGAGAGTTGTTCTGGCGCGGTTCTCCTCAACACAGGCTTCACCATCGCTGGTTCACCCCGCGTTTACCTCCAGCTTCTCACAATAAACATTCCGCAGGTTGCTTGTTCTGGTTCTGGTGGCCCAGATCCCGACACCATAATGTCGCATGGGGCTGGTATGAGCGCCTGTCACAGTGTCTGGTTTGGACTATTCACAATGCAACTGGTGGGATTACATGATATCTTGCCTATGTCCCGCTGCACATGCTCACATTCCTATCTAGGTGCACTGGCTGTACCTAACTAGGAGACTCAACATCCCCATCGAGGCTACATTGGTCCCTTATTGATGTATGTTTTCTGATTCTCCGTTACTGCAGCTCAACAAACCCCCATCGTCCGACACTATTTGTTTATCCTGATGTATCCCGCTTGTTATCTCACACCTTTCTAGACATCGCCCCTCGCATGCGTTGGATGCTAATAGCTTATAGCTTATAGCTTATAGCTTATAGCTTATAGCTTATAGCTTATAGCTTATAGCTCTTAGCTCTTAGCTCTTAGCTCTTAGCTCTTAGCTCATATCTCAACTGTCAAGCCGAAGCCCATAATGCCCCTCAGTTGAAACGTTCCACCTGCTGAAACTCCCGTGCCTTATGGTGGGCTTGGGCCATGGCATCGTCTCTGAAACCCTCAGTTCTAATGTTGGTAGCAGCGTGGCTTGTCGGAAGCACAGCACCCTATTATCCGGGGACAATGTCACAGCAGCGGATCGATTGTGAAAATTTGTTGAAAATTTGTTGAAAAATCATTGCCCCAAGATTTTGACGAATATCTTCACTACCAAAAGTGTAAGTAATTGACCTATTAATCGACGTTACTCGACGTTAGACAATATTCACAGTCTAGACTGTGAAATTTTCCCCTGACCTGATTACATGCTATGCACCAATACCTGCTGGGTTACCTGTTTCGCTGGACTTCAGGTGAAGACCCTTAACCTTGTTGTACCGTCTCATCCACTTTGGGATATGGATTATCCCTTTTTGACTTGTCGCCTGGGTGACACGATTTTGATGTTGCAACTGCTAAAGCCTGATAGGGCTGGGATGAATTGGTGCCTCAATCGCCTCGGATCTGTAGTCTCTACAAGTTAATCTTCACACCAAAACCTGTAATTAGAACTCAACATGGTAATTTGCGCTCTCGGTTCCTTCAATTGTATCCAGTTTCTCCCCCAGCCTTTTGCTTGGCTTTGTAACAGGCTTAACTTTTTAATTGGATGCATATATTCCATGGATGAAAATTCCATGCACTTCATTTCCATTAATATTCCGATTGCTAGAAGGCCCGGGTCTAAATACTTTGAATATAACAACTAGAGTGGTACGGCTCTAGTGGAAAGTATGGTGTTTCATTAATGGCTAAATAACGTGATATTAATCATTTAAGTGTTTTTCACCATCCCATTGGGACTTTCAAGGCTTTGTTGACCACCGAAACGGGGAGTATGACCTGTAAATATACTCGAACTGTTTAGTTGGCATCGGGGTAATAAAAGAAGGCAAGGGCCACGATTAAGTAAGTACTTAACAACATAGCACCCTCGAGCCAGTTCGACTCGCCATCAAGAATCACCAAATTACTGATAAACATGGAAACAAACATGATGGCCGTCTCAAAATTTGAAAAGTACAATGACATTGGCACATCAATAACCCATCCGACCAATACCATGAATGGGGTTACGAATATGGCAATTTGGAGTGACGAGCCTACTGCAACACCAATAGCCAAGTCCATCTTATCTTTCATAGCGACCACAATGGCGGTGACATGCTCAGCAGCATTACCCACGATTGGGATCACAATTAGACCAATAAACGTCTTTGACAATCCGGTGGTCTCAACAATGTTATCAATCGATCCCACCAAGTAGTCGGCACAGAAAGAAACCAAAACTGTAGCTGCAACCAAAATACCTAAAGATCCCTTGACAGACAAATGCTCATCTTCCTTGTGTGGTTCTTGAGTTGGGACGGCGTTGGTGATGATACCATCGTCGGCCTCTTGAGCCTGCTCCTCGAAAAGGGATTTGTGGGTCTTCAATTGGAAAACAAGGTACAAGATGTAGACTACCAACAATATGATGGACACACCACGGGATAAACTCAAGATCAATTCATCAGAGGAACCAGGCTCAGGGAATCCAACCTTCTTTTTTGGTTCTGGTAATGAGGCATGGAAAGCAGCAGGAATCAACAAACCGGCAGTGGCCAATGCCATCAAAGAAGACATGGTTTGGGCCACGGTTTGGTTGAAGGTCTGTTGGACACGAGTGATTCCTCCAGCGACGAAGCAACATCCCAACACCAACAACAAGTTGGACAAGATGGAACCCAACATCGAGGCCTGAACAATTCTCACCTGGTTGTCCTTCAAAGCAATAATAGACACAATCAACTCCACAGCGTTACCAAAGGTGGCGTTCAATAAGCCACCAACGGTTTCTCCGACATGGTCGGACAACTCTTCAGTAGCAAAAGCCAAAATGGAGGCCAATGGCACGATAGCGAGGAAGTTCAACCAGAAAATGGCATTAGAAGACCAACCTAAATGGCCAGCCAAGATCCCCAAAGGAACAAACACAAGGAGGTAGTTTACGGGCGACAGCTTATATGTTTGCACCACAGCAAATAAGATGCTGTTCTTAGCAGAAGTCCAAGGACTCTGGTGGCGCCCGATCAATGGTTCGTTCTCGAGACTGGGCATACTGAAAGGTTAGTTGCAGAGCAGAAATGCCAGATACTTTAAAAGAATCTGGAGGGTGATGGGGCAGTTTCTCAAAACAATCGATGGGGGTACCCCACGGGAGAGGGTCCCAATACGGCGCAGCATTTTCCACCCAGCGGGGGGAATTGGTAGCATGCACAGCCTCTGATAGTGCTGACCTCTTTCTACCATTGGGTTGGAGAGCTCTTGGCATTCCAACCACACCACAACATTACCATACTTACGTTTTGGTGGGGAAGAACCTATTGGACAAAGTGATTTATTCAATATTGGGCTCACCGAAATAGGTAGTAGCACAGCCTCTCACATAGGCAAATAGCTAGCCAGAGTACACCTCCTGCATATGGATGGTCGAAGGTATGGAATTTTCGGAACCTAGTCTGTGGCAGAAGGGTACATTGACACTCGGATGGTACCACAGTAGGGTTTTGGCCGTTGGTACCATGGGCATTGAGGGCACGCCTCTGCAAAGAATATGTTATGGGTATGTGGAGTAGATGCCGTCAGTGGTTAGTGGGAGAATGGCCGCAGATGCGTGTTGAGCGAGTATGTTGCGGATTGTTATGGTGTCGCAGTAAGTTACGAGAGTTACGGTGCCATCGGAAAGGATTTAGTGGTGGAAAATACCAACACTAAGAATTCTTAGCGATCGTGAGTGGATTGGTACACTTGTTATTGTATTGTTGAAGGTGACACTAAGCTGCGTTTGACGATCAATTGGCCCTTTTAGTGGTGACATTGATGCTCTGTTGGAGGGGGTTACTGGGGAGGTTGGCGGTGATGTTGGTGGGAGGGTACGTCAAAGTATCGTTTGTGGCTGAAACTCAAGTGTCGCGATCCCTGTTTAGGAAGTTAGGCTATCTGGTGAATCTCATCAGGAGAGTAAGGGGCAGGTACATGACGTTAGATTCGGTAGAAGGTTGGGTGTGGACAAATGTAGTAATTTGATGCATGAATATGAAGTCCATTTAAAACGTGGAGTCACTTCCTTGACGACCAAGGGGCCTAATCGAAACGATGCTTCCGCTCCTTGATACAGGGTAGATATCCCAGCTATATCTAGGCTGTGGGAAGAGATGTTTCAATGGCCATCGATGGGTCATTGAGTAACTTCAGGCGTCTATTAGGCTAGCTTACGATACTGAACAAATAATTTCTATAGTTGTAAAGGTGATTTCTTGCCAGGTAGTTTCCTGTCCTAATAACTTGGGCAATCATATATGCCATAGTGTACATGTCGACTGTAACATCACCATGGTGGCTACCAATGTAGTGGCCACTACATGCTACTTGCGTGGTACTCTTTATTCATTATTATGGTATTATATAACAACTGAATTCAATTCTTCGATAGAAATTATGCGAAGAAGTAATTTTAAAGCAGGTTTAGGATACTGTAAATTAACTCCAATTCTACCACACCATGGTGAAGTTGACAGATGGTTTGGAGGTTTATGGGTTGTTTAGAGTGTTCAGGGTGGGTTGATTTTTTGTGTATTTTAGAATATGGTCTAGTTCTCCGTTGAATTCATCTCTCATTTCTGTTCATGCATGATTTCCCATCACTGGCGATGGTTTATGCCACTAACTCGTGCCACAAGTATGGAGTGAAGATCACCACGGCAGTGAAGAACGCATCAAATGCCTCATAGAGTGCAATAGGAAACTTGGCCAATCCACGGGCATAGAAGTTGAGGTAAATACCGTAGAATGCAACACTGAAAAAGTGGTTGAATAATAGCATAGGGAATGGAAACACGCCAGAAAGCAAACCAATAGGTCCGCTCAGGCATGATCCTCCACGAGAAAGATAGTCGAAACATCCAGACTGTAAGATTTTCAATGAAGTCTTATCGGCTGCGAAAAGGGTGTAAAGGGCGATGGATAATGTGTTGATGACAGCATCCAAATTCTTCCGACGACGGTGGAATTGTCCCATTTGCGCCGATACCAAGTCGTGATCAGCAAAATCTGGAACCTGCTTAGGGTGCAACAAACGGGCCAAAAGAGCAGCATCATTCAATCCAACAGTCATTCCTCCTCCAGTAAGTGGATGACGCATATTGAGCGAGTCTCCCAACAATATGAACCCCTTATGGTTTTGATGGCCTTGCTTTAAAGCAGGCAAGTACTGGTTGGGCATCACTCTTAATCTTTGAGATTTCAAGGCGGCCAAAAATGCTGGTTTGGTTTGTTCTGGTAAAGCTGGTAATACTTCGGACTTCATGTATTCCATCAATTCACCGCTGGTTTGAGATGGGATCTTGTTCGAACGGTATGCACAAAGGATACGAGTCACCAGAGGGGCGATCTGGTACAACAAAATAGGAGCATGGTCACCCAAAATCACATTACCTTGGTTCTTTCCGGGGATCTTAGCGTTTTCCAATTCCAATCCTACAAAGTACGATCCGATCACTGGGACATTTTGCGGCGAAATCTCCTTACGGAACTTGGAGTAGATACCATCGCAACTGATAGTAATTTTGGCGTGGTACTTGACAAGCTTGTCGTCCTTTTTGGCCTCTACTCCTGTCACCGTCGTTCCATCGTCTTCACGTAATATTTTGGTCACAGAGCCTTCCACCCAATCCACGTTGGGTTCGTCGCGTACAATCTTCCGTAAGTTGGTCAAGAAATCACCGTGGTGGAAGGCAATACCACGAACGTTCTCGTCGGTGTCCCATTCTGTTGACTTGATGGTATTGTCATCCTTGAGCTTGTCGTTACCTTCGTGAACGCAACCCGGAACCGGGTTAAACGCGTTGGTGGAGTTGGCCACCGCCTTCAGAGGATATGTCAAACTGAGGTTCTTATTGTGAAAGGAAATGTAGTAGCCCTTCACGTCGATGGCATCGATATCATTTATGGCTTGGATCATTCCCATTTCACGCAAGGCCTTGACTCCTGCTGGTTGAAGCAATTCACCCACGATCCTGTCAGGCCTGCTCCAATCTCTCTCAATAATCAACACCTTTCTTCCCTGACGGGCCAAAGCAGTAGCGATATTGGGACCTATCACTCCAGCCCCGACTACTATCACGTCGTATACCTTATCTGTACTCATTATTGGTGGTGGGAACAATGTGTGAACAAGTGGTGTTTATATAACAAAAAATCACATTCACATGTGGATGTGATGATGTCGCATCTTTTTCAATGCGTCGTCGTATATCGTATATTAGGTACGGTAACGGGGTTATGGATCATACGATTCTATAAATCAGCAGGTGTATTCTACTCTTCATCGCTGTCTTCGGACTCCTCTTCAGCGTCTTGAAGCCAAGTGACGAACTGTTGCGTCAAACCACGAACGTGTGCCACTTCTGGCTCACTGGACTCCGAATCACCCCACCATTGAATAATATGTTCCTCTTCCAAGATATCGAGTTCATACAAGATACGGATGGCCATGAATAATAGCACCTGATTGAAGGCTTTGTCGGTGGTAGCGATCTTGGCTTGGAGGATATTAAGCAAGTCTTCTTGTTCCTCGCCGTTGAACACTTGTCTCTTGAACATAGGTCCCCAGTGAGTGAAAATCTTGGTGGTTGCATTTTTCGCATCCAAAGTGTCAGTGGTAATGAAGTCCACAATCTTGTTGATAAGGGCATCAGTGGTGGCTAATCTAACTTCATGGTACGTCACGTTCATCGACATACGGAGAGTGTTTAATTCCAAAAGGGCGGTGTCCAAATCGTGGTTGTTGTTTAATGCTCTTTCCACTGTGGCATATGCTTCCTTCGCGAAATCTTCCTCTTCTTCCTCGGAGAATACATCGAAATCAGTGGAAATTACGGACGAACGTCTGTTTTTTCTTTGTTTCTTGACCTTTTGTGTGGTCAAAGAAGCGATGGAGTCATCGGACACATTAAGGCTCTTCAACTGGTAGATGATTCCACTGTATTGACCAGAACCATCCTCGTCTTCGGAATCTTCTTCGTAATCGGAAGCATACAAGTATCCCGCACCATCCTCTCCAACGATATCCACATCATAGCTTGTAGTATCGGGTTTGCCTGCTTTGACTTCCTCATCGGAATCCTCATCAAATGAGTCAAACTCTTTGACCACTGGAGTATCAGAGACACGTACATTGTTTGCAAGCACCTGGTTCTTGCCAATACGGACATTGAAACCAACCACTACACCAGGGTTGATCACGCCGTTGGCTCCGATCACAGCTCCGGAACCAACAATAGCATGGTCTATCACTGCATTATCCTCAATCACCACATTATTCCATATGTATGAATTCGAGATGGTAACGTTGATACCAATCTGACAGTTTTTTCCGATAACGGACTTTTTGATGCTAGAGCCATCACCAACAGAGGTATTGGACCCAATTGAAGTACGGCTACCGATTTTGCACGATTGAGCCAATATCACCTTATCTTCCTTGTAAATATGGTCGAATTCGTAGGTATAGTTACTGTCTTCAAGAAGATTGGCATCTGGAACCAATGGATAGCACCATCTACCCAAGATATCTTGAGAAATTGCATCGTAGGTGGCAAAACTTTCCACTCTGGCAGCGTATTCAGAACTGTTATCGATAACATATGCATAAATCGTTTTCTTCAACAAGTCGGAAGTCAATACACCCTTGACAAAATCGCTTCTTAAGTATTGATAGTCGAAGTTTTCTTGGAAAATTTGTGGAACGTGGGGAGAGCAGATGTCCACACAACAATCGATCAAGTCGTTCCGGATGACAAATTCATCCTCGATGTCCTCCAAGAGTTCGGGGTCTATGTTCAAACTGGACTTTCTGCCATCGACGGAAGGAATACGTGAGTAGTACAAGCATCTGTCGGATTTCTTGTCCAAGATGAATGTTCCAGGTTCAACTTGAGATCTGGTTTTATGCAATGGCGAAGCTTCAGTCAACACCATGGTCACGATGTGATCCTTGTCTTGCAGCTTCTTGAACTTGTGCACGTTCATGGCCTTGTTGAAGTCAATGTTGGTCACCACATCTCCAGACACCAATAAGAAATCTCCCGAGATCAAACCTCTATTATCTATATCTCTCATGACATCACCAACCGATCTGGACTCCAAGGACATTATGGTGGTCACCACGAAAGGCGAATTTTTGGAAACCCATTTGGACTTATCAATGTAGTGCTGAATCTGTTCTGCATGCGATGAACACATTAAGAATACTTCATTGACACCGGCCTTGGCCAAAAACTCTAGGGTATATTCAATCAATGGCACGTTGGCTAAAGGCAACAAACATCTTGGTTTGCTGGCAGTTAATGGCATGAATCTGGTTTCGAAGGAATCGGTCAAAACGATTGCTTGAAATCGTTCATCTTGAACGACTTCCTTCTGCTTCTTGTTCTTTGGAGGCATTTCCCTGATTACTACCACTAGAATAAAAAATTTAACCTTGAGGAAGTGGCGCACGTGATCGATGTGATGGGTTTTATGGGGGTTGTATAACATGTAGGGGTATATAGGGTGGAATGGTGCCAATGAACGGTAGTAACTACAGCAACAAGTGAATGGAGTGTAACTTCCAACACTGTTTGTGGTGTATTTACTCTAGGGGTCTATGTACAGGGGACACTATTTGGTGTCATTGGGCTTTTCAGCTCTGTTCTCCAAAAGAAGCTTTTGTTCAGCTTCCTTCTCCAACAACACCTTCTTCCATTCGGGCAAAGGTGGAGGCTTGTTCTTGGCCATCTCTTGCTCCTTCATGGCAAGCAAGAGGGTTCCCAACAATAAGACGATGGTGATGGCCTGTGCATACATTCTGGCCTGAACTGCCTTTTGGGAGGTGGTCATGATCTTATCACGGTTGACAAACACCCACGACCCATACATGGATGCGGCCCACGATGACAAAATGATCTGGTACTTGTATTTCGTCAAGGAGCTGAAAATCTTGTCGCTCATGGACATTTCGTTCCACTCACGATACTCCTCCAACACTTTCTTCAGGGTGTAGGACGACTGGTGCATCTGCTGGTCGAACTCCCATGATCCCTGGTCGGCGTAGAACGCACCAAGCGAGATGGTGGGCATGACAATAATACAGGTCTTGATACTGGTGTTGAAACTGTTGAATCTCACCGTGTGTCTCTTCTTCAAGTATCCAAAGAGACCGACAGAAAGGATTGATCCGTAGAACAATCCCTTGAGACCCTCGGACGTGATGTGGGCAATATGGGCTTCTCTCTCCTCGTTACCAAGAATCTTCATTTTGCGGTGTTGGTTGTTTTCTCTGCCAACCAGCTCCCACAGCAAGGATTTTTATGTCACAACTGGCGTACTGCACCTGGGCCTGCTGCCCAAAAGTGTACTCTGAAACTGCCAACACTACCGACTTCGGCCATCACCTTTCTTGGAATTCCCAACTAATGCTGTTTGTCGTTGTATACGATGGCCACGCAGCTCTTGAGGTTACACTAGGCGAAGCTACCAACGTTCCGCATCCCAGCTATTGTGAGCTAATTTTGGCTGCGGCCTCGGGTTTTAACTATGGCCTTTGTTCTTATCTTGTGTGGAGGAAAAGAATAGTGAGCATATTAATGATCTAAACAGTGCAAGACTTGAATCTGGGCCTATATATACAAAGGAACATCATGATTCAGTATCCACCACCTCAAGCCAAAATGGATCATGGAGATATGGACCACAACATGCCAGACATGCCACATGACCGATGCTCAATGAACGTGTGTATTCCTGAAACTCATGGCTCACCCTGAGCCGGATACGAGACCCTTTCTACGTCAATACTAACATCAGATGTTGTTCACATGGGACTGGAAGAACACTTGTGTGATCTTCAAGTGGTGGCACATTCGCTCGTTCAACTCGTTCTTATTTACTCTCGTTTGCTTGGTAGCAATCTCTGCTGGGTACGAGTTCATCAAGGTGACCTTCGAACGGTGGGAAGCCACTCAATCGCCCACGTTAATGGGAACTAACACCTCTACCAACTCGGTGGCCATCAGAAAGTACAGGTTGAAGCACTCGCTCTTCTACGGATTCCAGGTGGGCTACTCGTTCATGTTGATGCTTGTCTTCATGACCTACAACGGATGGATCATGTTGTCCGTGGCTGTGGGTGCGGCGATAGGTAACTACATATGGGGAACATTGGGCCGTGAGTCGAGGTCCCTCGCTTGCCATTGAGCCGTCAAGTCTTTACCCACCCTTGGAATGGATGCCAGTGGTTGTCTGCGACAACATCTTCATTTCCTACTGTTTTTATTCCCCTTGCATATTCTTTGAATTTTACTTGCAATACACATTCTACATTTATCAGCTATGTCACTTGACAGCTCGTAAACTAGTTAGTTAGCACCGTTCACTGCATTCGGTTCTGTGGCCCAGCCTGCTTAATATACTTGTATGTTACCATCAAGAATTCAGTCTTTTAAAGTCGCCCAATTTCATTAAAGTATTTCCTACACTAATCAAAACCAAGTAATCTTGGTATTATATTCCTTAAATGGTTATGAATTGTTGTTTGAATTTATGTAAACTTCAGAATTGACTTTTTTTAAAAAATGTGGGTTTTACAATAAAATTTTCTTCACAAATTTATTGAGTGAAATTAGTCTGGTAAACAACTTGAGAATCTTTCACAGTCAGACTAAAGTCTTCCGATGATCACTGGCTTTTACAGGCATTCAAATAAGTGCTGTGATTATACCATACGATTACAATTGTCAATTTGACTGGTATAAAATTTCCTGCGCATATAGATTATTTTCGCTTGAGCTCGCACAAGGTGCTCCAGTGGCGCAGAGGTTAGCGCTTCGTGCTTATAGCCGTTTTACGACGATTGGTTATACCAAAGTCACGGTCGTGTGAGGAACGCGACGGTCGTGGGTTCAAACCCCTCCTGGAGCATTTTGTCTTTTTTTATATTTTTCAAATTTACAGACCTGAAAACCTCCTTAAAGCACATAATTGTGCTGCAAACTTGCTACCAATGACGAAATGCTTGTTTTAGGTATAAAGAAGTACATTTTTGTGCCCTAATGGTTTAGACAACTTAGAAATATTTAATACTTTCACTTTTCCTATTCAATGAGTCTTGTATGCAGTGCGGAAAATTTATCTCATCTCAAAAGTTTAGACTTAACCTCATCACTGCATAACCATCATAACAAATGGCCGATAAAGTCAGATATTTCTTAGAACAGTCCGTTCCTGAGTTGGAAGACTTAAAAAACAAGGGCTTGTTCGATAAGAATGAACTTACCATGATTATGAGAAGAAGAACAGACTTCGAGCATCGTATTACTGGCCGTGGATCAAGACCAAGAGACTACTTGAAGTATGCCGAGTTTGAACAAAATCTCGAAAAATTGAGGTTAAAGAGAAAGGGAAGGTTCTTGAAAGCAAGTATGATCGACAAAAAGCCCACCTTGAGTGATTGGGCCAGTGTTAGACGTGTTATGTTTATTTTTGATAGAGCTACAAGAAGATTTCCTGGGGAGTCAGAAATCTGGTCTCAATATTTGAAGTTCGCTAAGAACTCCGATGCCATCAAAATCATTTACAAGATCTATTCCAGATTATTGCAATTACAGCCCAGAAATGTCGATGCTTGGTTATCAGCAGCCAAGTACGAATTTGAGACAAATGCTAATGCTAAGGGTGCCAGAGTATTGTTCCAAAAAGGGTTGAGAATCAATCCCGAATCCTTGGAGTTGTGGTTAGCCTACGCTCAATTTGAATTGACATACATTTCCCGTTTATTGGCTAGAAGAAAAGTTTTAGGTTTGATTACTGATAAGCAACAACAGGATGAAATGGACCATGAACAGGCCCAACTTCAAAAGGCCATCAATAAATCGACTGTGGGCGATGAAGATACTGAATTCGATAATGATAAGATCGAATTACCAAGCAACGAAGAGATGAAAGAAGAATTGAACCACTTACCAGAAGCAGACATGAACATGTTGGGAAATCCTGAGACAAACCCAGCTTTAAGAGGTGACGTCGCATTGACGATTTTCGATTTGTGTATACCGGCAATGGTTTCAGCTATACCTAAGGGGTCCACGGTGGTGCTTGCTGACGATAAGACCTTTGAAGTCACCGAGAAGTTTTTGAAGTCATTGGACAAGTTCGAAGACTTGAACAGAGACTACTTATATGCACATGTTTTGAACCACATACAGAAGATGTATCCAGATGATGTGAGAACTAAATTGATGGATATCACCATGTCCATCAGAACTTTGACAGCCAAATCAAGCGAAGTGGCTGAGATGTTACAATTATCCGTCAATAAGTTTGTTGCATACAAATCCAAGATGAAGGATTTACAAGAGAAGGATACATTGACTAACCAATATGTGAATCAATTGTCGAACCAATTTTTGAATGGAGGAGATGAGAGGGTTGACATCTTGTTAAAGGCAATCATCAAGAAATGCCGCACGATTTAGTTAGATACATAATACTTTTTTAATAAGGTTAGTCTTGCTTGGAAAAGCCAGCTTCGTCATCAACGGGACGTAAATGCCCATATCCACGTTGTTTCTTTCCGAACACATTGAGGTAGATCCAGACCAAAGAACCAGAAATCACCGAAGCAAAGGTCAAAAGTGTGTACAAGGAAGAGTAGCTGATGGGGATGTGGTTAAGAGGGAACTTGTAGAACCCATCAGCAAACGGTAATGATCCTTGATGGTTTTTCGCCAAAGAATTGACATTGGCCAAATTGTTGTACCATCTTATGGCCAAGTTGAGGGTCAAGGTATCTCCTATGACGATTCTGGTAGCATTTGTTCCAGAAGAAAATGCCACGGCGCTGACAAACGTGTTCTCTTCTGGGTTCTTAGAGTTGGGGGTAGTGAACAACACATTGAGCGAGTTGTCGATGTCCAAGTGGGACTCATGGATCTCACCTCTGAAGTTGAAGGTCAATGGAATGTAGGCCCCGCCCTTTTCTATGGAGTTTGCTTCTTTGCTGATGGGAATCCGACAACTGAAAGGCGCGTCTTCATGGATGTAGAGTTGGAATAGGTGATACAACTCGTCGGTGAAACCAATGGTGCAGTTTTTATCCTCGTTAACACCGTATTGGAAACCCAATGGTTTGCCGGTTTCCTTGCAAATAGGGAAAGAGGTGTATGTGATTCGTCCCTTGTCATCAAACTTGTGTTCACCGTTATCAATGTTACGAGTGATACAATCGATCAATACATCTTGGCCCGGTGCATAAGGAATGATCTCGGAAGGGATGCTACCATCTCTCTGTAACGGGTACCACTGCAGGGCACTAACTAGGACCAACAGAGACGCCAAGGTAGTAAGAAAGGAAAGGTTCATGATGGTTGGTGTCCACCAGATAGAAGTGCTGCGACTTTACATGATGTGTTCTGATGACGTAATACAGAGAACAACCACCACGGTCCACAAATGGGATTCTCGAACTGGCACCTAGTAGACCTAAGTGGGACTGCAACGGGCTACAGCATTCTAGTGATGGCATACAATTAGTACAATGTGAGATTAACTATATACTTAGTTTCTCTTGGCGAAACGTCTTGGGCCTCTTTGGGAGGAGATGGAGACGGTTTGGACTGGGATCTTGAAACCCAAGGTTTGGATCAAGTCGGCGGTTTCAGCATCAACCTCCAATTGACCGTTGGTGTGAGACAAGTCCAAAGCAGAGACTTCTGGAACGTATTGATCTTTTCTTTCTCTTTCTTCTTCTTGCAACTTGAAGGAGATACCTCTAACTGGACCCTTTTGAATACGCTTCATCAAGTGGGTGGTGTAGCCAGCAATCTTATTTCTTAATCTCTTAGATTGGATGACGGCAATTTCGCTGGTCAATCTCTTGTTGGTTTCGAAGTCCAAAGTCAACTTTGGGTAGAAACGCTCAATCAAGACCTTGGAGGCTCTCTTAACGGTTTTAGTTCTAACACGACCCTATATTGTTAGTATTGTGTGGACCTACTGGTGGAGTCGACTGGTTACATCATCTGTATCATCTTTGGTGCTTGGTGATGTTTGCGGGTGAACATTTTTCAACTTTTGATGGATCCAGCATCACGGTGGTTTGCGGCTTCGCTGCTTGCTATCGATGTGTTGCACTGTGGGGTGGATCACTGATGGTGTAGCTCGTCTGGCTCTTCATGTTGCTCTGTTGTACATACCATCTTGTATAGTTACTATTGATATGACGGAGAAAAAGTCAAAGGATTTTCACGCTAATTTTCTGAGCTAGTGCTTACTGGTGAAAATTTTGTGCAGGTCAGTGAGAGCCCGCAGAGCACTTACAGAACAGTACTGGGGATAGGTGCAGGAAAGCTTGTGGGAAAAGGTCGTGTCAAGTCGAGTCAGGTGAATAGTGTGACTGTTTTTATTTTTTAGATTTGGACACGTGACATACAAACCCAGTTTTCGGAGACACAAAAGATGCAAATGTCGTCGGATCCGCGAGCCCCGCGACATATTTCCACCATCAACCATTATCGTTAGTAGGCGTCGGAGACTAAGTGGTGGTTGGACAGGTTCTAATTGCTTGAGTTCCCCCCAAAGTACTGAAACCCCCCAAGGCCTCCACAAGCATCGACACGGCGTTTACAATCCGATTGATTACCCTCATTTTTAGATTGATCGGTGGTTGTTGTGGTCAACAAACACCAACACTTGATTGCAAAATATGGACGGAAAGAACAAACACTTCCATTGTGACGTGTGCTCCAGCGACTGCACCAACCGTGTGAGGATTCAATGTGCTATCTGTACCGACTACGACTTGTGTGTACCATGTTTCACCACCGGACAGTTCACTGGAGATCATAAGCCGTGGCACGACTATCATGTTATCGAGCAGAATACATACCCCATTTTCGATGCGGATTGGGGTGCTGATGAAGAGCTATTACTCATTCAAGGATGTGAGACGTTCGGGCTAGGTAATTGGCAAGACATTGCTGACCATATTGGCAACAGGTCTAAAGAAGAGGTTGCCAAACATTACTTTGATGTTTATCTCAACTCTCCCACATACCCATTACCAGACACAAGTAACCATTCCTTCGACAATATTACTCCGTTGGAATTCACGCAGCAGCGGAAGGCACGCTTGGAAAAGCGTAAGAATATGCCTTTACCTCCACCCAAAGCCAAACCTGTTGCTTCGGTTCCGTTGTGTCACGAAATCCAAGGTTATATGCCTGGACGTTTAGAATTCGATTATGAGGCCGAGAACGATGCAGAAATCCCCGTGAAAGATCTCATCTTTGATCCAGACGATCTGATGGCAGACATAGAATTAAAATTGACCATTTTGGATATCTACAATTCCAGATTAACCACTAGAGCAGAACGCAAGAGAGTTCTCATATTAAATCATTTGTTGGAATACCGGAAGAATATCAGTGCAGACAAGCGGAAGAGTAAAGAGGAAAAAGACTTGTTACGGAAAATCAATGCTTTTATACGAGTGCTCTCACCGGAAGATTTCAATTCATTTTCTAACGACATGATGGCAGAGCTTAGATGTCGGACTAGAATCAGTCAGCTACAAAACTGGCGTCGCCATGGTATTACTACCATCGAGGACGGAAATAAATTCGAGAAGGACAAATTGATCAGAGCAGCACATTACCAAAGAATGGGACATGGCCCCTTGGGGGCCAGAAATTCCAATTCTGCTACCCCGAGTGCTTCGGGTATCGGATCTGGTCTAGGAGCAGGTGGCATCGGCTCAGGTAGCTTAGGTGTTAATGGACATCGGAAGGCATACTCGTCTCCACAACCAGAATTCAAACCTAAACCCGCCAGTGCTCGAGCTCCACTTGATATTCTGCATGCAGCCGATTTCGAATTGTTATCGAACGAAGAGAAACAATTGTGTGCCACGCTCCGGATCTTGCCCAAGCCGTATTTGGTCATCAAAAACCAGTTGATGAAGGAAGCTGTCAAGAATAATGGAATTTTGAAAAAGAAGGACGCACGGCAAGCGCTCAAAATAGATGTCAACAAGGCATCCAAAATCTACGAATTTTTTGTGCAGATGGGATGGTGCTCACAAGGATGAAGGAGAAGTCTCGGGAAGACTTCTGTGGGATGAGGTTGTGAAGGAAGACGAAACAGCGTTGGTGGAGGTGGACTTTGATAGGGTCCGGACCCGGGAGGCACATTGCATATCCTCAGTGGTTGCGGGCTATAGTTGCCCATCCACCGGATTGCCATTGCGATTGGTGGTTTACTCCCAATTGTTCCGGCAATTGGGAGCTGTGTACGCCACCACCATGTTTACGAATCATGCCACCGGGTCAAAAACATATTATCGATCCGTAGTAGCAAGATACCCGAACCGTGGGAGGACTGGGCTTGCTCAGTTGGGATTTCCCTG
Organism: Suhomyces wounanorum; assembly: GCA_030568695.1. Classification (NCBI taxonomy): domain Eukaryota; kingdom Fungi; phylum Ascomycota; class Pichiomycetes; order Serinales; family Debaryomycetaceae; genus Suhomyces; species Suhomyces wounanorum. The sequence continues at coordinate 62,897 of JAJMGL010000015.1, forward strand.
ATACCCCCACTTGCAAGGATCCGCAACATAAACACTGACACTTGGCATCGTCAGGGTCCCAGCAAAGTCCCTGGACCGTACGGATAACAATGAATAATGTATAGCACAAACAACACGGCATAGAGTAGCACAATGTAGCCACGGAACTAGTGAGGCTCCCTATCAACCCATTTTCATTTGTCTAGGCTACAATTTCCTCCACCATTTTCTCTGCTGAATTTCTAATTGTGCTCACCCACCAATTTCCTAACCTCCATTACTTAGTCATTGCCATTTCACTCAAATCTCACTGAGTTCTCGCACAATTCTCACTCATTTGCCGATACCCGATTCCCCAATACCAAACGTCAAATATCAAATATCAAATATCAAATATCAAATACCATGCCAAATGCCCAAATGCAGGTGTATCAAACTCTTCACATACTTCTCCATTCTTATTTCTTCTTTCTCCCTTCTTCTTTCTTCTTTCTTCTTTCTTCTTCTCCCGTCTCCCTTTTCCCTTCTCACACCACCCCCACCCTCACACTCTGCAATGCTCATTACATAATCTGTAAAATGCCGTGGCCCCAATCTCTCCCACAGCAACCTGTAAACCAAACCCCTCCCAAAGCAACCCACAAAACTTACACACCCTCGTGGGATTTATCATCACCACCAATAGCCAATAGCCTGGCACTCTTAAGGTTGCGCCCCACAACGAAGAAAAGGCTCTAGTTTGTAAGCGGTCCGCACTCTCACGTGCATCCTAAGTCACGTTGAATTAACTTGATATACCATTCGTACCTGAAATAATCATCCGATTTCCCAAACCTCATAGCACGACTTGTTTTAAGGTGTTGACATAATCCTAAGGTCGACCCTACTTCCATAACGCAGCGTGTGTACGGTTCTCATCTGCTGACCATGGTAGACTATCTCAAATTCCGGACCGATTCCTCTGGCCAACACAAAGGCAAGCATCACATCATAATAGTGGGGGCGGGCATCATCGGTGTGTGTACTGCCTACTACTTGGTTCATCATCCAAAGTTCGACCCGGAAAAGCATCATATCACCATAATAGAAAGCAAACGTGTGGCCGGTGGTGCTTCGGGCAAGGCAGGCGGCTTATTGGCCCTTTGGGCGTTCCCGCAAGAAATCGTCCCGTTATCCTTCCAACTCCACCAGGAGCTATCCGACCAATACAACGGCGCAGAAGAATGGGGCTACAGACGTTTGAATACCGTGTCTTTGGAAGGTGACATCAGCCACATGAAAGACATCGACGAAGATGACGAAGATGACGACGATGACGACGATGACGATGATGCTGGCTTTGACAACACCTACAAACAATCCAAAAGGCACGACTCAGATTCATCCAGCTCTATCTCCGACAGGCCTCCCAAGAAGACTTCGCGTGCCACCCGTGCCGACGGCGGTGTGTCCACCAGAGCAAGCTCCAAATCGTCTTCCCTGACGAAACCCAAACTTCCCGAGACCCTCAACTGGATAACAGAGTCTCTCATCAACGATTGCTCCACCTTGGGTGGCGTCGACACTACCGCACAAGTCCATCCCTACAAGTTTACCACATTTTTATTGAAGAAGGCCGTGGAGAAGTCCAACGGCGCTTTGGAACTCATTATCGGTAAAGTCAATGAAATCACATTTTCTATGGAAACCGGAAGAGCAACAGGTGTGGCATACCAACCAACCTCTGTAAAATCCTCCGTTTCAAGCAAGCATAAGTCGGTCAAACTTACCGGTGACCAAATTGTCCTCAGTGTAGGCCCATGGACATCGAAGATTTTACCCGACTGCCCTATATCAGGCTTGAGAGCCCATTCAATCACAGTATCTCCATTCAAAGACCAACCAGTTTCTCCATATGCTATCTTTACCGAGTTTAAAACCGGTCCATACTCTTACATCTCTCCTGAAATTTACGCCAGACAAGATGAAGTTTACGTGTGTGGCGAGGGAGATTCTGCGGTAGATGTTCCTGAAACCACCGACGATGTGGAAGTGGTCAAATCGAAATGTGATGAGTTATTCAGGCAAGTAGGAAAAATCTCTCCAAACTTGAGAAAAGGACATATTCTTAAAAAGCAAGCATGTTATTTACCGGTGTTGGATGTACCTTCTTCTAGTGGTCCACTTATTGGAGAAACCAACGTGGAAAGCTTATTCTTGGCTTCTGGTCACTCGTGTTGGGGAATCAACAATGCACCAGGTACTGGTAAAGTGATGAGCGAATTGCTTTTAGACGGTGTGTCGAAATCAGCAGATACTTCGGGCCTTGACCCATCTCTCTACTTTGACGCTAGTGTGTTGGTGAGTGACGATGAAGAAGATGAAAGAGATTACAAGCTCGGTGCAGAGGATAAATATGATGGAGACAATGATGATGACGAAGGAGACGAGGAAGATGAGTATGAAAACCCCGATGATGATCAAAATACAGATGACACCAATGAAACTACAAGAAATACTGAGACTCATAAAATCTGATTAGCTATGCACGGGGCAAGCTATCTCATAACCCGATGGGGTAGGCATCTTACCAAGTTTTCTATTGGTATATTCAATGTATAATATTCTCTACAAGCTTAATTTAATAAATATATTGCTTAAATTTCCGTTTCTATCCTAATCCTGTTTTTTGGCGATCTCCCCAAGTTTAGGTTGCTTTCTCTTCTTGGCCATCAACTTTAACTTGAACGAGTTCATGAAGTTTAAAGTTTTAATTGTGAAGAGAGATGCCACCATTACGAAGATGGTTGTGACCATCTTCTCATGCTTGACCCATAATTCGTTGTCAAACAAGTGAATTTCATCTTTTCTTTTATTCTTCAAGTATCTGTGGTTTGTATGTTTATTTTGAATCACATGAGGATCCACTTTATGGAAATTGTTGTTTCTTTCAATTTCTTGCTGTCTAGTTGGGTCATTCACCAAATCATTAAATATTTCAAAATGTTCAGGGAAGCTTTTCATTGCAGATATTGGAACTGGAGGTAAGGGTGTGAGGGTTTGACTGGTCAAGATGATGGCATAGTGAGGAGATGGAAGCTTTCTAATGATTTTTCTGATCAAGTCATCGTGTTCTCTGATGGTTGCATCTCGCTCATCTTGATCTTTTGGAAGAGGACTCAAGTCGATTCTAATGATTCTAGTTCTGGTATCGTAGTAGTCGCGGACCTCTGCTTCGTCATCGTTGACCACACGGATAGTCTCTGCATCACAGTTTCTTATGATGTATCTCTCGATGTAGTCAAGGTCCAATGGCTCTTCCACTCGAGGCATACCAATTAATGTGGAGGAGAGGGCCAAATATTTGCGGATCAAATTCCAGTTATCCTTTTTCATTTCGGTCAAGTCGGTGTAGGTCAAGCCCGGCTGGTTGATAATGATATATTCATCTGCAGCACACCGGGTAACCATCTTCTTTATTAAATTGGTGACTGACGTGACATTATGGATGATTAAGTTGGAGCTTTCAATCTCATTTTTGAGACCAGGAACAACCTTGTGGGAAGCAACTAGCACCGGGACCGCTTTGAGCGCCATGCATGTGGAGAACAACCCAGCTAGCCATATAAGAACGAACGATCTCATTGTATGTGTATCAAGTTTTCACTCACTAGTGAAAGCTAAGTTAGCTTTGCTATGAAATGCGCGCACGATTTGGATAGAATAGACATTATCTGGAGATTTAGTTGGAGGCCAACAATTGCACTAGTAATTATAAGCAACCATGTCAACCGAAGCTTTAGAACTTGCACAATCATTTGTGGAATATTTAAACAATTCCCCCACTCCTTACCATGTGGTAAACAGTTCCATCGATATCCTTCATAAGGAAGGATTCCAAGAGTTGAATGAGAGATCCAATTGGAACGACCTTATCAAGAAAGGTGGTAAATATTATGTGACCAGAAACGCTTCTTCCATCATTGCCTTCACTATTGGAGAGCAATACACCGATGGAAACGGAATAGCCATGGTAGGTGCCCACACTGACTCTCCATGCTTGAGAATTAAGCCAGTGTCCAAGAAGAACAACGAGGGCTACATTCAAGTGGGTGTTGAGGCATATGGTGGTTTAATTGCCCATTCGTGGTTTGACCGTGATTTGTCAATAGCAGGCAGAGTCTACGTCGCCAAGGAAGAAAAAGTTGTTCCCTACTTGATCAAAATAGACAAGCCATTGTTGAGAATTCCAACCTTGGCCATTCATTTCAGAAGAGATACTGGTAATAAGTTCGAGTTCAACAAGGAAACAAACATGATTCCTATTGCTGGACAAACTGCGTTGGATAAGAACGAGAAGAACGAAAAGAACGAAAAGAACGAAAAGAACGAAGGAAAACCGCACAGTTGTGCTGATGATCCAGATTTGCAATTGTCTCCCCAACAATTCGAGTCAGTGCAAAGCGTGATTCAAAGGCACAACAAGTCATTGATCGAATTAATTGCCAAGGAGGTTGGAGCCGAAGTTGAACAAATCGAGGATTTCGAATTGTTGTTGTTTGACCACCAAAAGTCTACCATTGGTGGATTAAACGATGAATTTATCTTCTCCCCTAGATTAGACAACTCTACCTCATGTTTTACTTCAACAGTTGCATTGGCACAGGCTTCCAAAGATTTAAGCCAGCAGAAGGGAATTCAATTGATTTCATTGTTTGACCATGAAGAAATCGGGTCTACCTCAGCCCAAGGTGCTGACTCTACATTCTTACCCGATGTTGTGCAACGTATCACTAATATCAAATTTGATGGCAGTTCTGGTGATCTTTTCCACCAAACCATTGCCAACTCGTTCTTATTATCTTCAGATATGGCCCACGGAGTGCACCCCAATTATTCTGAAGCATACGAAAGAATACACAGACCGCAAGTCAATGGAGGGCCAGTGATCAAAATTAATGCCAATCAAAGATACGCCACCAATTCCCGTGGTATTGTGTTGATCAAGAAAATCGCAAACGAAGGAAAGGTACCACTTCAATTATTTGTGGTGAGAAACGATTCGTCATGTGGGTCCACCATTGGCCCAATTCTGGCTGCAAAATTGGGTATCCAAACCTTGGACTTAGGTAACCCACAATTGTCCATGCATTCTATCAGAGAGACCGGAGGTACTTTTGATGTCATTACGTTGACCAATCTTTTCAAGACATTTTTCGAGAACTTTATCAAGGTGGATGGTTCGATCTCGCATGACCACGTTAAGATTTGAACATTATGGAGCGAAAACGTTATGTTTTGAACGTCCAACGATGTTCCCGCTAGGATAGTATGAACAAACGATATATATGCCCCACGCCTGATTACAATACTTGTAGCTGCAACCCAAGGAAGTAGTATCGTTCCACACCACTGCGGTGAAGTGGTTGTAGGAGATTTCTGACCCATAGACGTATGATGAGCTTTCATCATACCAGGCTTTGATTGCACTAGCTGGCTTGTAACCTATGGCGAGATTTTCACCGAATTCACCACCAGAATGCTTGAGGATTCCCGAACAAGTGTAACTATTGGCGAAGTTTCTTGCGTATTTTTCCACGGTGTCATTCCAATGGAGTGGCTGCAGATGGTGTACCGAACGGTAATGGTTGTGGAGCTGTAGCATGGTGTCTTTAAAGTTCTCGAGGGAGTTGGAAACTTGTTTTTGGAACACTGTGACTTCGACAACTTCCACTTGGGTCTGGATGGTTAAGCTACCGGCAATTGCCGCAAAATATAGAATATTTGAAAATTTCATTAAAACTGATAAATGAGTAGGTTAATTGAAAGTTAAAAAAAGGCTGGGAAGTGAGTTTATGGTTAATTTAAATAGAATAATGGCGCTGAACCTTTTAAGCCAAGGCAACATACTGCTGTGAGATTTGAGAAGCGGTTGTTTATAGCTGGTCGCACCAGTGTAACAGGGGAACTAGAACTTCGCATCAAAATGTAGTTCAGTTAGAAAAAGATGCAACTGGGAAGAGAGAAGGAGCAGAGTTTCAAAATACGGATTGCTTGAGAATCTGCAGATTTTACAGTTTCAACCTGGTGAGAAAACTCGTTTACTTTACTCTAACCAAGAGGTTGGTGGAACAAACAGTTGCCATCGTCGGGTTAGGAGGTGTCGACTATGTGGTGGTACAGTTCTGATGGGAAGGTCTACTGTAGAGTCACATTGTGTCCCACACGACTCATCCAATGTGGGACCTGGTTGCCATCAATACTGTGGCGCTCTGGTACTCGCACGACACACGCCCGATAGTGGTAACACTGGCCCACTGGCCCTGGCCCCCACCGCCACGTTGGAGAGGCCATACAACAGCAACCACTAGCCTCCACCAAAGACCGCAAGAAAAACCTACTAGCATCGGCCAAGGGCTGCAGGAAAACACTAGCATGGGCCAAAGGCCGAAGAAATAACCGCTTGTCATCACACACACTTTCGCTGCAGACATTTATGTGTCAACGAGGTAATTTTCCTCGGGCTTAGCACCCATGCAATGCTGAGAAATTGCAAAACCTTCGATTGTTCCCCGGACTACATGCATCGTGTGACCCCTGGCGTGGCCAACAGCCTAGATCACCCCAGCAATTGTCGCTATTTCACGTGAGCACCAACCTACCATCAGCTCCAGGGTTTCTAGTGTCTTGCAAGAAGGTTCCCTCCGGGTTCGTTCCGGACCCCAACCGGACCATTAACTGCCGTCCTTTTGCAGACGGATGTCCTGCAGCGGCTCAAATTCCCAATTGCAACTCTGGGCGCTGCAGACAATAACTTACCAGATCCTACAAAAAGTGTCTGCAGCAGGTCACGTGCAAAGGTGTGATTGTGCGTTTGACAAAATTTGTGCAAAAAGCCGTTAGTATCTCCCACCCACCAACCACTGTCTGGAGGCCACCACGCTGGTTTGGCCTGGAAAATCGCCACAGGAAACACCACAACACACGTGCAGTCACATGCACGGCAATGTGCCGTGGTGACGCTTTCTGCCCCTCCAATTTGCCCCTATTTGTTCCACTGTCCGCCCTCCCCTGGCCCACCACTGGTGCACCACTGGTGCAACTGACTATTTTTTAGTATTCGTCGGTGCATAAAACCCGTCACTGCAAAACTGTGGATCCTTGAGAACCTTCATGTGCGGCTGCAACGCCATTTAAATAGGTACATACCTCCCCATCAACTCACCAACTGCCATGTCTGCTCCTAGTATCAACTCTACAGAAAAGAACAAGGTGGTCAAGTCGGTGCTCTCCAGAGACTTGGAGCGCTCCGACGACGAGATCTCGTCCACCGCCGAGGGCCAGGTCGAAGACCTCAAAAGAGCATTGAGCGCAAGACAAATTAATATGATCACCATCGCCGGTGTCATTGGTACCGGGTTATACTTGGGTACTGGAAGAGCGTTGTCTCGTGGTGGTCCGTTGTCGTTGTTACTCGGATACTCCATCATCGGATTGTTGGTGTTCTGCACCATGTTATCGTTGGGTGAGATGTCTGTACAATACCCGGTGTCTGGGTCCTTCACCACCTATGCCCGTCGTTTCGGCAGTGAATCGTTGGGATTCGCCATTTTGGTCAACTACTGGTTCAACGATGCCTGTACTGTGGCGTCGGACTTGACCGCCCTCCAATTGGTGTTGAAATACTGGACAGACTTCCCTTTCTACGCCGTTTCGCTTATTTTCTGGTTCTTTTTGTTGGCATTGAACGTGGTGGACGTTAGGGTGTACGGTGAGGCCGAATATTGGCTCTCGGTGTTGAAGGTGATTTCCATCATCATCTTCTTCATTATCAGTATCGTGTGTAACGTCGGTAAAAACCCCATGCACGAGTACATCGGGTTCAAATGGTGGAGTTACAACGAGGCCCCCATCGTCAACGGATTCAGAGGTTTCGCCAACGTGTTCGTCACCGCCTCCTTCGCCTACGGTGGGGTTGAGTCCATCACCTTGACTGCCGCCGAAACCAAAAGACCCACCATAGTCATCAAACAAACCATCAAAAACGTGTTCTGGAGAATCTTGATTTTCTACATCTTCACCGCCTTTTTCATCGGTATGAACGTCCCTTACGACTATCCCGGATTATCCAACGGTAAGGTGGCCACTTCTCCTTTCACCATCGTTTTCCAAATGGTGGGTGCAAAAGGTGCAGGAAGTTTCATGAACGCTGTGATCATGACATCGGTCATCTCTGCCGGCAACCACGCCTTGTTTGCCGGCTCAAGACTTGCATTCAACTTGGGTACCCAAGGTTACTTCCCCAAGATTTTCACCCGTGTCAACAGATTCAAGGTTCCTTACGTGGCCGTGATCTTCACCTGGCTTGCTGGAGGTCTCTGTTTCGGCTCCTCGTTCATCGGTGCAGGTACCTTGTGGAGTTGGTTGCAAAGTATCGTGGGTCTCTCCAACTTGATCAGTTGGTGGGTCATCGGTGTCACCAGTATCAGATTCAGAAGAGGTTTGGCTCGTCAAGGCAAGACCGACGAACTCTTGTTCAAGAACTGGACATACCCATATGGTCCATGGTTTGTGGTGATTTTTGGTGCATTCGTTATCTTGGTCCAAGGATGGACTTCATTCTCACCTTGGGACACTGCCAGCTTCTTCCAAAACTACGTGGAATTGGCCGTGTTCCCCTTGTGTTTCATTTTCTGGTGGTGTGTTAGAAAAGGAAAGGATAGATTTGTCAAATTCGAAGACATGGACTTTGAGTCCGATAGATACCATGAAACCGAGGAGGAGTTGGAGGAAATCAGATATGTCAATAGTTTGAAGGGCTGGGAGAAATTCAAGTACAACTTGAAGACTAACATGTTGCAATAATTAACTTGTATAATAATTTTTAATGTGCGTATGACTCAACTAAAGGTATCAATTATCTGTAGACATTCATTCAAAGAATTATCATGTGCATTACAATCAATGTTATGTTGATATACATGTAGCATGAATTAGGTGGAAAGTCTTTCTATTTAGTTTGTCATATAATCTAGCTCCACCACCCCCACAAGAAAAATCCGTGATAGTTTAGTGGCTAGAATTACCGCTTGTCGCGCGGTAGACCGGGGTTCAATTCCCCGTCGCGGAGCTCTTTCAAGCGCAAATGGTTTAGTGGTAAAATCCAACGTTGCCATCGTTGGGCCCCCGGTTCGATTCCGGGTTTGCGCATTTCTTTTTGTCTTTTTTGCAGATTATTAATTACATCATATTCAATAGATTTCCAATTCAGATTATTTAGTTAACAATAATACAGATATGTTTTTGTCAATTTTTTCTTGAAAATCTAGGATATGAGCACATATTCATATCAATTTCCTTCAGATCTAGTTTTAAAAGATAACATCATGGTAATTATGCCCCAATCTTCAAATCAGTTTTTTACTTGATGGAAGTTCATGACAAAATAGTCAGGTCATGACATACTATCAATTTGTTCTGACCAGGATTCGAAATGATTACCAATTTTACTACATACACCATCGGTATTTTACAAAACAAATATTAAAAACAATAGTATAAAAAATTATAATCTGAAGTGATTTTGCCCAGGATCGAACTGGGGACGTTCTGCGTGTTAAGCAGATGCCATAACCAACTAGACCACAAAACCATTTCTTGACACTAAAAACCCCGAAAAATTGAAATAGACTAGGTATTAAGGTGACAAACATTACAATCATCATTAAATTCATAATATTACAACTTATATAAATATATATACTCATAATACAACTTGCACTTCAAAATCTTCCTCGAGCTCTGTGTCACCAACAACATCGTCCAAAGCTAATTCTTCATCATCGAAAACGAGCTTAACTTTTGCAAAATTGACTGTGTTTGAATTAATTCCTTTCACCTTCAAATAATGAATTAAAAGCTTTCGAAGAGGAGTCTTTGGCGAAACTTCCACCTCAATTCTTTTGTTATCTTTTCCTTTAAGACCAATCACAAAGAACGTATCATGCTGTGACAGTTTTTCATGGACAGTTGATGGAGGTGGAGAATAATCATCGATAGTTATGATTTCTTCTTCGTCGCTAATGAGATCTTTCAAGTCATCTTCTTGTTTTGTAATGTCAGGAAAGTCTGTAAATAATGGTCTGTTCGTTTTAAACTCAGGGTATATCTCTTGATAAGATTGTGAATGTTCTTGGGGAATAAGGAGACATGAAAGATATGTAGGAGCCATGGATTCCACCTCATTTACCAAAATATCAAAAGGTTGGGGAGGCTCTATTCTTAATGTACTTGGCTTGAAAAATGGTTTGATCTCCATTTTTCCTTCTACCCAAATCAATGATGTCAAGTTACTGTCATATTGTTTGAGTTCATGGCTTTTTAATCTTTTCGCAAAACGATTCTTGTAAGTATCAATAACACTATCCAAAATCTTAGAAAACAATTTAGTACCTTTGGAACCAAAATCAGAACTGATACTGGAGTCATAATTCTTAGGAACAGGAAGTTTGGAGAAAACTTTGATGATATACATTCTCTTTCGTTCATTTTCTTCAGTAAACTTGTAACCATCATCATCGGACTCATCCTCTATACTATTAATGAAAGACATGTCGATTTCATCCTCAATGCTTATTCTTAAATCATCATTAAGGATTGACTTGACCTTAATATTGAGGTTCTCGAGCTTGGGTGAGCTGCTTATGTTTTCAACCAAAGGAATAGCCTGTTTTCTTGGTGATAGTTCAGCCAGCATAATTCGTTGAGATTTAATTTGTCCTTCCGATTTCGATGAAGAAACGGATACAACTTTTTTCTCAGGTACTGGGGATGACACTGTCTCCTCTTTGGATGCAACTTTGGCCACATCAGAACTGACACATGAATTTAAATCGATTTCCTCAACTGTAATCGTCTCCTTTTCAGGATTTATCGAATTAGATTCGCTTGATGGTGTAGCAGGAATATTATCATCATTCGTGGCAATCTTCTTTTTGTTCTTTCCTCTTTTCTTACTCTTCTTGTCAGAAAATGCACTTAAGGAAAAAAAATCATCTTCAATGATCATTCTCTTTTTTTTGTTTGCCTTGGGAGAGGAACCATTCGATACCGGAGCCTGGCTCACTCTTTCTATATCGTTATTGTTATCATTATTCAAATCATCAGTCAGCATATCAAGCTGATGGCATCACAAGTGAAATCACTAATTATATTGAGAAGCTTTGTTTACATCTTACCAAAATTGCAGGTTAGTGCGCAGACACTAATATAGTTGCACACTCCAAAGATCATCATAGGATTGATTTAGATAAGGCATCTCCTTACTCAATCTTACCTCATGTCAGCTTCCAAGCAAACGCGTGACGTCAACTTCAAGGCACGATTCATCAATACCTTTGGTTACAATAAGAATTATTATGACTTTCTTCTCCAATACCGAGAAAAATGGGGTAATAGCCTCTTTTATATAGATGAACACCAAGTGGAAGAAGAGGTGAGGAATGGGGGATTGAACTCAAGGGTTTTAAATACAATTCATTCATCTGAGTTAGGTATACCTGATATGGCATACACCACATTAGATCCGGCACAATTTTACCTGACTTTTGGACAGGAAATCAAAGTAAACATTGAAAAGCAGGATAAATCTACACCCGAAATCTTGAAAAGTAACGTACCTTGTTATTTGAAAGATAAGGTTTCGAGAAATGCACTCGTTCTATATGCTGGTGGCCATATTACTTCAATGAAATGGCTTCACACTCCATTGGATAATGTGAATGCCTCATCACAATATCTTGCGATATCTATAATCTTCAATCCAAATGGACTAGCAAATACAATTGATCACAGAGAATTGAGTATTTATCATAAAAAGCATGGTCCTAATGAGATCAGATCCGCAATCCAACTTTGGAAGTATGATCTATCAAATGATACAATTTCACTACAAAACATCTACATCACAACAGAAATAGGTTCAACAACTAATCTCGAATGGCTCCCAATACACGTGCTGAGTGATGATTCAGTATTAGGAGTATTGGCAGGAAATTTTACTGACGGTAAATTCCATTTGTTCAAGGTCAGGGAAAACGATCCACCTACGGTGGAAATCACAAAATCATCGATGGAGTATGTTGTTTATAAGAATGAAAATGCAGATCAGGAAAATTTCATAAACATTACTGCCTTCGATTTTTTGGGACATGACAAAATACTAGTGGGATTAACAGATGGATGCATTGCAGAGTTTATACTCCCATATCATGAATCCGTAGAAGAAGATGACGATTTCTCGGTTCCATCATATATCACAAGGGTCGGTGAAAGTTCTGTTTCAATTATATCTGTATCAGAAGGAGAGGATAATAATTATGTGGTTTACATCAACACCACTGGTACGACATCGTTGGTTTACAATCAAGCCAATTATCTCCAAGAAAGAGCAATTCCAGTTTTGAAGGCAAGTTTGAAACCTTCGTTCAACAAAACATTGAGAGTTATGGTAACTCCTCATTCTCTTGATATTTTAAGTTATAATTTCATTCAGAGAGCTGCAGAGTCAGCCAATGCATTGTTAAAAAATGAATTTTTCATATCAACCTCCAGGCTGTCAGAGATATTAGGACATCCACTTCATATTACAGGGACTGTTGGAGGTCAGGTGATTGTAATGAATTATGCTAGAAGGTACTTGGTTAGTACAAAAATCAACAATAAAGTCACTATTCCTTTGATTTTATGGAATCTCAGTATCGAGAATGATCAACTCATTTTGAACGCTGATTATAGGGAGATACAGCATGATGTAATCACTCTGGATCAAGTTACACCACCGAATGTGGTAATTTCATCCTCAGCATGGAATGATAATGTGTCAGGAAGCTCGATATATTCCACGGGAACAATATGTGGCATTATGATTGTTGAGAGATTAGATCCCAAGTTTACTTGATATTATGTATTATTATTTGTATTACTTAACCAAATCAATATTTGGGAATTGTATGATCTATCTCTTCACTCCATTTATTGATACCCCCAATAACATCTTTAACTTTTGAAAATCCTAACAAATCAATCATTTTTTGAGTTGCTAATTGGGAATCATTACCATATCGACAAACCACGTAAACAGAATCATTAGACTTATTGAATTCAGATGGCAATAAATCGTCTATACTGTCAGCTTTCTTGAAAACAGGGTCCCATTGAATGTTGATTGAGTTGGGTAATTTTGTGATTTGAAATTGCTCTTTCGGTCTGACATCTATCAAGATGGTCTTTGAATCAAATCTTATCTTAGAAAAGTCTTTCACATTAATTCTTTGTTCAGGTGATAACGTATTGGAGTTAATGCTTCCACAAAAAGCAGCGTAGTTTATGTGATTCTCTTCGATAGACTTTCTATTAATTTCTGGTGATTCACCACACACTGCACATTCGGGTTTTCTGTTTCGCATTTTGAACACTCTGAACAGTTGTTGGGGATATGCTGAGTACATGGATAAAAAAGGTTTGAAAGACTCATTAGTGTAATAACCTGTGATAATTTTAATAGTTTCTGTAGCCATAGTTACTCCAAGTAAACCGATTACAGGACCGATAACTCCTCCATCAGAACACGATGTCACTGAGTCGGCTGGAGGAGGAATAGGGTAAAAACACCTATAACATGGCCCAATTCCATTGAAATTCAACACGGACAATTGACCTTCGGTTTTGAGACCAGATCCACTTACGATGGTCTTTCCACAAAGTACTGAGACGTCATTGATCAAGTATCTGGTTGCAGGGGTATCAGTACAATCTAACACCACATCATATTGTTCGATAATCGAAAAGGCATTTTCATTCAGAAGACGATATGGATATGTTTGGACTTTCACATGTGGGTTAAGTTTGTTGATATATCTTCTAGCCGACTCACATTTGTGAATACCTACCAGTTCGGTGGTATGAAGAACTTGTCTGTGCAAGTTACTTGTATCGACCAAATCATTATCGATAATGCCTATTTTTCCTATTCCAGCAGCTGAAAGATAAAGCAAGGCTGGGCACCCCAATCCTCCAGCCCCTACCACCAAAACCTTGGACTTTTTCAACTTTATTTGGGAGGGAAGCGAGCCAAACTCTGGCACTATCATTTGTCTTCCATATCGTAGATACTCATCAGAATTGAAGTTTTCGTCGATTTGAATTGAAGTTTGATTCACTTTTAACCTTGAATTTGAACGTAACAGTTCGTTTTCCAACTCTAATGTCCGTATCCGAGCCTCAAGCTCTTCGATGGACTGACCCATTGACTGCAATCGTACTACATTTTTTTCAATAATTGATAATTCGCACTGGCGATCACCAACAAATACACACCCGTAAATAGAATGTTTTGATTTATAGTGGAATACTTTGTTTGGCTAACTAAACAATCTTTTGCTTGACGAAGAAACTCTTCAAGTGCTTCAATTGGTAGTAACAGGTACCAACCAATACGATCAATTGAACAATAGTCCATCTGACCACTCTTCCGTTGGTGGTTTCAGATTGATCTCTGAAAACAGCTTCTCTTTGTCTCATTTCACCTTGTTCGACGTGGATTTCCTCCAACTTTCTATTTAAGGCTTGGACTCTAGCAGTCAAGGAATCAACCTTTTTGGTGGACTTGGAATCAACATAGTCGTGAGCAGAACCAATCACAACATCAAAAAAGATACGGTGGACCTTACCGGTGGTACCATCGGAGTATGATGGAGTCAAACAGAATCTGTGCTCTCCTTTTTCCACAGAGGTGAAAGTGAATTCACCGGTTGGACTGGACTTCTGTGAAACAACTCTGTCGTCGTTGTCGAAGGTTTCCTGAAAGTTAGTAATGAATAATGAATCAACTAAAATCTTCGATAGTACATACATCAACAGTGATATCCACTTGCAAGTGTGGATGCTTTCTGTATTCGGAACCGTCTTGTTCGTATGCATCAATACGACCAACAACTAAGTAGTCAGCTTGTAATTCTTCCAAAAAACAACGGGTTTCACCTGTTTTCAAATAGAAGTGTAAGGCATTGGACAAGTTGACCAATGCAAACAACAAGACAAGGCATTTTCCAGCAAATGAACTCAACATCTTGTAGTGGTAGGGATCAACAGTATATAGTTATTCTATCGACGCGTGTCAATTTTTTCGTCGAGGTCGTGCCCCGGTTCCCCCGCGCCTTGCTACTGATTGTTAGTTGTGGTTATGGCAAATGAAACGAATCAAGATGAGCACCTAAAACTGTTACATATAACAAGTCTAACATATATGAATTAAGAGGTCTATCAATCTATTTAGTCGCCTTTCTTTTGGCTATGATTTTCTTTTTGATGTGCTTTTTCATCTTGGTCTTTCTTTTCTCCAGCTTCTCGAGCTTTGCAGCTTCTTTCCGGGCTTTCTTTTCTTCTTTGTCTTCGTACTTCTTTCCCTTGAGCACAGTCTCCCTTTCTTTCCACACCTTCTGTGGTTTTGCATTTCCTTCCTCCTCTTCTTCGTCGTCGTCATCTTCTTCTTCGTCGTCGTCATCTTCGTCATCGTCGTCGTCTTGATCTTCGTCGTCATCTTGATCTTCGTCGTCATCTTCACTGTCAGTATGGGCCACATCCAAGTTATTCTCACCAAATCTCTCATCTTCTGGCACTAATTCTTTCAAGGTATCCACCTTTCCTTCGCTAAACTTCTCGAAATCCCTCTCTTCAAGGTTGTTTAACGACCGCACCAAATGAAGGGATCTGAAGATCTCATCTTCTATTTCATCATCGTTTCCAGTCTTTAAAGGCAACTCTTCCAAGTATTTACCCAACTCTTCATCGCTGTTGGATGTGATACCCAAGGCTTGATTTTCTTCGGTAATGTACTTGAAGATTAATCTCTCTGGATACACATTAATCTTCTTCCTCGAAAAGAAATCGTTCACGTTCTTGATATCCATTCTCAAAAAGTCAAGTGCCATGGGATGGTCTGGTTCCACCGACTGCGATACATCGATAATGTAAAGCTTATCCTGATGCACAATAGAGTTGTATTCACTCAAATCTGCATGAACTAGACGACATTCCTGATATAATCTTCTCATGTAAAAAAGCATTTGGTGGTAGAAATGCACTATTTCTTCCACATCCTTGAAAGGATGATCTCTGAGCTTTGGGGATGGTTGACCCTTTCCTTTGGTTAAATATTCCATTACCAATACATGTGATCTTAATTCCACTGGCTCAGGACATGGTATACCATTGAGATAAAGTCTCTTCAAGTTCCTAAATTCCTTTTCCGCCCACACTTTAACCATTTTTCTGGGGTTACTTTGACCCTTAGTATTTCTGAAACGGAATTCTCCATCCACGTAACGTTCACGATCCTTAAACACTAAAATGGAAGTCTTGTAGATTTTCACAGCATATTCTCTGGTGGAAATCTCAGGGTCTTCGTGGTCTCCGTGGTAAACGTTGGCCTCTTTACCAGTACTGATACACCCATTGATTCTTGATAAGATTCCCTTATTGATGATCTTGGCGAGAAAACGCATGGTACGAGGATCTAACACTTGCTCCACAGTTGCTCTATTGGCACGATCTCTGGTGATTTTGGGTCCTTTCTTAATGGGTTCTGTCTTGATTTTGTCTGCATATTTTGTCACAATATCTTCCTTCTCAGTGATGGTTTTGGGGATACCACCAGCATTTTTCATCGGACGAACTTGCTCGACTTCAGAATCCGTATCTGACCCTGAATCCGTATCTGAAACCTCTACGTCCAAGTAGCTGACTTTTTTTGTGACCTCTTCTAATGACATTTTATTAAGAGTATATTTTCAAGGTTATTTTGAGATGCTCTCAGAACCTTTTTTTTGATGAGGATTGAGAATTTGGACCAAACTATAACCACTATAGAATATGCCACTTCCGTCAAACGTTGCATTATTGTTACCACAAGTAAGTTACATCTTCTGCTAACCAATCAAGTGATAGTGAATGGGTTACTAACGTCAGAAATTCCTTGGGGTGATACCCCTTTATATTGGAGTAGAGATCATCCTCGGCGTTGCAATAATCAACAAAGCTGGTGGAATATACGGAATCTTGTCACTCTTTACCGGACATCCCATCAACTTTTGGCAATGGCTTTTCAACACGTTAGCCATCATTACATTGCCTTTCTATGTGCAAGCATTGATCCACTTGAATAGTAAGCCCAAGAACGTACGCAAGTTGTCCATTGCTACCATCGTCTACACCATAGACACAGCCGTTGGTGTGTTCTACACACTTTACTTCATGAACTTCTGGTTTACAGACCTGGAGAATGCATCAAACTCTTCGAATCGTATTCGGGCCATGCCAGACAAAATCAGCCCTGTCGGTTCAATCGGATCAGACGACTTATCGAAACAATCAGCCTCACAAGCTAGAGAATTGTTTCTCACCTTTGGACTTACCTTGATCATCTGTGTCGCTAGATTCTACTTCAACCTTGTCATGTTATCCTTCACCAGGGCCTTACTCAAACAATACAACAACGAACATCGTTATAATGACAACATTAGCAGAGATGACGAAGAAATCGAGTTGGCCATGGACAAAGGAATCTTTTCTAATGTAAGAAAAACTATCTTTCAGTGGGAAGTTGCATCCAAAGACTACTTGAACGATTTGTTCAGTTGAGTTAATCTCTAGTTTCGCCAGGTCAGTGAAATTGAATCCGAAAATCTCCAAAATGCATATGATCTTCACCTTTAAAACTTTAAACTTCTAATAATTCAAGCCAACGAAGTAAATAGATACCTAATTCACTTTTTTATATAACTAATCTTACTTCATTTCGTGTTGCAGTGTAGAATCCCAATGCGGCTAAACGCATCGATCCACAATTGTGATAATCTCAATACATGCGCCCCCACCACCAACTGGTGCATAGATATCAATCTGTCCACTAATTGAAATACCTTTTATCAAATAGAGATTATCAATATCCATGGGTCAATCTAATAGCGTGGAAGCAAACCAAGAAAAGGTTTTGGAACACTTCTCTAAGGACCAGGTGAGAGCGTTCTTCAAAGCCAGTTGTTTATTACTTTTACGGGAAGTTGATATCAATACTTTGACTAGTAAATTGAACCTCACAGAAATACGTGAAACAGCATTAACCACCACAGATTTGGTAGGTCTTTTGGGGTTTCCAGTCCAGAATTTGCAAGAGAATCATCCTTTATTTAATTCCATCCACTTACTAGGTGAAACCTTCAGAGTTTTGGGAAAGTTACCATTCCTACAGGATGCTTACCAGTCTAATGATATACTTACACTGACAGATTTAATTGGGGCTTTTATCATCCATACTGATAAATACAAGAAGATACTTGCGGATAACTTTGATTACAACAGCTTAATGTTCGTGGCCCTAGCATTTGCCCACAAGGCTTCAGATTCCACTCAGGAACTAAAAGGTAAAGGGGAACTAGATGAAAACTTATCGGAAGAGCCACAGGTGGTGCAATTACGTCGTCCTTTGAATGGGGATGAATCACCCGAGGTGATCACCCGATTAATCAAGTGGGATAGTTTCAAACCACTTAATACGTTCGATAGCATTCCATTGGAAT
Organism: Suhomyces wounanorum; assembly: GCA_030568695.1. Lineage (NCBI taxonomy): Eukaryota > Fungi > Ascomycota > Pichiomycetes > Serinales > Debaryomycetaceae > Suhomyces > Suhomyces wounanorum. The sequence goes on from JAJMGL010000015.1 coordinate 81,490, forward strand.
CACTCAAGGTCAAAGCAAAGGATTTACATTCTATTTTCACACTATTTTTAATAATTAATTCAATTTCAAAGCAATCACACCTAGGAATGAACGAGTCTTTAGAAAAATGTCTTCGGAATTGGAATTCGTTTGAAGCATGTGCATTATCTTTGATCAAATTCATAAATTTGAAAATCAATTTGTCTAATATGGATACAATTACCATTAATCATGAAGAATTTGTATCATCAATTTCCAAATTACCTGGGCTCCTACGTCAACCGTTTGAATTTTTATTCAAGAAGAGAATATTTTCTTCGGTCGATGACAAAGCTATCCAATTGTCTTCTCCAATGAAGAAGACAGAGCCTTCTGATGATTCTTTAACCAAGAAAAGTATTCCTAAATTCAAGGAATCTCGTTTGATGAACGATGCCGCAGTATCCCTTATCTCCACGATAATAAAAAATATTGGTTCAGAGGTTGAAGTGACAAATCAAAATTTAATCAAACTTTACCTCGGGTCGGAATCAGGGTTTTCTATTAGATCGTTGGAGCTGAAAATCTTCAAGTGGCAGGCACCGACCCTATTTTTGGTCAGCGGAAAGCGTCTCAAACAAAAGACTCTCACTACTAATAAAAGATACGAACAATTCAACAGTGAATATCCTCGTTTCTTTAGGTCTCAGCAAGAATCAAAGCTCCCATGGCAGTCAGATAATGATAAGTTGACTTACGCCGTATTAGTAAACCAACCCTGGAAGAATTCCAATAAGAAGAATTTCGGTGACGAAAATACCATCATAGTATCATTACTGCCTCGTACCGATTACTACAAAAGCGTCCACAACCCAGTGTTGAACGGAGAACTGGTTTATTTTAATAACACTGGCATGGGACTAGGATTTGGTAATAGTCAACCCATTAACAAGAATGGTGTCAAGAAGTACCTTCCCGGAGATGTTTCATTAACAATTGAGATGAATCTCGAGTTTGCTGTTTTCAGACATATTGTTGGATTGAAAACAAACTCAGCTACCTACTTTAATGGTTCTGCCAGGCTGGAGACCACCGATTTCGAAGACAGGTTCATGATCACCGACCTAGAAGTCTGGGGAATAGGGTCCACCAAGGAGTTAGATGAACAAAAAAAGCAATGGGAATGGGAAGAAAAACAAGCGGAGGCTAGACAGAGTGTCAATGTACGTAGTATGGGTGATGAACGGGCTTTCCTTGAAATGGTGGGATTAGTGGGTAATCATAACTCAAGCGGAGGTTCCGTTTAGTGCGATGGTGTGTAGTGATAAATGGATGCGATGCGCTGCGATGTAAAAATCTAAACTTTTCAAATCAGCCATCACCTGTTTAGTTAAGATGGCCAAGGATAAACAAAAATCTGGTAAGAAGGCACAAGCTCCGATTACAAAGGATGAACGTTTCAAATCTGTTCACAATGATCCTCGGTTCCGTATGCCCAACCTTAAGCAACTCAAGGTGAAGGTTGATGATCGTTTCAGCAAAGATGTATTGCAGAAGTTGAACACCAGTTCCACAGGTAAGAAAGTGAAGGTGGATAGGTATGGAAGAAAATTGAAGAATACTGATGATGAATTCGATAAGTATTTCGAAGAAGAAGAGGAGAATGAGGATGAGAATGAGGAAAGTGATGAAGAAGTAAATGAGAACGAAAATGAAGATGAAGAGGATGACGGAAGTCAAGATGACGATTCTGAGGCAGGTGAGAGTGATGAAGAAACTGAATTGAAGTCATTAGTAAAGAAGGATGTCGAGGAAGATCAATCCAGTGCCAGTGAATCTGAAGAGGAACGTACCTTAGTTGAAGCTGATGGATTTGATAGAGCTAGAGGTGAAGGTTTGGTTTCATCATCAGATTCCGATTCCGAATCTGACACCGACTCTGATTCAGATTCCGACTCAGTGGTATTTGAAGAGGAAGAATCTGAAGTGGAGCTTGAAGACACCAAGCCTGAAGAAGGTGATCCAACTAGCTCTTTTGCTGTGGTCAACATGGATTGGGATAATGTAAAGGCCATTGACCTTATGGCCACATTTGTCTCATTCGTGCCTAAGGATGGATTCATCAAGTCTGTTACCATATTCCCTTCTGAATTTGGTAAAGAGCAAATGCAAAAGGAAGAAATTGAAGGTCCACCTAGAGAATTATTCAAATCCAAGAAATCCAAGAAGAGTAATGTAAATTCTGATTCCGATTCTGAAGATGAGATAGATGTCAATAGTGCGGCTGGTTTAGCCAAGGCAGCAAAGAAATTGTACGAAGAAGACGACGGAGAAGAAGATTATGACAGCAAAGCCTTACGTCGTTATCAATTGCAGAGATTAAGATACTACTATGCAGTTGTGAAGTGTGACTCTGTTGAAACAGCTAAGAGAATTTATGACAACTGTGATGGTACTGAATTTGAATCAACTGCAAACATTTTTGATTTAAGATATGTACCAGAAGAAATGGATTTCGACGAAAGTGAAGCTACAGATGTTTGTACCAAGATCACTTCCAAGTACAGACCCGATTCCACTTTTGTGACAGATGCATTACAACATTCCAAAGTTAAGTTGACTTGGGATGAAACACCTAAAGAGAGATTACAATTTGCAAGTAAACAATTCTCTCAAAAAGAAATTGATGACATGGACTTTAAGGCATACTTAGCTTCTGATAGTGAAGAGGAAGAAAGCATGGACGCTGCATCCAAATATAAAAGTTTGTTGGGTGACAAATTTAAGCCTAGAAATAATCAGAAAGATTTCGGAGTTGAAGAGGAAGATGATGTTGACATGGAAATCACATTCAATCCTGCATTAGAAACAGAAAGCAGCACGAAATCAGAAACTGTTCAAGCACAACCTGAATCTTCAATTGAGATCTATAAGAGAAAAGAAAAGGAACGTCGTAAGCGGAGAATGGAAAAGCACAGAGAACTGAAATCACAAGATCTGACTGAACAAACTGATATGGATGCTAAGGTTAAGAACAATAAGAACAAACCTCAAAATAATGTTGATGAAAAAGCCAGAGCAGAACTTGAATTAATCATGATGAATGAAAATGATAATAAAAAGGAAGTAGACCACTTTAATATGAAAGATGTCATCAAATCCGAAAAACAAACCAAGAGAAAGAGAAAAAATTACGACACAGAAATGGTCCAGGATAATTTTGAAGCTGATTTGAATGATCCAAGATTCAAAGAAGTGTTTGAAAATCATGAATATGCTATTGATCCAACTAATTCTGAATTTAAGAAGACTGATACGATGAAGAAGATTTTGAAAGAACGTTCCAACAGAAAGAGATTCGATGGAAAGTCTAATAAGAAACAAAAGGTTCAGCATTACAATAATGACAAATCAGATATCAAACACATGGTTGACAAATTTAAGAGAAGGAACAGAAAATGATTTGACCGACGCTTGCAGAATTTGCTCAAATCACTTCTATAAAACTGGTTTCTTAATTTAACTATGCTGTTTAATAGGCATATTAGTAAATTTGTACAATATAATCTATATAAGAGAAAATAGCCCCAAAATCATCAAAAACGCATTAATTGTTGGTGCTTTAATAAACATTCAAATAGTTGAGACATAACCCAGTTCAATTCTAATCAATAGATTGTACCCTTTGTGGCAACAACATTCGATCTATAATAAAACATTAAGCATCCGCGTCATAAAAATCAACAACTTAAAAGAAATTTCCATTTCCATTTGTATTCAAATTGTTAGATGGTGTGTTATTGGAATTATTACTACCAATAATATCCAGGAAAAAGTCATCTGGGTTAAAATAAGAATCACTTTGAAGGCTGTTCACAGAAGGATCTTGACCATTCAATGATGTTTCACCTGTTTGAAGTTCATTTGTAAGGTTTAGTACATCATTAGGTGGTGGATTTGTAAGTGAGGAGTCAATGTTCAAAGACTTCTGGATTAACTCGATATCTTCGATCAACTTAGCTCTAGCCAAGTCTTGTTGTTCTAAAACATACTTTAAATGCTCAATATAATCAACAGATTTGTTCAATATAGTGCTTTTGTTTGGTTTGGTTTCTTTAACCTTAATACTTGACAATAAATCATTGACTCCACTCGAGTTCAACCCAGTGTTCTTCTGTAACATTTGAACCGCGCATAATTGCGGATTGAGTAATGATGGAGGAACGATCAAACCCAACTCTTTAATTCTTTCTTTAATTAAATCACGTCTTCTTCTCTCCACCGCATTATGGAATTCACGTCTTCTTTTCAATTTTTCTTCCTTTGTCAACTGTTTAGTTGGTAATGTCTCTCTGGAATTACCTCCACTCGGCACAGATGTTGACATACTTGAAGTATTAGGAGGAGATAATAAATTTGTGTTGAATTCTTGCTTTATCAGTTGAACTGGGATGCTGGTGCTGATATTACCAGAAGGGACTCTAGTATGTTGATATTGAGGGGGAGAGCTAAGGTAAGAATTGGAAGGAGACCGTAATGTATCAAATGAATCATAATTTGGAGAAACATATTGTGAATTATTCTGAGGAGATAAGTAGGACCCATTGTTGAGGTCTGGTCCTACTGGATTGTAACCATTGTTGAATTGATTATTTGGGACACTGATACTACCTTGTCTAGAGATTCTTGGACTGAATGCTGTACCATCTTCGGCTATCGAGTTTAAAGAGTTAAAATTGACATTACGGTTTGGAGGGGAAAAATAACGCGGATTGAGAAAGCTGTTGTTATTATCCAAGGATTGATTGTTGTTTGGAGAAATGATCTCATCTAGATTTGAAGTTGTTGAAGGGTTAATAAACTGAGGTGTATGATTCTGCTGTTGCATGCCCATATTAAGTGGGAAATTCAAGTTTTCTAAGTCGTCCAAAAATGGATCGTTTCCAGCATTAGCAGAATTAAAGTTCACATGTTCAGGATTTATGCCATTGGAAAATTCGGAATAAATACCAGTGTTATCCAAGGGTTGCTTCGAGCCGTTATTAATGTAATCCGAAGCTCCATAACCATTGAAATTGAGCCCATTATCTTCGGAGGAAAACTCACTTGCAGGAAAGGTGCCATTTATACCTCCACCACCACTGTACTGACTATTACCCACATTGGGGGTGGTGGTATTGGAACTTCCGTTAACTTGGTTAGTAAAATCTGATGGACTGTCTTTTAAGAATTCCTCCATCGTTGGTAGGGCCCGTAGTCGTGGGATGTGGTTGGTTTGTATTGTGTGGGTGAACGTGTTCAAATTTGCGATGAGAATAAACTTCTTCAACCCCTGTGGACGTCAATTTTGATAGCGAAACTCGTTGCCGATACGAGATATTCAATGATTCCCTGAATAAGTAGCAGAAATGGCTGGATTAATTAGACTCTGCTTAAGTAAAATGGATGTACAAAATAGCCCGAAAGTCCAAAAAACTATAGCTCTTGATAGGTGATTGGATTGGATTGAAAAGTGTTCAGCTAAGATGCTGGATGATTGGGTATATTGCCGATACGTTATAAAGAGTTTCTATGAGTTTGAAGTATTGGTCTAGCCCCTCTAGTCCTTTCCGGTGAATGTGGATTTTTTCTGAGACGGGTTACCCGGCGCAACGCTTACTATTATGCTGGGGAAGGCTTACTATAACAATCTCCACTCCTTATCAAGGGCTCTTGAGTAGCACCTGATCCATCTTAGCACTGTTCAATCGATATCAAAGCTGATAAGCTGTTTCATCTGAATTGATATTAACCATCTTTCATAACACACAGCCAATAAAGGCATCATATCACTTAGTGTACTAAGACCAGAAAGACAAACAAAATCGCATACAAAACGGACTAAATACTGTGATTACATTACACCATGTCGGAATCGGAAAATTATTTCAGACAACTGTTCCAGAATTGGAACAGTCGGCCATCTAATAACGCTAGCAATAGCTCGGCACCTGTGCTCTCGGAATGGACCGACTATGTCAGATCGAGTGCCAATAACTTGTACTCGTCATTGCCAACATCCAGCACCTCCACTGATTCAGTAGAGGAACCATCGTGGTTTGGACTCTCCAAGTTCGAAAGGTTGATTGGGTTTGTGGCGTGCCTTGCTGGATCGATTCTATGCTTTTTCCTAAGCTTTTTCTTGTTACCAGTGCTTGCATTAAGGCCAAGGAAGTTTGGTCTTCTTTGGTCCATGGGATCGATTCTCTTTATTGTGTCGTTTGGTATTTTGCAAGGACCCATGGCTTATATTCGCCATTTATTATCGCCTGGGAGAGTTCTCTTTACTGGAGTGTTTGTGGGTTCTGTGCTCGCCACATTATATTCGGCAGTGTGGCTAAAATCATCTATCTTGACTATTTTCACTAGTTTTGTCGAAATCTTGGCCGTTGCATACTACACATTTAGTTACTTCCCATTTGGTGCCACCACGTTGACTTGGTTCACCAGCTACATAGTGGGATATGTTGGGGGATTCATTGGAGGCATCTTATAGTTCTATAGACTAATTTAAAATACCTAATATTGTGCCTTACATTGGTATGTAGACCACTCCAAATCACGGTTCACAAGATTGCTTGCCTTCGATGAACATGGCATTTCCATGCCGTGGAAAACTTACAATTTGGACAATTCTTCTTGCAATTGCTTGTGCAATTTGCCCAAAGCTTCAAAATCAGTAGGTTGAGCAGGCCAGCCAACACCTAAACCGCTTGATTCGTCCTTCTTTGGGATGAGATGGAAGTGGACATGGTCAACTTCTTGGTGGGCAATTCTACCGTTGTTTTGGAGAATATTGTAGCCTTCACCCTCTGGGGTGTCATTGACATCCAATTTCAACACCTTGGCCAATTTCTTCACCACAGGCAAGATGTCAGCCAAGTGATCATCAGGAATGTTGTGGAGCTTTGCTCCGTGGTACTTTGGAATCACCAACAAGTGGGCTTCAGCAGTGGGTTGAATGTCCAAGAACGAGTAGGTCAAGGCGGTTTCGATCAACTTGAAAGAAGGAATATCTCCCTTGATGATCTTGCAGAAGATACACGAAGCGTTATGTGCAACAGAAGCCATTATGAAAAGACTATAGTGGTTAATGGGATTCTAAGTAGGGCATATAATTGCCAGTCGCGAGATTGTACCACTTTCCCACTGTGGAAGGGGAGTGTATGGGGTTTGGTAAGGTAGAACTACGGGTAAGTTGGAAATTGGAAAGATCGGGCCAAACTGGGGAGATGTTGGAACCTTCACAGAACACAATTGTTACCTTCAGTGGTCCTTGTGGTGTGACATGGAAAACAGACTGCTATTCAGAGTTGTACCTCTATAATAGTTAGGTGAGTGTCCTAACTATCCTGCAATTGTGACGGAGATTGCAGGTTTCGTGGGGTAAACCAGGAAACTGTTCGGAATTCGTACCTAGCATCCATAAACTGCTAAATTGGTCCCACTCAACCAGTGAAAATTTCCACCGGCCTACTTAATTTTTCCAACATGCAAAACCGCCGTTTGGTGATTTGTGGTGGTGATTCGTGGATATCAGAGACTGGAATGGTGGGTCCAATCAGATCCTCGCATCACGTGTGGCTAAGGAAGTTCGTGGAACCTGGTGGATATCGAGTCTACAATTTCGCCACCGAATCACTGCCTGCACATAAGCGACGGAAGTGGGTGAACTATATAAGGACAAACGTCCCCATTGCAGCAGGCCACATTCGATTTCATCGGTGAAAAGTATAGAAACTTCCAGAAAAACTGCGTTACTGTCTCGTACCTCTAGATCCTTGCCGACACCGTTTGTATTGCCCACAATATCAACTAACCCCTGGCTAACAAGTCGTTTACCAGCACAAAGTCACGTTTCCTAGATAACGTTGAGAAATTACCCACAACTACCAGATTGCCTAACACTTTTCTCAATTACCTTGAATAGAATAGCATAATGGCAGGTGATAAGAAACCAGAAACCCACATAGATGCATCCGGAGCTCACTCTGTCGAAGATCGGACCGCCACCGCCATTTTAAGGCGTAAGAAGAAGGACAACGCATTAATGGTGGATGATGCTGTCAACGACGACAACTCGGTGATCACCATGTCCACCAAGACCATGGACTTGTTGCAATTGTTCCGTGGTGACACCGTTCTCGTCAAGGGTAAAAAGAGAAAGGATACCGTGTTGATTGTCTTGGCAGACGACGACATGGAAGAAGGAGTGGCAAGAATCAACCGTTGTGTGCGTAACAACTTGCGTGTTCGTTTAGGTGATATCATCACTATCCACCCATGTCCTGACATCAAGTACGCCAACAGAATCTCCGTGTTGCCAATTGCCGACACCGTCGAAGGTATCACTGGTTCCTTGTTCGATCTTTACTTGAAGCCTTACTTTGTGGAAGCTTACAGACCAGTTAGAAAAGGTGATTTGTTCACAGTCAGAGGTGGTATGAGACAAGTCGAGTTCAAGGTTGTCGAGGTTGACCCAGAAGACATCGCCATCGTGGCCCAAGACACCATCATCCACTGTGAGGGCGACCCAATCAACCGTGAGGACGAAGAGAATAACTTGAACGATGTTGGTTACGATGACATCGGTGGCTGTAAGAAGCAAATGGCTCAAATCAGAGAATTGGTCGAGTTGCCTTTGAGACATCCCCAATTGTTCAAGTCCATTGGTATTAAGCCTCCAAAGGGTATCCTCATGTACGGTCCTCCAGGTACCGGTAAAACGGTTATGGCTAGAGCTGTTGCTAATGAAACAGGTGCATTTTTCTTCTTAATTAATGGTCCTGAAATCATGTCCAAGATGGCCGGTGAATCCGAATCAAACTTGAGAAAGGCCTTCGAAGAAGCCGAGAAAAACTCCCCATCCATCATCTTCATTGATGAAATTGATTCTATTGCTCCAAAGAGAGACAAAACTAATGGTGAAGTCGAAAGAAGAGTTGTTTCCCAATTGTTAACTTTGATGGATGGTATGAAGGCCAGATCTAACATTGTTGTTATTGCTGCAACCAACAGACCAAACTCTATCGATCCAGCTTTGAGAAGATTCGGTAGATTCGACAGAGAAGTTGATATCGGTGTTCCAGACAGCGAAGGTCGTTTGGAAATCTTGAGAATCCACACAAAGAACATGAAGTTGGCTGATGATGTTGATTTAGAAGCCATTGCATCTGAAACTCATGGTTTCGTAGGTGCTGATATTGCATCCTTGTGTTCTGAAGCTGCGATGCAACAAATTCGTGAAAAGATGGATCTTATCGATTTGGAAGAGGAAACCATTGACGCTGAAGTGTTGAACTCCTTGGGTGTCACAATGGAGAACTTCAAGTTCGCTCTTGGTAACTCCAACCCATCTGCTTTGCGTGAAACCGTGGTTGAAAATGTCAACGTCACCTGGGATGACATTGGTGGTTTGGACACTATTAAGAACGAATTGAAGGAAACTGTGGAATACCCGGTTTTACACCCCGAACAATACCAAAAGTTCGGTTTGGCTCCATCCAAGGGTGTTTTGTTCTTTGGTCCACCAGGTACTGGTAAAACTCTTTTAGCCAAGGCCGTCGCAACTGAGGTCTCTGCCAATTTCATCTCCGTCAAGGGTCCAGAATTGTTGAGTATGTGGTATGGTGAATCCGAATCTAATATCCGTGATATTTTCGACAAAGCCAGAGCCGCTGCCCCAACTGTTGTGTTCTTGGATGAGTTAGATTCTATTGCTAAGGCAAGAGGTGGTTCTCACGGTGATGCCGGTGGTGCCTCCGACCGTGTTGTCAATCAATTGTTGACTGAAATGGATGGTATGAATGCTAAGAAAAATGTTTTCGTTATTGGTGCCACCAACAGACCAGATCAAATCGATCCTGCCTTGTTGAGACCAGGTAGATTGGATCAATTGATCTATGTGCCATTGCCAGATGAGCAAGCTAGATTATCCATTTTACAAGCACAATTGAGAAACACTCCGTTGGAACCAGGATTGGACTTGTTAGAAATCGCCAAGATCACCAATGGTTTCTCTGGTGCTGATTTGTCGTACATTGTTCAAAGATCTGCCAAGTTCGCCATCAAGGATTCTATTGAAGCTTCTATCAAGTCTCAAAAGGCTAAGGCTGAAAAGGAAACCACCACACAAGTGAAGACCGAGGTCAAGACTGAAGAAGATGTGGACATGAAGGTTGCTGTGGAAGAAGAAGAGGAAGAGGAAGACCCAGTTCCATACATCACCAGAGCTCACTTCGAAGAAGCTATGAAGACAGCCAAGCGTTCTGTTTCTGAAGCTGAATTACGTCGTTACGAAGCATATGCCCAACAATTGCAAGCATCCAGAGGTCAATTTTCTGAATTCAGATTCTCTGGTGATGGTGCTTCTGGTGAACAATCTGAACAAGGTAACGCCGGTGCCGGTGCCTCGTTTGGAAATGCCGAAGATGATGATGACTTGTACAGTTGATTGATCTTTAGTACTACAATTAAATTTTCAATAATATCGTTTTGTTTTAGAGTAATGTAGAAATTGTTTCTTGAATTACATCGTTTTGCATGACAGGAAAACAGGCTTAGTGGTTGATTAAGCTTCGGTTGGAGCTAATGCGTTCGATGACTGCGATCAATTTCTTTTTCCTTGATTCTCACTTTGTACAAGGTACAGAGAATCCACCAGTGTGATGAAATCAAGAATTGATTTCCGGTAGTAGCTACACATAGATACACATAGATACACATAAGCGGTCAGTTAACTCCAAAGTAAGCTGCTGTTTGCATGAATGATCTGCGTTCTCATGTTACAGCATTGACGTTTTCTCACTCCAAACTAGATGGATATCTCCAAAGGGCCTCGGAATAATTGTAGAAAACGGCCAAAGTCTGTGCTATCAAACAAATCAGTAGCCACCATTTCTGTGATTCCCCAAACGGAGCTCCTGTTCTTTACCTTTGGCAGCAGTTGCTATTTGAGCCAACTGACTTGTAACCATTCTTGTTGCTGTTCCTAATTCCGATCCCGCAATATGCGCAATATGTGGGGTACATGCGCCAAACACCTTACGTGAGCAAGAGAACCGCCTCCTGCAATGCGCCGCATAACAAATTTTCACCCGATGTTCTCCGTGTTCCACTCATATATTATTCACTTCTTTTCATTTGATTTGGTTCTTCATATACCAAACGACCTTCACGCTGGTAGTGACAGATCGTATCAATATCATCCATAGCATTCTCATCATGAAGCCTTTCACCAACAGCGGCTTGTTCATGCTCACCCCAGCATTTTTGATTGCATCTGAGTTTATTGTCACCAAGTTTTCCAAGAAGGGACCTCAAGGAATCGTTCAAACCAGACCAGGACAAAGTCTCAGCTATCACCAGACCCGAAATGCCAGCTGGATGGAAAAATGGGCCAAGTAAGCAGGCCAAGTAGGCAGCACCATGGCCTCCAACAAGGTCTCTCGTCAGGTTGCTAAAGCATTTTATGTGCAAGCCTTCCGCCAAACCCAATAGGCACCGTCAAATACTAGAACGAGGCGCCACTCTTCACACTATACCATATATTCCCGATACACACCACCAAGGTACCAGGTGATCCTCCCCGAACCCCAGCCGTTGCATCCCACTTATCACCCCATCTCAGTAATCGCTCCATCAAAACATCCAATCAGTGTTGTGCAGCAACCCGGTGCAAATCCATACAATCTTTCAATAGAAGTGGTTATGCCTGAACCACCTTCCCTCCACATTGCACCATCGTTTGACGATAATTCATATACCATACATCATTATTCATCAGTCGTCATTCATTGTTACTATGCATTTCATCAAGCGCTAGGACAGCCCCTGGGTATGCACACATTCACATAAAAATATATTCATCATATCCCATAAACAATTCATATCACATCATATCACATCATATCGACTTGATCCATTGGTGTCTTCATTTTCCTTCTAATGTTCTTTTTTACCAGTAAATTCCAGTCATTATCTGATCTGATGGTACCGCTGTAGATATCATCACTAGACACTGTTGCAAACCAACACAGGCCACTAAAGGCTGCTTGAACGCAAGCGAAAAGCTTTGCCGGGTCATTGATTCGGCCCGGCACTCTGCATTTCAGTTCCGCTCGAACTATTTGTCAATTGTTCGCTAATATACATCACACCGTTCCCACTTCGTAGTGTCGCTGCTTACCTACATATAGATTACTTGAATAAGCTAAATGTCCTGCATATGCGCGGCACATCAAAAGGTTTGTTCGGGGGCACAGAACCATTGGGAAGAAATCCTGCATTTAAAGCATCACATGTTTACTCATGTGAGTGGTTTTCGCACGAAAAATACGAAATTGGAGGTGTTTGATTGGCCGGTGGTTTTGTGGTGACTTCAGCTGGTGTTTTTTCGTGGTCAATTATTCAACCTTCATCGTTTTCCATTCTCCGTCCCCAATGTTTGCCAGAGCCAGAACGCAAGTGGCTCGTTCAATAAACCAGTCGGCCAGAAGATTCAACTCTTCATCTTCCCACGATGCCCACCCCAAAGTGGACGCCAAACCCATCGAAATCAACCTCGCTAAGGTGTTTGGTGTAGCAGCAGTTGCTGGAGGACTTTTGGTATACAAGAACCACGAAAGGACCGACAAGCCTTTGATTGCCACCTCTTTATACAAGGAACAAGCAAGTGGAGAACGTGAAAACGCCAGAAACGACAACTATTTGAAGAGATACAAGACCTCGTTCATCAAGGGCCTCATCAGAGACAAGGGAGGCATAGGTCAAAAGCAATACAGAAGAATCACCGACACTTCCGCCATTCCAAATGTTTTAATTCCTAGCCACTCTCCATACGGCCAACAATTTGGCAGTGGTATCAAGACCGACCAATTGGGCCCAAGAAAGGAGAGAGTAAGAATCTATGCTCCAGTGGAATCTGCCTCTAGCGCTTAATTCCATTGCTTCCTGATTGTTGGAGCGGCAAGTTAGACATCCCCGCTACTGATTGCATTGCATAATCCTCGCCCTGGCTGCCGGAGCGAACGAGTGCCAGTGACTGGATTGCTTTGGTGGCTCCAGTTCTGGCATCAAATGGACGAGATCTTTTGTTCATTTACATCATCCATATTCTGTTCATGACAGACACAATAAACGTTAGTTAATCCACAGTAGATCCCGATTGTGAGGTTGAGAGTAACAAAGTTCCATCGACCGCAAAAGTCTCGTTTTCTCTCCATTTTAACCGGATGTCTATTGTGAATGGTTTGCTGGTTTAAGAATGGCCAAGACCTCCTGAAGTATTGTAGAACATAACTGATTGTTCCACAGGTCAATTAGTATCCACCATGAACAATAATATTGGCCGTTCTACTCGAATCCTATAGGGAGGTGATCTTCAACACAATATTCTATGTTTGATGATTTCCGTATTGTGGGACCTGCATTGTGAAAATCCACACTGGTCCTCTCGTAAACTATAGTCTAGGTATGTTGTGTAATTATGGAACAGTTGGCTACAATATTAATTCAATGCATACCAAATATTATCAAAAAGAACCTACCTATGGCGAGTTATCGAGCGAATGTTTAACTACTATTGTTTCATAGATCGCCCTCTCCACAGAATCTCATACCAATTGCCAGTCAATAATGTGAAAATGTGAACTTCACTAGTTAACCTGATCGGCGTAGTGGTTCTCAATGCAAGAATTTGCAATTATGATACAATTGCCCCAGATAGTGGGTAGGACAGCCGAATTTAAAGCGGCAAAATGTGCCATATCCAGTGCCTATTACGCAATTATGGCAGGCCAACGTCAAATGAAGCGGTAAAATTTCCTCGCAATCCACTGATTACTGTTGTAATACCCCGCGGATAGCTTTATAAGCAGCGGGATTTCCATTGGCTGACAAACCCCTAGTAAGATCAGTTGGTAGTTGGGAATGTCAGTACTGCATTTAAAAATGCATATCAAGCACAATATGTCCTGCTTCAGAAGTTTGAATTCCATTAGATTATTTTCCTTAACCAGAAGAATGTCCTCCGAATACAACGTTGTTATCTTTGACAAGCCAGACGCCGACAGACAAAAGTTCAGACCTGCCCATGTCAAAGCGCTCATCCCTCACACCAACAGTGGGGTGATCAAGGCTGCTGGTCCCATTTTCAAGGACGATGCCAGAACCATCTTTGCTGGCAGCACATTGCAATTGGCCCTCAACTCCAGAGAGGAAGTCATCGAGTTCTTGAAGGGCGACATCTTCTACAAGGAGGGTGTCTGGGACCTCGATTCGGCCATCATCCACCCTGCGGTGATTTCCATCCGCATTCCCAAAAAAATCGATGGCCTGAACCCTGAACTCTACCAGTTATAGAATGAATCAATCAACGTTCTTAGATCTCCGTTGGCCTGTCTGTGATCGACTGTAGCACCCAATTGGCGCTGGAGGTGGATGTCGCCACTGTGGCCACCTGGAAACCCCTTTCAGATCCGCGGCTCAGATCATGTGGGAGAAGGTTTGGAAGTACCATGCAACTCCACTATATGTGATATACAGGTTTCTACTACGTGAGTTATCCATTATCATATTAAGCTATACTCGGTATACCTAGTAACCGACGCCAATCAAGTAGTCAGCCAACTTCTCAACCACGGTGGTGGCTTCACCAGCAACAACACCAGCTGGGTAGTGAGCCACCAAAATGGCTTGCTTGGTTCTGACCGCAACAACACCCTCAGCTTCGTGCTTACCGTAGATGGATCTGTCGTCGGCTCTCAACAAGAAGTACTTTTGACCTTGGACGTGCAATCCATGAGCTTGCAAGTTGGATGCATCGTCAAAGCCTTGGGCAATGCCGACAATCTCGGGGGATTGCAACTCGAAACCGGACGATTGGGCCCACAATGAGTCTCCAGCGCGGGAGTACAATGCGGCCTTGTCGATCTTACCGGTTGCGACTAAGTTATCGGTGTATGCTTGCCAGGACATCTTGAAAGTGAATGAAGAAGTGATACTAATTTGATTCCTTATATATTGTTTCTTCAACATGAGATCGCAGCTTACGTAACTGGACGGCGCACACATAGCAATAGACGAGAAACTGAGAACCGCAGGTAACGACATTTAGAATGATCCGACATGTAACTACAGTCATGACATTGGGGGTCAAATGGGACATGCAGTATTCGACATCAACACGCAGAATCACTGCCCAGATCTCTTACAGTGGAAGCACTGATTTGCTTGCGATTGGCGTACATTTCTCCCCTCCAATCAACCAAATTGATGGTGGCCGTTGATCAAATGTAAATTGGAGTGGATTGCGAACTTTTATTATTAACGTAGTCTTGGTAGTGACTTGGCAGTTGAAGTGTCTAACGGCCATGTTGTACTTTACTCCTGAATCCTTCATAACGTTTTAGGAAATTCAAGGGTACTTTCAAGAACAAAAGATTTTTATGAGTTCATGTACAAACTCTTGTTTCAAATCGGCCGAATTCATATTCCGTTCACCCTTTCAATCTCCTAGAACTACTTCAAAGAACTTCCACTTCGACCTTTCTCTTTTTTGTGACGGGCTCGGATATTTCCATCAAATCTTCATCTTCATCATCGATCAAAATAGTATCAGTATCCATGGTAGAGGTGTCATCTTTGGTTGCACCCTCATCGTGTGGTTTCTCGTTGGCAAAAGACTTCTTAGCTCCCAACTTCAACGATGGCAAGTTATCGGAATCATGGTCATCCACTATGGTTATGTACAATTCCAAATTCTCCAACTCATCATTATCATCCTGAACGAGTAACAATTCGCCATTGGCAAATCCAACAATATCATTCAAGTTCTTCTCGACATTATCATCAAAGTCAATGTCATAAATCAACCTGGATTTACCCAATATAAGCGATATGCCATCTTCCGAGTAATTGTATTGATCAATTAATTTACTTACCAACCACTGTAAAGAATTCTCTTTAAGCTCTGTAGGTGTAACTTTGAGTACACCTCTTGCGATGGAAGATGTGGCACATTTTTCATTTGGTCCAACTATTGAAGCAGCAGTGATATATTTATTGGGCTTAATGCTGATGAAAATTGACGAAGATTCATCGAATATTTTTGAGAAATCAGTTTTACAGTTCAGTAAATCATGCTTGAAAAAATTCGATCCACTCAAACTAGAAAATCCCGAAATGATGGCATTGGTTGTTGCTATGGCAGGAATAATATTACCTGCAATTTGTTTGATATCAAACTTGCTTTTAACCTCTATATTGAAAATTATGGATCTCAAATTTGCTGATGCAGAAACGAAATTAAGCGCGTCTTCGTCATCTTTATCGAAGGCCACAAATGTTTCTGTACCTTGAAGACGGTTTTGGAGTGCCTCACATGATTTGAATAATACAACCAAATTTTCTAATGTAGTCCAAGATTTAGTTTCGTCACCGAAAATCCCAGCAATAACATCTGGACTTTCAAGAATTGCATTCAAATCCTTCTCAAATGTAGTTAAATCCAATGGAATTGGCTTGACTCTGGATTTCCAAAGTGTTTCGATAAGAAGTAGTCTTTCGACGTCCACTTTGAAGATTTTATTAACCAACTCTTCAAAGAAAAGACCGAATTTTGATCCCACAATTTTGTTTCTCAAGTCGAACAATTCATTTACTTCCTTGGTCATATTTGCGATCTCATCTTTGTCATCTGTCTCATTTTTGATTATGTTTGCATCGTTCAAATTTCCTCCTGTGGAGTCGACTTCATCGAACAATTGATGGAACAAGAACTCTTTAGCCCAGGTTATGCAATGCACTGGTTGTGATGGAGTTGATCTGATAGTACACACTGGGAATGTTTTGGGGGTGACTTTAGCCTGACAATCGAAACACTCACTAAAGTATGGATAAATTGGTTGAATCTGGCCATCGTAACCTGTGGTACCACTTTCCATCAATGGAACCTTGACAAACAAACTCATTTTATTGACGTATCTCCTAGCCTCTAAGTTGTCTAATGCGTTGAAAATATAGCTGAACTGACTCCACCAACTGATAGGAAATTGCTTTGCATCCATGATGTTACCATGGTGTGGAACCAATTGTGCGTTGAAGTAATTGAAAGACTCTACTGCCTTGGCCACTGTTAAAGATTTGGATTTGTCTATATCATGACTTCTGAATAAGAACTGTCTGTTCAAGTTGGACAAAGTGATGGTGTCCAAATCTACGATATGTATCTCACCATAACCTGTCAACACCAAATTTTTTAATAATTCACACCCGATACCCCCAGCACCTACCATTAATATCTTGGTATTGCGGACGCGATCGTATCTTTCCGATCCCAAGATCTTCTTTAAGTATGTGTCTTTAGCCATCACTTGCTGTTGATGGGTCTACAATTTTCGCATTTGAGTATATGGTATTTTGCTGAGTCAGCGCTTATGTAATTACCACCTAGTGGTTGGGGGATAGTGGAGTTAAGTGCCAAGTGCCAGAATTAAACACTTGTGAACAAGGTCCAGACACCCTTTAAATAACCCACGATTTCATCTCCACCCAACTTGGATTCACCGTACAATCTGTCGACGAAGTTGATGGGAACTTCACCAACAGTGAATCCCAAGGATCTGGCTCTGACCATCATCTCCATCTGGAAAACATAACCCTTGGACTTGGTCACGTCGATAATCTTGGACAACACCTCCTTCTTGTACAATCTAAACGATCCGGTCAAGTCGGACACGTTAGGTCTCAACACGGTGGCAGCCAAAAAGTTGGCGCCTCTGGACACCAACTTTCTCTTCAAATCCCATCCAAAGACTCCTCCATCGCCGGCGTATCTGGTACCGGTGACAATGTCGAAGTTTTCGCTCTTTTGCTTAGCAATGAATTGTGGAATGGCCTCAGGATGGTGCGAGAAGTCGGCATCCATAATGATGACGAAGTTACCGGTCACATAGTTCAATCCATGAACGTAAGCAGTACCCAATCCCAACTTACCTGCACGAGGTCTCAACTGAATATGCTCCGATCCAAACACGTCTATCAACTTTTTGGCAATTTCTTGAGTTCCATCTGGAGAGGCATCGTCAACAATCACAACCTCCCAGTCCAACTTTTCTTCCTTGAAGGTCTTGGCCAACAAGTAGATCAAGATTGGCAAGTTCTTCTTCTCGTTGTAGGTAGGTAAGATAACAGAATACTTGTCTCCCATGTTGATTGATTGTAGATTGGATATTTTGTTTTTACGTGTCAAAATGGTGAACTTGATATTTTGCATCACGTGGACGGTGCCAACGTGACGAGATACACTTTACACTACAATGAAATGTCATCGGATACCATCACTTATTTACTATACCACCCCTCAGCCCAATTGCTAGCAGATAAAGAAAATGACGCATAACTTAACTGTCCGACCAGCACTTTTAAAAAACTCACCCATGGAAGCAACAAAAATATAACACAAAGGACTATAACGGAAAAAAACTCAAATGAAATCAAACTCATAGGACAAAAATTCAATGCTCAGATAAATGACGAAATTAACCCCGGTAAGCTCAATTAATTGTTCAAACTCAACGATTTGATCTGATTAGAAAGTAGATTGTATTGTGGGATTGCGTCTTGCAAGCCCTTGCTCTGGTCCTCGCTGTTGGCAAGGTTTCCAGAGTAGCCACCCACCGGGGAGGATTTGTTATAATAGCCTTGACTCATGGCTTGTTGGTTCGACATGCCATACAACCCGGGAGAATTGGTGACATTATTGGAATATTTCTGGTTGCCATATTGTTGTGGCTGCTGCAACTGAGAGTGGTGATTGTGCAACTGGTGGGATGGTTGGTTTTGGTGTTGCTGCTGTTGTTGCAGATGCTGTTTTTGTTGCTGCTGTTGTTGTTGCTGAAGAAGCATGTACTGTTGGGATAACATTGGTTGTGGGGTAGCATTGGCGCTTCCCCTCAATCCCGAACCATTATAGTGAAACTGATGGTTCTTTTGATTAGAATTATTGGAATTATTAGAGTAGTGGTTGGACCCCGAACCAATGGAATTGTTACGAGACTGTGAGTACCCACCATGATGTGGTTGAGGTTGTTGGAGTCCCATAAACCCATTGGTCATGTTAAGGGGTTGACCACTGGCAGTGGCTGCGGCAATTGCAGCTGCAGTAGAGTTCACAGAATGGATGGTATTATTCTGGTGGTTATTAACATTCATGACTGGCTTTGCGGCTCCACACTTCAAACAACACAAATTTTTGGCAAAGTTATGGTACACACAGACTTCACATTTCCAATCACCGGCTCTGAATGGTACATTATTACCGTAATGTGATCTATTGTTGTGGTTGTGGCCATAATGATTGGATTGGTTTCCATGGTCATTGTTGTGTGACATGTTGTAACCAGAGTTTTGACCGGAATAAGGATTTTGACCATCTTGATTGTTGTTGTAACCGGTTGACTTCAAAACTGCTGCTGCGTTGACCACTGCTGCGTTCATGGCAATTTTTTCTTGGGCCAGATTGGATACTGAGCCAGAATTATTGGGGCCAATGTTGTTGTTAACATTGTTATTACGACGGTTGCCGGAATGGTTGTTAGGATACATTGACTCCTGGATAGCCACTGCGCTGGACGCTGGGAAAGAACATCTGAAGCAATGGGTTCTACGTTGGAAGTTGGAGAACCCACAAGATGGACAGGTCCAATCTCCTGGTCTTTGGCGGTTCTTGGAGGGAGGAAATGGGGTCAAAAGATCACTTGCTTTGTCCAACACCCTGGTGGATGAAGCTTGCACTTCGACGGCCCTGTCGTTAAGCACCCTTCCATTCATCGACAAAGACTCGGTTGCCTCTTCGTGAGTAGCAAATACAGCGAATCCAGAAATGGATCTGCGTTTGCCCGATACGTTCTTGTCGGAGTCCAGATTCTTCAAAGTCCAAAATGCAATGGGTCTTCCACCGTACTGGGTGAACCACGATTCAAGTTCCGATTGGGTGGTGTCAGAAGGCAAGTTGGAAAGGTAAAGGATTTTGGAGCGCTCGGCCAAGAACACTCTCGCGTCTTGGGCCGAGTCGTAAGGCTTGACTAGGACGGTGGGATGTTCGGACACAGGGTAGGATCTTTTGGCCAATTGGATGAGGAGCTTACTGTACAACCCAACGGTGGATTTACCCTTTGTTTCAGTGGGATCCAAACTGGTGGAATTTTCCAAGTCGGACGAGGGCGAGGCCTCGGTGGCAGAAGGAGGTGGTGTGGAGGATGAGGAAGACGGTGCTCTGGGAATGTCATCGCAGCTTTCGACCTCCACCTCTAATGCTGTGAGTATGTTGGACAACGACGACGCGGTGTACGATAACGCTTCGGGGTGGGTTCTTTGCCATTTGATGTATTCGTTCTGCAAGTCAAACACTCGAGGATGCTGCAAGTATGGAGGCAACACCACCGACTTGTCCCGGGCTTCACGGGAGAGCTGTACCCGCAACTTGCTGAGGTCGAACGTAACCAACGAGAACTCCTTGTTCTGCGAGATCAAGTGCTCTTGAACATAGGTGTCGAGCTCGACGATGGCATCCTTGAACAGCCCAGCATTGCGAACATGTTCCCACGAGATCTTGTGGAGTTGCAGACAATAAGGTGTGATGGGGGTGTTGACAGGACGAACCAACACCGACTCTTGATGCAAAGATGTGAGTGTGGTAGCATCAACCACGTTCCATGCAAGCTCGATCAACTCAGTAGCATCTTTGGTAACGTAGGTGGTTGATTCGTCACAGGTGGTGGCGATGTGGATCACCACGTAAATGTCGCTCATGATCTGGAAATTTCAGATTCAGGTACGTCCAACGAATGTAGGGCTCAGTCAAGAATGGAGCTTTGTCGTTGGGTCAGTACCTAAGATGTCTGTTTATCACTGTAGATGGTAATTTTTTCGACGTTGTCCTTGTTTGTCATGGTCACGTGGATTTCTATAATCGAGTAGACATCGTCAAATGGTAAGGGAAGGTGTGGGGTGGAATGGTGGGTTTGAGATGGGGTGGTTGGGTTCAGGATAGCCTGGGTTTGGCCTGGGTTGCCACTAGGTGAATTCCTGGATTTTGGGAGGCATTTTCCTCTGGTTTTGGTGCGTTTGTGCACCAAGTAGGATATTTCGCCATAATGAGAAATCTGCCCTCAGCACGAAGTATATATGGAGATTTTCGAGTCACCACTTTCCTGGTCGGTTCTGATGACTAGGTACCACTCGCTGGCCTGTCAAAGTAGCCCTATCATCGCCTAGTGCCCTCTTAAGGTGTCGATAGAGTACCAACGGTTATGCAGCACTTTGCCCTAGACGCGTTGACTGCTGCATTTGGAATCTTCCAGATAATGAAATGTTTTTAGCTATCGCAAAGAGACGAGAACAAATCCAAATACCAAGTATCAACAGATCCAGTGACCCCCAGAAAGGCCATAATGTACTGGGACGCTATGGATGATCCTCCACCGGATGCCATCATTATTCGAGGGCAGCAACGTGTGTTCACCACCCAATTGGTGCTTTGTCTCTCCATCGGTATATCCTCGTTCATGCTATTTTGCATCTTGAGGTATCGTTGGCCTCATATCTATGCTGTTCGTACCCTTCGTCGAAGTTCAAGTGGATTGCTCAAACCTTTGCCGGCCAAGTTCTTTGGCTGGATGAAAGTGATCTATTCCATCACCGATGAAGAAGTGTTGAAGTATTCCGGCCTTGATGCCTACGTGTTTCTTGCCTTCTTCAAGATGGGCATCAAAATCTTCCTTAGTTTGGCCTTGATGGCTATATTCATCCTAAGTCCCATTAGATACCACTATACGGGCAACTATGATAAGGATAACATACCAATGTCCATAGTACGATCCTTCTACGTTTATGTTGAAGCTCCAAAACCCTCGCCTCCGGACTTCAGTGAAGACTTCCCTACCTTCCTTTGGGTATATCCCATTTTTACCTACATATTTTCCGGGATTGTATACTACTACATCTTCCAGTTTACTAAAGAGGTGTTGAAAACCAGGCAAAAGTATTTGGCCTCACAGAATTCAATTACCGATAGAACAATCAGATTAGATGGCATTCCTAAAAAGCTCTTACAACAGAATGATCCAAAAGTTTTGAAGAATTTTATTGAAGATTTGGGAATCGGTAAAGTCATGGATGTGAAGTTGATCTATGATTGGACCCCCTTGGAGCACTTATTCCAAAAAAGAAAGAAATTGGTAAATTCTTTAGAAGACAAGTATGCATCGATTTATCAACTCAATATCGATATCTATAATCAACAGAAGACACCCTCTGTCCAGCCATACTTCGAGCGTGGCCCAAAAAATCCATCTAAGGAGAAAAGGCTCAAAAAACTAGTCGCTGAATTATCAAAAGAATTGGTTGAGGTTAATAGAAAGATCAAGGAGATTCAAAATAGATTTGATCCAGATTTTTCTACAATTGACATTGCCAAAAATCCTGAGTTCAAGCAAATTTCAAGTGCATTTATTACAATGGATTCGGTTGCTTCCGCTCAAATGGCAGCTCAAACTGTATTGGATCCCAGAGTTTACAAGTTGATGGTGAATCTTGCCCCTGCGCCAAAAGATATTAGATGGGAGAACTTCAAATTAACATTTTATCAGAAACTTTGGAAGTCGTATTTCATCACTTTTATTATTATTTTGAGTTATGCTTTGATCGTGTTCTTAGTCACTCCCTTGACAACATTATTGGATCTTAAAACCATTAAGAAGCTTTGGCCAGCTTTAGGTGAATTTATTAGTAAATCAAAGTGGTTAACCACGTTTGTCACTGGTATTTTACCGCCATTGTTATTTTCTTTATTGAACATTCTGTTACCTTACTTTTACAAGTACTTGTCGAGGCACCAAGGTTACTTCTCAAATAGTGATATTGAGTTATCAACATTGCTGAAGAATTTTTTCTTTATCTTTTTTAACTTGTTTTTGGTCTTTATGGTCACAGGTACAATTTGGGACTATATATCATACATTAGTGACACCACGAAAATTGCGTATCAATTAGCCAGATCTTTGAAGAAATTATCGTTATTTTATGTGGATTTGATTTTATTACAAGGTATTGCCATGTTTCCGGTTAAATTGTTACAAATCAGTGATTTTTTGATTCTTAATATTGTTGGAAAGTATCTATTTTTCAAGACCATGTTTCTTAAGACTCCTCGTGATTACAGAACCTACTACTACACTCCTCAAATATTTGACTTTGGTATACATTTACCACAGCACATCATGATTTTCATTATTATTTTGATTTATTCTGTTGTTTCAACCAAGATTGTCACCAGTGGATTGGTGTATTTTGTTTTGGGGTTCTTCGTTTACAAGTATCAATTGGTGTACAATTTCGTGCATCCCCCACATTCTACCGGCAAGGTTTGGCCAATGATCTTTAGAAGGTTAGTGTTGGGAATCTTGATTTTCCAGTTGTTTATGTGTGGAACATTAGCATTAGAGGGAGCTATATTGTTAGCAGCATTGTGTTCTCCGTTAATCTTTGCTACAATATTTGTTATTTGGAACTTTGAAAAGTATTATTTACCTCTTAGCACCTTTATTGCATTGAGAGCAATTCAAAATCCATACAATTTTGACAAAGAATTTGACGATGATAGACTGCTGATCACACATACTCCAGATGAAGTTGATGGCAATCGTTCATATGATAGCCTCAACAATAGTGAGACGGAAGATATGTTCTTAGACGAATCTTCGGTATTGTTACAAGCACGCCGGTCGGAAGCAAGTAACAGGGGACTCAAGCGAAGAGCATCTACTATTGACGAAGAGAGAGAACAGTTCACTGACTACACTTACCCCTATCTTATAGACCCATTACACGGGCCCTGGATTGGTTTCGAAGGGGATCTGGTTTCAATGGTGCAATTTAATCTGGGCATTTCCCATGACGACTTAGAAGACGGTGACACTAGCATGATTTCCGTCACTGAGCACGAAACCATTCTAAAGAAAAGACTTCGAGTCAGCGAATGGGAATAAACTATAATCCCCGTTGCGTTTGCAATGGTATAGACGATACCGCACAGAAGCACGCATGTGTCTTTGATACCGTCAAGCGAGACGGTTACTAGGGTGTCTGGTCGTCAGTCACCAGTGCATGTGGTTAGGTTGTCAGGTAGGTTTTCCCGACATCACCGCTGACGTTGAAGTTAGATGCCGAAGTCGATCGAATGAAAGAAGCACTTGGAAGCAATCGGTCCCTGCGAATTTCTCGATGGTTTGAACTATGTATTCCTGAAACACAATCAAACGTATTAGATGTTTAGGTTAGACGGAATTTTCCGTCAAAACTCGGCTAATATCCGCAGCATGCACGACTAAGAATTGGGTTGATTCTACTTCAAGAGCCGAGACTTCAAGGCGACTAGAAGGCGATTTGAAGGCAATTTTGGTTTCAGGGATGTATCGAAAGGGCTCGCAGGAGAGTGTCTAGAAGGGGCTCTGCCGTTTCAGGAACTTTATGTGGGAAATGGTCGCGTATGTGATGCAACACATGCATCAAATGTACCAAAAGGAGGGTTAGACGAAGATCTAAATCTGATTTTGTTCGCTAGTTTATTTTTTTGATGTGTCGATACCGGTAACTAGGCAATGCATATCCCTGTTAATTGAAGTTGTTGTAGTTCACTTTCGCTTAATTTCCTTGCAGTATATAAGAAGCCGCAATCGCTACATATTGAAGTTATTCACCAAATCTACATTTGAATATTTGCCTTATGGATTCACAAGTTTATTGAAATATAACACGAGACTTATAGTCAAAGAAATAAATAAGCACACGGTTCGAAACATTATAACGAAGTTAGGTTTGTGGATTGTACAATTCCCAAAAAATTAACCTTCGAGGTTATACCATTTTTGTTCATATTTCGTTTTGCACCCAAAAGTGCGGCATAGCAGTCACAATAATTATGAATCAATATCGTGAAACAGCTAATTAGTGCCCAGTATGAAGTGGAGTTGGAACAGACATGTCGTCATCAGTCTTGATCTTCTTTCCAACTGCTTGCTTTTGCTTGCGTACCAAAGAAATGCTCAAAAGTTTGTCCTTTCTCAAGTTTTTGTCTGTAACATAGCCTGGCTTTTCAGCAGAGTAGTCACACTCAATACCAAACTTGTGACAACTGGTACAAACCGGTCTTTTCTCGTCACATTTCAAATGCTTGATACGACAGATCCAACATCCATTCTTGGATCTTGGAAGAAGTCTTCTACGAGTATATTTCTTGGGTTTGTTCTCAAAGTCTGCACTAGTGGCAGGTACTGGATCAATAATAAGTGCACTCTTGGAAGATTTTCTCATTACTTGCTTACGGTTCTTGGTGGAAGAACCGTCATTGAAGTTAGGATATGTTTTTCTTCTTGGAGTCTCGTAGAGCGATGAACTGGCGGAAGAATCGGAATTATGACGGAAGATGTTCAAAGGAGGCATCAAGGCTTTGTTGGGAGTATTAACAGATGTAGTAGATCCACTAGAACAGTTTGAAGCATTGGAAACGGATCTGGCCGAAATAGGCGATGGTTGGTGATAAATATCCAAACCCTTGTATTTATTGCACAAAGGAGAAATTCCGATCATTTGAGGGCTAGACTCACTGAGAGGAGTATTGTTTGCCGAGTTAGAGATTTGAGTAGCAATTACCAATCCCTTCTTGTTGTTGAGAGTAGAGTTACTGTTCATCCGAGCAATGGAAGGTTTCTTATTGATTTTATGAGATCCAAGGTTAGGAGAAGAACTAGCGTATGCCAGAGACTTTAACAGAAGTGGAACTGGTGCACGAATAGAGGCATCTTCCAAGTTGGTGAGCTCTGCGTTGTTTCCGGAGGAATTTGGGGTATAACCAGAAGATTCTGATAATGTTGGAGTATAGGCATCACTGATGGTAGGAGTGTAAGGATATTGAGAGATGTCATTTGTAGAATAATGAGGCAATGCATAGCTCATGATGTTCGATTCACCCATAGATTGAGTGTTGGTGAGACTTTGGCTCAAACCCAGAGATGGGTAAATATGATTATGATTCAACACTGAATCTGGAATAGACTCAAGTGAAGGGTTTCCCAATTCAAATTCGGTAAGGTTGTACATCAAATCATTGCTTTGGGTGTTCGAAATCGAATAATCATTCAAGATATCCGAAGTGGAATCCATGTTAAGCTTGAAGATTTGTTGAGTTTGGTTTTGGGAATCATTATGCAATGAAGTGGTTGAGTTCATAGCTTGTTGACTCGAAAAAATGGAGTAATGGGACGAGTTTGGCAAACTGTAGTCGTTACCAGGGAAGTAGTCCGAGGTGTTTGCTGCAAGGGTATCTGTGGTCATGAAACCTTGAGTTTGAGAAGAGGTGCCAGTTGAAATAGACGAATTGAAGTTTGAGTTTGAGGTTTGGGAATGGGAGCTGTTGTAGGAAGAATGGTTGATGGAAATTGGTGGAGGAGGTAATGGGTTGAAAGGAACATTGCCAAGACTGGTATCGTATTGGTAAAATTGATCATTAAAGCTAGTGTTTAAGATACTATTGTGGAAATTGTTGTTGGAGGCAGAGGTTGAAGAGATGAGAGAGGAGTTGACCTTAATGGTGTCCTCTGTCTCAAAGGAGGAGTTTGGCGAATTAACAGCAGAATTGGCCATGACTTATGATATGCAAAAGATTCTGAAGAAGTAAATGGTTGTTAGAGACAACAAAGTTAAAAATTGCACCCAAAAAAAGGCAAATGGAAGCAGGAGAATGGAGTGAAAGAAAATGACTAGACAACAGGTAGAGTTGGACAAGTATGATGATTATGAAGATGTTTTATAACTGTTAAGGAAAGTATAGGGTTAGTATTGTGTTTGCACTTGAGAGGTGTCGATTAAATTGGACACAGTCAAACAAGAAAACAGGGGCTCAGATCTGAGGAGAAGCTGAGGGTGAATTGGATATGAATTGAAAGGGAGGGATGGTAGTACTAAAGGAAAGGATACGGCCAGTGGACAGAAGTTGGATTGGGGAGCAAAATGACAAGATTTGGTGTGAACGTCAGATGAATAACGGACAAAGTCACCAGATGGTCAATTGTAGCGGATGAAGTATCGAAGCTACTTTTGTGGGAGTCACGGAGTGGAAACCCAAATAAAACCTATGATATTAAACCAAGTGCTGGAGTAGTTGTAATCGACCCTGGGTAAAAAGGAGAGAGGAAACCGATGGGTTTTGTATTTGGAGGACTGAGTTTTCACCAGAGAGATTTATTTTCTTAGATAAAAATAAAAAATAAAAAGAGGAAGGCATTATACCAGGGCAGAAAGTAACACTAAGTGATGTAATTAAGAATTAAAAAAGGAACAAACTATAGCACAAGGTGCCAGGTGCCATACAAACCAAAAATAAAATACCTATTCGCATCCTACAAAATAATAATCCGGTTTGATGACACAAACCCCCGTATACACTACTGATAATAGACAGGTTTGCATGTAACGAAAAAATATTTGAACAATAGTGGTGTCCCTATTGGGAGTTATTGGCAGTGGAAATGATGGGGCCATCAGGAACTAAGTTACCAAGAATATCGCCAAATCGAATGATTGATGTAATTTTTCCAGGGGATGCGTGCATGCTTCCGGACAAATGCCGAGTGCAGTTGGCCATGGTGCTAGTTGGGGTTGCCAGCACCTTCATGCCCACCCATCTACTGCCTGTCCAGCTGCCGGACGTTCCTAGCCTAATCTAGCCTACAGCATTTGAGCAAATCCGCAAGTTATTATCGGTTATAATAGGAAAAAATAATGCACCTCGAGGGTACGTAAATGATTAGACTAATGCGCATGGGGACGATAGTTAACGACATGCTAAGCTCCCACCTGGCTATGTAGGGAGCTGCCTAGCATGATATAGGTCGAATTGCGGTGGTGTAGGCCACAGCCCAACCTACAGTCCTATGGAGACAGCCAACAGCTTCCCTCCCCATACCACGGTGGTATGGATGGTCAATTATGAACATTCCCGGTCTTTGTCTGCATTGAGGACTGTCACAAGTGCATGCCCAGCATACCCCCTCTCTGTTGCCCGGAATTACATTTTTGATTGAACGGGAGTGGCGACATTAATGATTTCCGGGATGGGAAAAAACCCTCCCCTGGATCCAACTGGTTCCAATTGGTTCCAATTGGTTTCAATGCAATCAACTTCCGACCGCATGCGTCCGCCCTCGGGTCAATGGTAAAGGCATACCACTACAGCTGGTCCATAGTCCCATGGCTACATAATGCCACCTTCTTCTCCCATTAACAACTACTGTAGACCGCCACCGACTTAGGGCTTAGGTCCATGTCTCCTAAGCCTGGGTCTCTCATCAAGGTATTTCTTAACTCGCAAATCCGATGCAATTGGCCACCACCATGGTGAAATCCAACTGGTCGCAGTGCCAGTGAAATTATCAATGGTACCTTAAATCGGGGACCACATTCCCGTATAGGTGCATCCTATTACGTCAGGTGCGATACTGATCATGGTATGTAACCAGATTCGTGGGCCCAGGTAAGCAACATCTTAGAATGATAAACCACTGTAAGTGAACGATATGAACGATAAACTGTGAACAGAAATTGATGAAACCCATCATGATCCTCTAATTCACTCGATCCACCTGGAATGTGTCACCCCAGAAATGTTCATCAGATCGTTCCCATTTCACTTGCCATCCACTAACTATTATATTGAATATTTTGTTGGAACACTATTTCACCACCACGAATTCACTCCACACTTCACAGTGCGTGTACCACGGCTAGGTTTGTTTTTTCACCCCATGTGAGTGTAGTTCTATGAATAACTGTGAATCGCTTTATTCCATTCAACAATCCCCAGCCAAAGGCATCCATCCATGCATTCTTGGTATATCCGTTTCTTTTTCATTTGCACTATCAGTTGTCCAGTATTTTCTACCCATCAACGGAGTAGTGCTTGGTTTCACCAGGTTTCACCAGGTTCCACCAGGTTCCACTGCTTGATGTAGTTAAATCCTCGCCTTTTTCTTGTACTCCTGGACGGTACCTTGCTTCCACCTCCTCAGTTGTTCACCCGCAAAGTCTCCAGCTCTGGTGGCATTGTCTTCGAGCCCCATGCCCCGCACATCACAACTATTGCCGGGCTCGTCTAAAGGGCCATGCGCACAAGCCTAACTAAGCACCATATTAACCTCATCACCCTCTAATCACCAGATCCACACGACCACACTTTCTCATAACGGATCCGCCCATGCGCCTTGTATTGTTCGGATGTCTATTCTTATCACCATGGCTATTGTGTATATTGAGCAACACAAGGCCGTTGGAACACGGGCCACCTTTATTACTTGTAGGTGAAATAGTGCCAGCAAAGCCCAGTGAATTTAGGTGGATTAGTGATGGAATAAACTGGAACTGACGTATGGTTGGAACGGTGGTGGATAAATGGAACTTCGACGGTGCATGATACTCCCCGAATTAATCACCCAAGCATTGATGGCGGAAATCCATCATGAAACCGACATGCATTGGAACACTCAAGCCGAGGAAATTTTGAAGTTTGCGACTGCGAACTGGGGAATGAGCCATGAATTATTTATTAATTTTAATTTATTCCCCTTCTAAGTAGGTATGGTAGGTGTCACACACAGTGGTTTCTCGTACTTATCAATAACTACTTCAATTACTTTTCCTATTTGAACTATGGTTCCTATTGAAGTTTGAATCGGTTGTTGATCAATAAATCTTTGCAATTTAGGTTTGTACCATCCACAATTGTATTCACATTCAATTGTGTAGCTTGTGCTTATGATAATCATAGGGCTATTTTTGAAAAACTAGCCAATTTCTGCAATTTTAAATTTATATCTATCGTTCTATCCTTATCTCTAATCCCATGATCATGATTTTTGCTGATTGATTGGTTTACCCTTTGCATCGAAAAGAATTCTTTTTCTATTTCTAGTACGATTGAAGTTGTGTTTCCAATGCTACTTCTTTATTTCTAATTCTATTTCTTTTCCATCTGGATTTCTTTTCCATCTGGATTTCTATTTCTATTTCTATTTCTATTTCTATTTCTATTTCTATTTCTTCACCAGTGTATTTCTGCTACAATTTCAGGTGTCTTGACTACGTTGATTACCAGTATCCTTTATAAGCCTTTCCCATCACTCAAATGTTGAGCTCTTCATTTCCACCAATCAACCTGCTGGTTACACCCGTGGATACTTGGCCATGGTCCACGATGGATGCATCCGTACATCCCACACATTCTGAACATTGACCTCCATTTCCTGTTTGTAAACCTGGAGGGGCCACCGGTTCGGAATCGGAAAACTTTAATGCAAACCCCAAACCATCCCTAAACCCATGTCAATATTATTTCCAAAAGTATACATCGCACATTTACTGTGGACTTGCGTCCTCCAAATTATTTATTGACGACTATTAACTTTAGAACCACAGCTTTGCAGAAATATTGTTCTGACACACACCATAGGTACCGTTGATTATTTTGCTGCTCCAACCACATCACACATCACATATCACACATCACTATCACTGGGCCACTCCAAATTGTCGCAATTGGTGGCAACGTCACCCCTTCCAATCTGTCTTGTATTGCCATTCTGCCATTCTGGGGCTCTCCTTTCCCAGGCTTCGGCACAACTCACAGATATTATCCAGCCCGCATCATCCCCGCTTCGCTTCGGAAGATTCTGATCTCTGTATCTTCTTTGGGCACAGGTGGCGGATCTTCCCCTATGCATAGCACCGCATGGCAACCCGCATATTATCTGCAACCACAGGTTGATGGCACATGGAGATGCCTGGTGAAGGGAATGGGTCGCCGTCCCTGTCAACAATGGTGAGCACCACCACACCGCAGAACCTTCTTGGTGCTTCAGAGTCATCACGCTACTGTGCCTATTGCCCAATGCGATGAGGTGCCTCGCCAATAAGGTTAGTCTACCGGCCATTCCCAAACCTGCGGCAAACCAGCCCAATCAGGCACTGGGGCGGCGGCACGCGCTGCTAATTGTGCCCACAATCATAGGTTTAGTGTCGCTTAGGACCAGTGTGTCACAAAGTCGTGGGGGTTATCCGAGATCCGGTGCGGCACGTGACTGCGTTATTACCGGTCAAATCCGAGGGTGGCCCTATGGCCAAGAACCAAGGTGCCAGATCCGAGGGTGGCCACCGGTATCCTGCCGGTGGACCGCCGCCGAAAGAAGTTTTTACCCATTACTTTCTTCTTCATACATATACCTACTTCCGGAATACCAGCAAAACCGATGTTTCCTCTGTTCGGTAGATTGCACAAATGGCCGGAAGGAGATCAACCCCATCATTATATAATCCAGGGCAATGGCCAGGCATGCTAGCATGCCTGGCACCTTGTTGCTTTGGTTCGCGTGATGGATACATCGTAGTCCACCATCTAGTTGGTGAAAATTTTTGCGGCTTCTGTAGCAAACCAAACCAAGCCAAACCAAGCCAAATCAAACCCTAAACCACACCATATTCATTGTTGTATGTATGGGGCCAATTATTCAACCGGACCCACAGCGAACAATCCTGTGGGCATCATGTCTGGCAATGCCTCCACCTACTGTGGGTATGGCAATCATGAAGCACTAAACAATCATCGACAACAATTAATTGGAAATCGGCCCACATAATTATGTGGAACCGGCCAAGCACCCGGCCAAGTATTGGCGAAGACAGCTCTAGTGTGCTGTCATAGAGGCTGCCCTAGAGGCTGTCCTAGAGGCTGTCCTAGGACTCGGGCAAACTTCCTTGGTGCAATTGAATTGTATTTTTGTTTAGATCAAAAAATCGAAATCTTCGACGGCCATCGAAATTTTCATGAATCATGCTCTAAATCACTGTCTACGATCCAGCGTCAAATTGACAATTATGTGCAAAAATCAAATAGGTTTGTGGATTGACCCAAGCCCATATGGGCGGTCCCCGGCTTCACTAGTGGATACTTAAGTGGTGTAGCAGTGTTTTACATATCATGTAAGCCATGCTACAGATTGTGAGCAAAATCTACTGGTTGCTTCAGCCCACGGCCTCAATCCACGGAACCAGTCCATCACATCCCTCCACCATCGTCATAACCACATCAACCACCTAGTCACTCCATCCATGCATCATTCCATCCACAGTGGTGCTGTTACCCTCAGCCAAGCGCAATAATATGCGTTGCTGCTCCACTTATTTTCATGAGGTTTATTGTAGGTATTTTTGACTATTCAGGTAAATTTTCTATCATCAATGCATTCACAGTTTTACCTTATTTCATGCGGTGGAAATGCTCATTACATTTCCCTTCTCATACATTCCGGGTTCATTACTATACCCTTTTGGACGCAACGTCATATTTCGGACTGACCTTGTTCTCCGCTTAGCTGGTGAAAATATTTACATTCCCAGCCCCACCGGGCTTGGATCTAGGCGTAGGCCAGTTTCAATTGATTTTGCTAGGGCATGATGGGGAGACTCGCAAGAAAAAAAACTTTCCAGCGCCTTGCTTAACCGAACCCTTAATTTGAGGCTGGATACCTATTGGAATGAGGCTGTAGAAGACTTGGCTGTGCCCATGCACCTCGTACCCCTGTGTTCTTATAACCTAAGGCACCTTGCTACCTTAATAAGCTCCACACAATGTCTGAAATTTGACGCATCCGTACCTATGAAACACCCTGCATGCGACTGGTAGCCGGAACAAGCATGGAAGCCCTTGTGCCGGAGTGACACCGGCACTGGTGGAGAACCTCTGTTGATCCAGGACCGCCAGTGTTGTTGTTGTTGGCACCACCGTGGCCCGCGGATCCTGAAACGGTCATTTGTTGTGTTTGTTGGGTGACAGAACCTCCCCAGAACCCAGAACCCAGAACCCAGAGTCTCATTCACTACCATAGGCCGATGCTCCCCACTATCCGGCCCTATTCTCTCGCCACGCGTACCACCACACCGCTGCACTACTCGATCTCCTGTACCACCTGTACCAACGCGTTCTCTGTGTGGGGCAGCGCTAATGCGATGGCCTACAGTTATCCTCGCTCCTGCACACCACCGCGACAGACACGGCACCGCACCACCGTCCACCAGGGCTCTTCTGCTATAGAGGCATGCCGTAGGGTCTCTACATCCACTGTTGATAGCTGCCTGGTCCACAGGCCCCTGAAACATCCCGTAGGTTAACCTGTGTGGCTGACCCGTACCCCATTGCCCCAAGTGACCGGTTTCACCATTTTCGCTGGAACCAGGATTCCCCTTTTCGCGCCTCGGCTTAACATCGGCCTCTTTGGTGTCAAGACACTCCCTGGCACCTTATCATAAGAGTTTTTTTCTCGCAGCCTTCTACCAACTGTTTGTTTGTTTTTTTTAGACGACACTCTTTCTTTACCATGAAGACTACAAAGGCTCTGATCAGCTTACCGATCAGCTCGCCGGTTGCTCCAGGAACCGGGTTCGGGTTGACAGGTTCCCTCCGCTCGCTCACCATTCTGGGCCCCAGTCCCAGTGCTCCAGTGAGCTCCTCTCTTCGCTCCAACATCATCTTGGTCGCCAAGTACTCCTTCAACGCCGAGAGCCGTAACGAGCTCCTGATGGCCAAGGGGGACATTCTCAAGCTTTTGGACCGCCCGGGCAACGGCTGGCTCTTGGTCAAGTACATCGACAAGGTTCTTCCCCCAGGGTTGATACCCGCGTTCTATGTGGACATCGCCATCAATGATCCCAAGAACCCCGTCACCTTGGAGTGGTTGCAATCCAACACCGCCGACCGCAACTACCTCAGCCTGTTGAACGAGCAGACATACCTCCAGCTCCAATTGAAGCAGTCCACCGCCCCACCGTTGACCATCAACAACAGGGTCTACCCTGTATCCGTTTCCATCTCGAACTTCTTGCTCTACAAACAGCGCTACTGGTACCGCTTGGACGTGGTTCTTTCCGACAACACCCAATGCTACGTATGCCGCTACTACCAAGATTTCTACAATCTCCATGTCAATCTCCTCAACTTGTTAAACAAGTCGCTGGCTCCTTTGAACGACACCTTGAAGCTTCCCAAACTCCCAGAGCCCATTCCCAGCAGAAACCCTGACGAAGATGACACCGAGGAAAGTCAGATCCAGTTACTTTTGAAGCGTTGTAATGACTTAAACGTTTACATCAACCGTTTGATCTTGAACAGGAACTACCAGTTATCTGACGTGGTCATTGACTGGCTCAGTGTCTCATACAACCGTTTGCCAGGCTTCAAGATGAAGAAAGACCTGGTGGGTATGGACAATGATGCCATCAATGCCAAAATTCTTCCTGACTCTGTCAACGTCATTCAAGATTATTACAAGAAAACCACAGGACAAAATGAAGTGACTGAAACTGAACCTCGAGAAATGGAAACGGTTCCAGAAGACGAAGATGAACTCACTACTTACTCTCCCAGTTTTCAAGCCAGTGGTTTCCCCAAACGTACAAAATCTAAAAACATATTCAATCATTATCAACAAGCTAGTGCAGCAAATATGCAAAGGGCAGTTTCTACTAGATCTCAGGGCTCTGCTGCCTCCACTAATTCCAGTCCAAACACTCCAAACAGCATGTTTAACAGTAGTTTCCACAACTCGTTCAGTTCTGTTTCCACTGCGTCTCCAGTTATTACGAGAACTGTCACCAATTCCAAGATGTTTGTGAAATGTAAGGTGACTAATTTTAATAATGAAATTATGGCAATTCGTTTTAAAAAATCACTAATCCGGACGGTCGGTGACCTCAAACAGCTTGTCAAGCTGAAAGTGTATTACAGCAAGTTATTCATAAAGATGCCAAACCTGGATGTATACCAAAACATCGACGGAATCAGTTTGAACATGACGGAATACTTGAAAAATAACGATAAATTTATTCTCAAATTAGCCTAGTGCTACAATGCTCTCAATTCTTCACTTCTTGATTATATTACTATACTTTAGTGTACTGCTGGACAAAGGACTTTTCCCAAGTCGAGGATTGAACTCGGGCTTGGTATTTTCAAACTAACAAATACGTTAATAATGGACGCTGTATCAATAGAACTAATAACAAAACGTATGCAATTGTCTTGTAGATCACAACATTATTGCATCCAACATTTCTATTATCTTTACAATAACACAACTACGGTTATTATTGGTCAACGGATATGTTATTTTACGATTTGGGTTACGTGCCCGTGCATAACTCCTACACCAGATTGAATGCAGGTCGGTCCTACTGCCTAAGATGACTATGAGGAAAATAATATCCTCCGAAGAAGAGTCGCCAAAAAGGTCATCGATTATGCTTGCATCTGATGCAGTAGAAGAAAGCCTTATGTGATTATTTGCCCGATCGGAGCAACATCTCCAAATCTGCATCAGAACACCTACGTGTATTCACATGATAATTCTTCTGGCTCTATTCGGATGTAGGCTCGGATAACAAACAATCAACTAGAACACAGCAATAGAAGTATTATTCCAACTACCATCCACCATATATGACAATAACCGCCTGGAGTTAACTTTCTATTGATCTAACTAGTAAGTCTCAAGTGTAAATACCCAAGGATGTTATCATTCCTTCCCGATTCTGAGAATTGGTGAATTTCACGTTTTTCACGATTTCTACATTTTTCATCAATTTTGAAAAAAATTCATCAATTTGACTGGCAAAAGGATACCTAACAGTAGATTTTGTAAATGAAACCACCTGAAATATCATTGGAAGCAATCCATCAGGGTAGTTTTACCAAAAAGATGACCTAAACCTTATAAAAGGATCTTTCGGCCTGGTTGTCACCCAAAAGGGCTTCCCGGCCCGGCTAGAATTGAATCCACAATACAAATTGTTCCATTTTCCAGTGCTTTGATTGAAAAGTGGCCAATTTTGACACTGAAATATGGCAACTTTTCAATGACACCAGCTTATTGTCCCAATCAGGAACATAGTGCTTGTGTGTCTATGTGCGGGTCGTGGTTCCTTCCCACACTCAAGGCCACATGCCAGGGTAAAAAGAGGTGATTGTATTATCGACAATACTGTAGCTTTTTTGCTGTGAAGAGGGTTACGAGAGGCCAAAGTCGGTGGAACAATCCTGGAGGCGAATGGGCCGGTCCAAACTATTAAGGAAATCAAGAGCCGCTTATTAGGATATTAGCATAAGGCTGGTTACTTTATTTGAGTTGGTCTCGACCGAGTTTATTCCCTAGTCTGGTATTCTGTTACAGTCGCATGGTGAAGTTACCAGGGTCTGGAGGTTGTAAGGTGCTGTTCCCAAAACGTATCCGCACTTGCTGAATTGGGCCACTTCCTCGCAGAATTATTATGCACCTCGGCCAACATGTGGAGCCGAGCACCACCGGGGTTAACAGGGCCAGAATAGGTGCAAGGGAAAGTTGTGCAGTAGATGCAAAGGGGAAAATGCCCGCACTACATCGCAATCAGGAAGTTTCCAGGGGAAGTAGGCGGAGTTCAAGCTTGATCTCAACTACCACAGCACAGTAGCCTAACATCCCATTCCTATAGTTTCCTACGCGAGCCCATATCTCCCCTCCTGTTTTCACTGCCGCGTCTAGTTGAACAATAGAGTGCACATAATAGCCACGCGCTATCTCCTGGCGGCATAATGTATTTGCACTGACATAC
This sequence comes from Suhomyces wounanorum, assembly GCA_030568695.1. Classification (NCBI taxonomy): domain Eukaryota; kingdom Fungi; phylum Ascomycota; class Pichiomycetes; order Serinales; family Debaryomycetaceae; genus Suhomyces; species Suhomyces wounanorum. Next base: position 118,231 of record JAJMGL010000015.1, read on the forward strand.
TTGCACTGACAATCCTTGCATTAGACAAAGGTTGCTGTTGACGAGCCATAGGGCTGTTACATGAGCACTAGGCCAGTGTATCGACGGTGGTTCATCGGTTAGCGTGGCATGCGTCTAATTAAAAGCTGTATGAAAATGTGCATCCACCTCGTTCCACCAATTTGTCCTGATCAATCCATTCCGTTTCAGCCCCTCATACCCCCCCAGAAAATTACACCCACAAAATATTGTTAGGTATTCCTGCACCTCAATGTTCTATTTTGCAGATTCCCGGTACCAAAAAATATCCTACCGAAATCTATGCACCGTTTCTACTCATGATGACGCCTCAAAAATTGTTCCACTACTTTTCAACGCACTATATAACTTTTTGCCCTATTCCGTCTTTAGACGTGGTCTTAGGCTATTGTTTCTCTGATAATAAATCCCGATCTCCTGGCTCCTAGCTTCAGACTGTTACCTCCGGCTACTGCTTCATACTACTTAACTCGAGGGTGTGCTCAAATTCTTCCTCACTTAGTGAAGTACCCCTGTACTGTTTCATCGTTATAGCTTACACAACCTCGACTATCCAATACGTGGTACTTGCGCTCAGCGGCGTATTTGTTGTTCACGTCCACTTCTTCATTCATTAGCTGGTGTGCCCTTCCATTCCATTAATTATGTCTGCCAGTCTCTTCAGATCAAAGCAGCATTCCTCGAAGAAAAACCTCAAGAAACTCACCATTTCGGCTCCTTTGTTGTCATCTCCCGCCGTATCTCCAAGTACCTTCACTGCTCTGCCCCAACTCCCTTTATCACCCCCTGTATCATCTCAACATGCGTTTCCGGTAATAGTTTTGGTAGCCAAGTATCGATTCGTGGCAGAGAACCCCCAAGAATTATCCATCGAGCCTAAGAACTACATGAAGTTGATTGAGCGCCCAGGAAACGGCTGGCTCAAGGTTCAAGTGTTGGATAAGTTTGACAAAGTGGGTCTCATTCCCGCATCATATGTCGACATTCAAGTTAACGATGTGCTCAATCCAATTTCCCTCAAGTGGCTCAATGAGTACAGGGACACCATCACCGATCTTGACACCCAACAGGAGCAGGAGGAAGCACAACGTAAGAACGACTTGGAGGATCTTTTTGATTTCGAAAACCTCCCATGCACAGCGGTTTTTGACCAAGTGTACCAAAACCATACCAGACGGTTCTGGTACAAAATCCGTATCGGATTCACAAAAACCGAAGAAATATACATTGCAAAGAGTTACGAGGACTTTTACAACTTCCACGTTCAATGCACGAAGGCTCATCCGCAAGTGGTGATTCCAAAATTGCCAATGCCCTTGAGGCTGTCATCTTCTCCAACTCATTCTAACTCCAGTATCGATAAACGTTTCTACATAGATTTACAAGAGAGAAGAAAGAATTTGGAAGATTACCTCAACAAAGTCCTTCAGGTACCCGAGTTGCAGAGAAGTGATGAGGTATTGAACTTTATCGATACTTCGAACAAGGTGAAATTGACCCCTCAAGACGTAAAGGACAGATCTGCCTTCAACGTTAAGAGCCCTACCGACGTGGAAGATATCGACACTCACTTACACGGGTTGACGTTGAAGAGACACCAGGCCATTGCTGACGAGTTGTGTGACGATTCGGTCGAAATAAGCAAGCTCGTGAACAGCTCCCGGTTCTTTTCACCAACAGCCCCATTGCCACCCATCAACAAGTCCATTTCTTCCAATAATCTCTTGCAACGCAAGAATGACGAGACGAACTTCAAGTACTCGTCGTATCTTCATCAAGGAGAAAAGTCTCCCGAGAAGAAGATCGTCAACTCCAGCAGCTCTAATACCTTAATGAGTTATACATCAATTATAGACGTCTACGATGACGATACCGAAGCTGATTCAACCAGAGAAGAAATCTTCACAGATTCTGGCAAGGATAATTCCATAGATACCCATGCCAGTTCCATAGCGGAAAGCAAGGAGGAGAAGGAGACCCAGGACTTGTTGCCAGAGAAACACATCTCGGTGTCGACAGTGGCTTCCACTGCATACTCCACCACCACCACGCCTAAGACATCGAAACACAACCATTATTCGGCAAACTCTTCGACTAGCGAGCAGGACTCCATCTTTTCACATAATTACCAGAACAATGGCACAGGTATCACCACCTTCGAGGTTTCCACCGTTCCTACCACGGTGTTAGCCGATGACTATGTGATGCATACTCCTACCACCCCCACCACTCCCATTATGGAGGACGCAGAGTTCGACGACAACATCTCCCCTACACATTGCGGTCACCCTGCCCCTTCGAGGGTAGGAAGCCATGAACGGATCACCGAGGCCAGAACCCCCTCGGGATCGCAAGACTACATCAAGATCAAGATCGCTCTCAACAACAAGGAAGATGACATTGTCGCGTTGAGAATCAAGCGTACGAACTTGATCTCCATAGCCTACTTGAAAAAGTTGTTGTCGTTCAAGATCTACAAGGACTACAACTTGGCCAACCACTACAAGTTGCAGGTGATAGAGAAGGTGGACGAGGAGCCCAAGTCGTTGAACGATGACGAGTTATTGGAGTACCTCAAGGCCCACACCAAGGTCAATTTGAAATTGGCCAGATCTCGTGCTTGAATTCAACCACCGGCAATGATTGTTGACCAAGTATTTGCCCACACAAGCTACCACCGCAGCCTTCACCGCAGCGACACCCACGGATGAATTGCACATCGCATCCACATGAAATGGAACACCACGCTGGCTTTTCCCTCATCAACAGTGGCATGTGCAATGGTCCCAGTTTGCCAGGCGTTGCAGTTGGGATCAGGCTATTGCAGCCTCCCCACGATGGTGTTTACATCTGGTATCATGTATTTTTCAAACCTAATTTGCTGACTACATATTCTTACATAACATAATATTTGAACCCGGTCAGTCGCCGGTGTTGCGCATCACCGTTAATAGACAATTTAGGAGATCCTCATGTAGACCATCGCCGTGGGATGATAAATCGCTCAATTGTTCAATCGCTCAATCGCTCAATGGCTCCACTGCATAATCGCACTATCTCTATCGCTGGCCATTCCAGATGCCACTGGTCCGTTACCAGACAGGCACATATATACGAGCGCATGTGCAGCTGAGTGCAGGTAAGGTTATATTGTGTCCACATAAACGATATGAGGCCACGTCAAAGGTGCGTCGTTTCAAAGGAAACTTTGCCCGTTGCAAACACTATTTACGAAAAGGTGCATACACAACTAGTGGTGTCGTAGACAGGAGGACCCAGCGATTGTTCTGGAGTTGTAGCAGGTTGGTGTATCCACCACACAACCACACAACCACACAACTAGCCACTGTGCCGTGCCTAGGCCTTATCACCGCCACTCCAGAAAGTTTTGTTGTTTGGCCCAACTATCTCCTGCCTAAACAGGTCAAGTGGCAACAAAGCCCGTCGGAAAATATCACCTAAACAACGCGCGCATACCATCCTACACTGCAACCGGACCCCATAATAATTTATTTCTTTTTTTATTTAATTTCTAATGCTGGTGAGCTCACTGTATCTTGGCCAATACTGAGATGGCCATCGACTGGGTTCACTGTTAATCAAATAATCCAATCGTGTCCATATCACCTCGAATTCTTCACATACAAGCACTCCAGGGCTGAAATTTCATTGAGCTTTCTTTGAAACCTCCCATCTCAATTCCTGCTCGTCTGTGTCACTTTCCACCGCAACCATCTATAATCCTCCACAATCTACCACCCACCTTGTTAATTCTTCACTCGTCCTTCCTTTACTTCCTCCACCATCCCTTGTCCCATGTTGGATCCGGACAGACTTCTGCGCAAGCGGCCCGTCAGCTGCTATGTGACACCTCCATTGGAGAGCTCCACTGACTTTATCCGGCTTGAAGATGCCTACACCCCCAGCAGTGGCACGTTCTCCTATACCAACTCCCCTGAAGCTTCCCCGGTGTCATCTGTATCCGACCACGATACTCCTGCCGTCAAGTTGTCATCCCCTCGACACAAGCAGGGTCTCTTGAAGCGACTTTCTTCGAAATTCACCAGGTCTTCCACCAGATTGGGGTCCGCCATCGCTTCACCTCCAACCCTTACCTTCGAGGGATTCGAGCCTCCACCAGTCATCCTGGCCTCTCCCGATAGGAAGTCCTTGGCAAGAAACTTTTCCCTCCGCTCCAGACGTTCAACCAGAAGCAACTCCACCATCAAGCAAGATAGTCCCAAGTCAATTTCCACCAAGGAATCCACCAATACCGATTCTCCCAACCCTTCCTTGAGCAGCAGTCAGGCGGGCACCTTGGACGAGCCTCCATTAATCGTCCGCCTGCTGCCTGCAAAATCTTTAACTCGTCATCTGGTTCATGAAACCAGCTTCCATGGTGCTGATGTGTTTAATCCTACGCCCAAAATGCATTATTACAGTCCCACCTCTTACAAGAGTGTCAAGTTGGATACGGTGGCCGACGAAGAAGAGCCGGTTACCCCAACTAAGTCCAAGACTAAGATTCCTCCTCTTGAAACTCGTTTGTCCTACATTGAATCGTCTACTCCCCTGCGCAGAAGCTCTCCCCTGACTTCGATCTTAACAAGAAAGTCATCAACGTTTTCCATCCCTGTGTACGCTCCATCCAGTCAAAGTACTGAGGGACTAGGAATCTCGACTAATTCTGCGTTAGCACTCATCTCCCCCACCGGTAAAGCATCTGTTCGGCCATCCATTCTCAAGCTCAAGGTGATTATGGAAAATGGAGACTCTAAGAACAATGAATCAGAGTACCTCGCACTTAGATTGCGCAAGGACAAACTTAACAACTTGAGCGAGCTCATCAATTCGGTGATGTTCAAGGTTCTAAGTAAGAAGGGCACCATTGCGGTTAACCGGCTTCGCCTATTGATTATATTCAAGGACCAAAAATTGAACCCCATCGTACTTAAATCCGCATTAGATGAATCGAGCCATGGGTTTAGTCTTGAGAACGAAAGTTTGTTACTAGACTATATTCTGGTTAAGGATACTCTCTACATCAAGGCTCAATTCTGATCTCAGAGGATCTAGGAACTGGCTACTACTGAAAGTGTCATGGGTACCATGTTAGTTGAAAAACTTGTCAATTCTGCAATAATATGTCATTTGGGGACCACACAGCAAGTAACAACCCCACTTGACTTTGGGTCCCATTCGCCACAACCACTCCAAGCCACCCACTGTTTCCAATTTCTCGAAAGCCTTAAAACCATCGTGTGTTCCATTCTACTCATAACCAGGTGTTTTGGAGCGCCGCTCTATTAACACTTCAATTTCAATTTATTCACTCACTCATCTCACTACACTTTAGATATACTTCTTCTCCAACTTGGTTCCCGGCATCGATGCACCTGTCGGGCCAAGCCACCCTTATTGCATCCAACGCTTCTTCGGTTTGTGAGTCCAATAATTTGTTTCAATTCCGTTTTTTTTCCATCGGATCCTGGGCTGGAGGCTTCGAAGTTTCGAGTTTCACTCGCATCTGTTACCTTCGCCTAAGTAACCTTTCGTCATTGCTGGTCCTTGACCAATTACTCCGATGCAATACATGTAACAATAATTGAGCGCCAATTGTAATTACCCGGCACACTAAATATGTATCCCAAGTCTTGGAACCAAGTTCTAAGACTTCCTTCTTTCCTGTACCATGGCACTTGGTGGTGAAGTAGAGTACTTGTGCCCATGTCCATATTAGGCCATTGCATCATAGCGGATGAGAATCCATGCCACAAAGACAATTAGCACACCGAGGCCACGCGCGTAATAATAGGTTAATTAAATGCTTCATAACTATGACCTTGTTCTACCATCCACACAACACCACCACTAACATATTCTGCAAAGATGGCTGATATATTCAACATGGAAGACGTGGTGGGCGAGATGTCGGAAAATTTGCGCATGGGGTTGCATCTTGGCGGTGAGTCCGAGTTGAACTACCGTCTTCTAGACCGTCCTGAAACACCTCAACTCGATGAGTCCAGAAACACAGTGTCGGAATTACCCCTTCCCATTCCCATGAAGACCAGTGGCCGCAGAAACTCTGCTATTGCATCATCGTACGAGATCGGCATCAACGACTCGTATGTGTCTTCATCCTTGGTGATAAACAACGGAGATCTCAACTACAAGCCTAAACTCGCAGACTTCGAGCCCATCAAGGTATTGGGGCAAGGATCTTACGGGAAAGTGCTTCTCGTTCGAGAGCTATCTACCGGCAAACTCTTTGCACAGAAGCAGTTGAAGAAGGCCTCGTTGATTATCAACGAGAACACCAATGAGGTGCACCAGTTGAATTACCGTCGTACCTTGAACGAAAAGAACATTTTGGAGATGGTGAACCACCAAAACATTGTCAAGCTCTACTATGCCTTCCAGGATAACGACAAAGTCTACTTGATCTTGGAGTACTTGGATGGAGGCGAGTTGTTCCACCACTTAGCGCAAGAACGATTCATGACCGAGAAAAATGCAAGTTACTACATTGCTCAGATGATATTGGCGCTCAGATATTTGCATAAACACCTTAAGGTAATTTACCGTGACCTCAAACCTGAAAACTGCATGCTTAATTCAGCAGGCAACCTTGTGTTGACTGATTTTGGATTGTCCAAAGTTTCTAGTGACGACAAAAATCACTCAATGACAGGTACTGCCCAATATATGGCTCCGGAAGTCATTAAAGGCGAGCCTTACGATTACTCAGTAGACTGGTGGTCCTTGGGATGTGTTGCTTTCGATTTGCTCACCGGATCTCCTCCATTTACTGGTAACAATAACAAGAAGATTATTGACAAGATCTTATCCAGTAAGAAATCTTTGAAATTCCCGTTTTACCTTAGCGTTGATGCTAAAGACTTTTTGAGAAAGTTATTGCAAGCAAACCCGGAAAAGAGATTTAACCTCGATGATGATTTCGATTTGTTGAAGAAACATCGATTCTTTAGGTTTGTTGATTGGAATGAGCTCGAAAATCTTGAGGAAAGTGAGACGCTTCCCCCAATTTTGCCTGTGATTACAGATCCTGTTTTAGCTGAAAATTTTGATAAAGAATTCACCGATATGAATTTCACCCCTCAATTCACTACTTTCGGTAAAGATATTTTACATGTCAAGGGCTTCTCATATATCGATGAGAGTTACTTGAGAACTATGAAAATGGCCCATTGATGGAATTGGTAAGGTAATATCTAAAGGCAATGATTATACATTTAGACATAGGTTTGATAGGATGGTGGATAATTAATTAAGTATTTATTAGATAATATAATAGAAGTAATAATAATATCAATTTATCATAAAGAATTGAAAATGCAATCACAAATTTAAGCAAATTATGGTGGTTAACAAAACAAGGTATGAAATGTTAATTATGGTTTCGAAAAGCAAAATCAATTTATAATTGATGCTTTGCTCAGACGAGTTTAAGTAGTTCAACTTGAACTGTCCCGTGATTATCATCATTGAAGATAGACAAATTGAAAATGGCATAGTCAATATGCCATTTCCACAAAGATTCATAGCGAAGTCTCCAAAAGAAATGAATGTGATAAAGTTCCATGTGAGCTCGTTACTTGTGATAATAGCATGTTCGAAAGTTGACAAGTCTTTATTGAGTTTTCCAAACTTAAGAAAATTTGGATCAATTGTAATCAAATTGTTGCTATAGCTCAAATTAAAATCAAAGTAGTATTCGACAAAGAATTTGAAACATGCATAGTTACTCTTAGGAGATTTTGTAGCTTCATCACCAATGGAACCGTACAAACTACTACCCAGAATGGAATAAGCTCTCTCCATGTGGTATGTTGATAATCTTTGTTTTAAAAGTGGGTATGTCTCAGTCTTTTTCTTATGCAACTTGTCACATTGCTTAAGTGGCAAGATTGGGGGTAACAACCAAGTGAACCAATTCAAAAAGTTTATGAATTTGTTCAGGTTTGAGCAATTTGAGCTGCTTGAACAGAGAGAGTAGGATGAGTGAGAGCTGTTCAAAGACTTGCAGTCAAGACCTGCTGGAATATTGGGAGGAGGGCTTGATTTGAATTTCAGACACAGAGGTTTTGCTTCGAAGCTGTTCTCGTAGAGACCACCAGTGGTCTCATTAATGGTGCTCAGATTTGAGCATTGTGAATTGATGGTAAGCTCACAATCATCTATGTTGTCCTGAGTGAGTTTTAAGTTAATCAAAGGATCCACTTCAAGCGAGTCATCATGAGCAAATAGTTCATGTTTTTGACCGCCAGAAGTCAGATCAAAAGCTGCAATAGCGGTAGCAGTGTTTAAATGATAAGTGTTTTTTGGGGATACTGAGTACAATTTATCCACAAGATCATAGCATGATTTGAAGTTGGAGCTCTGGTTAATGTTAATGGAGGATACTTGATCGTCGTTTCGATTCATCTGATCTGCAGGACACCCGGAAAAGGCATGCTCAGATGTCTCGTTGGTGTAACGGTTGTTAAATGTTGTTGGTAGTTGGTCAAAGGAAATTTGTTGATTGATGAGTGTATCCTCTGAGTTGAATGAATTGACAGAGTTCCTTTTTACCATGTCAGCATTGCCGAAGATGCTATCGACTAATTGTTTGATATCCATTCTGTCGTCTAAGGAATACTTTCTTCTGTAAAAGTCTTGGTTCTGCCAGATGTCATACATTTGCAAAAACTTACCATATTTAGCCTGGTACTGAAAAGGTATGAGTAATTTCAACGCTCTGAAAAGGTAAATCGAGTTGTAGACAAACACGAATATTCCGATTTGTTTATAGTTGATGAGGTTAATTGTGCAGATAGTGTAGAGGAATCCAATTTTTAAAAGCTCCAGAACAACAGGAAAGTAGAATTTGTAGAAGTGAGGCGACCCTTTCGATCCCATGGTAAATATTTCATGGCAAAATGTGATTAAATATGTGACCGTAGGCAATAGGATAGCCATAACCACAGTTTTTTGGTAAACAATATTGGATTGATTTGGCAATGCGAGCGCATCCAGAAGTAAAATCAACCCCAATGACAATAATAGATGATATGGTAGTAGCAGTATCGCCATGAAAAAGAGCCGGAAGGCCGCCATTATGATGGGATCAATTAGCTTGGGGAATAAATAGATGTTTGTGCTGACTAAATAAACATTTTCTCGCGTTGATTGGCCACTCTTAAAAAATGGGTCAGCTGACCCATCTCACTGATAATTTCTACAGTGTGGAGTAACTAGAAATACATTTAAGTAGTAAGATGGTCGATTCTAGAAGTGTCATTCCATTGGAATCCAACCCGGCTATCTTTTCCGACTTGGCGGCCAATTTGGGCTTATCGCCAATTCTTGAGTTTCATGATGTATACTCATTGACTGACGAATCATTGTTAGCATTTCTTCCTACACCTATCTATGGTATCATCTTATTATTCCCATTGACAACTAATTACGAAAATTACAGGAAATCTCAAGACTCACAATTGGGATATGTGTATAACAACGAGAAGCAGCAGAGTGTCAAATGGTTCAAGCAAACCATTGGCAACGGATGTGGATTGTACGCTTTACTACATATCTTAAGCAATTTGCCATCGGACTTCATAATCAAAAATCTGAAACTTAATCGTTTATTGAGTAATATCGACGGAAGTTCCAATAAATTGGACGTGGAAGAAACCGCATTATTGGTAGAACAGCTTGAGAGTTCGATCAAGTTGGATGATAACTACGGTCAACGTGGTCAGACTGAAGCCCCAAGTGCCGACACTCCAATCGAATTGCACTTCATCACTTTCATCAAGGGTCAGGACAGTCATTTGTACGAGTTGGATGGAAGAAGAAACGGTCCGGTTGATCTCGGAGAATCGAACGCCGATTCTAACATACTCAATGACCCAAAGATAGCTGAAAAGGTCCAACTTTACATCAATAATACAGATGATGCTAACAAGCATAACTTTGCAATCATGGCTATTGGTCCAAGTAATGAATAAATTGATGTGATTTAAATTTCCATTTTATCTTCGTCGCAAGTTCCCGAAGTGTATTTAAATTTGTCCTTTTATGTCTACCTTTTTAAATCCTGGTGCACTTATTATACCCGTTAATATCCCTCTTGCATTCAAGCAATCAAAACCCAATGCGTCTTTGAAAGTCATAAGCTTGTTTTTGTCCAAGAAACTATCGAATTCACTCGTATCTTCGAAGTTCAATCTTTCTATAATAGAGTTGATGCCAATTTTTCTGTATGATTTGCTGATTGCCCAAAGGTACTTCAATCTGGTTTTATTCACAATAAAATTTCGAATCATGCTATAGCCCAATTTAAGTTCCGCGTTCTGTTCGATCTTGCTCACCACTGAAAAGAAGTGATAGTAGTTCTCTATTAACAAGTCTTCATTGAGATTAAATAACAGTAACAATAGTTCAAACCAAACTTGTTCTGTGGCGGATTTTTCGAATGCTTTGAAGGACTGTTCGACTTGTAATTTAATTTTATAGATTTCACTGTGATTGTTAGTAATAATCATGTATATGGTTCTGAACACCAAGAATTCAAGCTCACAACGGAAGAATTTGCGTTCTAATGTTGGCTCGTTTTTCCTCTTGAGGTAATAGAGGTATTTTAGTTGGGATTGACATTGATTGAATTCCCCCAAATCATTATTTTCCAATGAAACTTTGGCGTTTGTTTCGTATACATAGATGGTGAAGTCGTTCTTGATATGCTGAACAGTCAAATCTTGTCTGATGGACTTGAATTGATTGATGACATAGGTGTAAGATTTTGTTTCCTTAAATTTGTTCAAAATAAACTGAACGCTTCTGATTAACACTTCCTGAGGTCTAACCAAAGATGGTATTGGATCTGACGTCAATCTGAGATAGTTCTTCTCGAGGTTTTGACAGGTACCTATGAAAACGGGATTTGTTCCGTTGGTGTTGTATGGCGTGGTGTTAGTAGTAATTGGGACTGTGGATTCAAATCTCTGACTCCTTTGTTTCTTTCTCTGTTTTGAATCATAGTCATCAGATGAACGCTTCAAAGCGGAATAATTTAATGCGCTGGATTTGGGAGATGGGTTAAGACCATTCACACCTACATTGGATGTATTGGAGGAGATTCCCATTGCTTCCAATTCCTTTCTAGATTCGCATTCGAGCTTGAGTTCTTTTGTTCCATCTAGAACTGGCAATTTCTGGACCAGCCAATTATTCTCAAATACGTAGCGTAATCGTACGGCCCTCTCAATCAACAGTTGGAGTTGCTTGTTAAAAAGGGGTTTTTGATCCTCGGTGAGCCGCTGATTTGAGCGAGTGAAACATTCCACTACAAACTGATGAAGGCTAGGTGGCCATTCTTCCCCAGATGTTTGTTGAGTGCCACCATTGGTAGAATCTGTAGAACTTGAACCGCTGGTTAACTTTTGCAGGTTCTTTTTCAGGCTGGATTTATTGGATTTATTTTTTCCGCCCTTGGACTCCTGTGAACTTTGAACAGTTTTCTTTTTGCTCTTGCTTCCCAAACTTCGAGGTGCTACCTCATTATATGTTTTATCCATCATGCAAGTTAACTGTTAAACCAGTATCTTATTGATGAGATAGATTAAGATACACGTGCATAGTCACGCGATACCAAGGAACCTCCGATTCTACATAACAACAAGTGTAACCATAGAGACCTAGAGGTCAACGGATCATTATCAAATACACACGACTTCTATTAAAATCAAAATACCAATTAAGAACTTTCACAGAAATTTTAATCTGGTGATTGAATTTGCCATTGACTTCACCTGTTGAAAGTTATTTGTGAAGGTTTATTACTCTCCTCATGAACCCAAAATGAGATCGTCTATATTCAACAACGATCATCCTCCGAGAATAGGGACAGGGAAACCAAAAGTGGGAATCCGAAAATCAAAATCGTCCAGTCCTTATGTTAGTCATCCCACCACTCCCAATCTTTCAGATAAAGGGTCACTTCTCAGTCACAGTACTGAAAGCCAGACCAAGTTGAAAAATTTATCATGGAATCTAGAGGATTTGATATCCACCTACAATGACAAAGGATTCTTACCGCCAATTCTTTCGCCTACATTACCAGATAGCAAAAAGGAATCCAATCATTCAGATATGCAGAAAGTGTTACGGTCCCCCAACCAAAACCCAAGCAAGAGGTCCATGCATCTAAGTGATGGCGAAGACAGCGATGAAGCACCCAAGCGCAAGTCCAACTTCAGAGCCCGCTCTGATGAAAACTTGGACTCAGGTGAAGATGAGATACCATTATCGATGCTTTCGCCCACCATTCCTTCATACTTTGAAAACTCCCATTCAAGAGATTCCGTCTTACCATCCAGAAAGAAACCCGTGGCCAAAGCAACAATTAAATGGATCAACAAGCTTGAATTACCCAGACCCAAATTTCTTCTCAGAATATCATTTGAGACAAAGGATAAATTGAAGGGGGTTAACCCGAAACATAAATTGTCTCTTCCTCAGAATGATAACGGTATTGCTCTAGCTGGCTTAGGTATACTGACTATTGAGCTGAAAGAAAAGTCTAGACTAGACAAAGAGAGATCTGACAAAGAAAGGAGAGATAAAGAAAGAATAGACAGAGACAAAAAGGACAAAGAAAGACGAGAAAGAGAAGCGAAAGAAAAAGAGAGAGAACGCAAAGAACACGAACTTAAAGAGCAAGAAAAACACCAGAAAAAGCTCAAAGAGATCAAGGAAAGAGAACGTGAAAAAGAGCAAGAAAAGGAAAGAGAAATGGAAAATGACCTCGCATTACGTATACGACAACAAGAGGACAGAGAAAGAGAATTTAAGGAAATGATTTCACATAAAGAGAGGGAAAGAGATGATGTATATAGATCAAAGAATGATCAACGAGATAAAGAGATGAAAGCCTTGGAATCCAAAGAACGTGATATGTTAGAAAAGGTGAGGAGAGAGCGGGAATCTGCGGAGAAGGAAATTAAGGAGAGAGAAAGGAAGTTGGCTGAATCCGAAAAGCTCTTGCAAAGTAGAGAAAAGGAGTTGACCAAGAAGTCCACTAAACCTGCCTCGACGGAATTAACGTATGTTCAACAGAAAAAACGTGAGCAAATTAAGCAGTTGACCAAGGATGTAATCTTAAAGGAACAATCGCAGCCAATTGATAAAAAGATCAACTTACCTCCTATTCCCTTTTCTAGTAATCTTTCTGCTCAAAAATTATCTTCAACTCATAGAGAAGAAGCAAAACTGCTGCTCCAATCTAAAAAAGTACACTGGTTATCAGTTGCAAAAAATGCCAACCAAAAGGCCGAATCATATAAAGGAACTCATGAGTTGCTTGCAGTTATTATACAGGTTGATGCACTTATTTCCAGAATGATATCGTATGATTATGATGAAAGATCCAAGATTGTGGCGGATGTCTTACCCAGTGAAAGATCATGGAAAATTCTCGTGAAAGATATCAGTAATTTAATTGAGAATATCAACAAGATCACGAAATCAATGAAGGATAAGAATCTATTAGAGTTCTTAAAGATTTTGGTTTGTATCCTTTTTCAAACTCAAGCAGTGGTATTAAAGAGAATTAACTCAATTCTTACCAAGGTGATCCAACTGTACATCAGCAAGAACACTAACCAGGGTGAAATCAATGGAAAAATTATAGAACTACAACAAAATACCATAAACAATAATCATGCGATAACGGAAAATTTCATGAATTCGCGTCCAAGTTATGTGAATGCAATCATACCGATAAAATTTCCAATTACTTGGTTTAAGAAAACTATAGACTTGGAGGAAGTTCACCAAGAACATAACAACGACAGTATTCAAAGTAACATCAAACCTTCCAACCAGATATATTATCTTCCAATCGGAGTTTACTCAAATATGAATGAAATTACTTCATTCTTGTACAACATCCTACATGAATTTATTGAGATTTTCAACAAATTCATCAAACCTAACGATCCAATAAAATATGTATTACAAAGTGGTAATTGACTGGACAATTATCCATGTATAACTATAGATACTATATAAGTCTCTTGGAAATGATAATGCTAACGAAGATATTTCTCCTTGTAAATCCATGAATTACCAATGGACTTGAAACCAAAAATCTCGCTTGATCTGAACCAGGCGGCTGCTTGATGATAATCTTTCTTATGGTATTTAGATTTAGAACTCCAGATTTCTCCTAATTCGATCATGGAATGTACATTTCCCATGGAACCTGCCATTGAAAAAAGTTTAATTCCATTAATTTCATCTTTACTAGTCAAACCCCAACCGTTAAATAAAGTTTTGCCTAGTTCATGATACGACATGGCTACCCAATCTGCCTGATTTTTCGATATACTAGCAACTTTATTAACTTCAGGTTTTGAGAGTTTTGAGAATGCTTCAAATACCAACCGAGGTTCGTTACCATGTTGAAGTGGATCTGATTTTAATGTATGATCTAATTGTTTTAAAACCAAACGGATTAAATCCTCAGGTTGAAGTTGGTTCAATTTCTCAGCCACTTTACAGACTTTTTCCGATGATAAAGGAATCTCTGAGTGAGTGATACTGTGAAAATCAATTAAAATGCACTTGCATAACCATTTTATCGTACTTCTATCATTTTGTTTAACACCCTGACCAGCCCTCAATGCCATAGCATAGAGATACATTGCCCTTGGGTAATTATTAGGTATATTTGCACAGATCTGCAATTGATATGACGCTTCACGGTGTTTCCCCATAACGCGTAGTTTGCTAGCGAGTTTTATTCTGGAATCAACACTCAATTCATCAGAAGTTGACGAGTGTGTCTTAGAGTATGTGTTGTCATGAGCATCACCAGAAACTAACATTTGTGACCGATCACCATCGGAAACTACTCTTCGTGAAGTTATTGGATGAGTGGAGATCTCATTTTGCAGGTCTTGTCTTTTGGTTCTCATGATTGGGGCGGAAGGAGTTCTAGAAAGCTCCATGGGTGGTCTTGGCTTAATATTCCAGGTATTTAAAGCCATTTGTTGTGAGGGTGGAGATGATTTTGATTCAAGAGAGGGGTTTCTGGATATGACATTGGCATCTGTGAGAGATCTTTTGAGGTTTGGAAGAGGAGGTGCCAGGTCTTCAGCAAGATTAAAAGTGACAGTATTTTTAACTGACGCTACGTCTGCCACGATTGAGTTTGTGGACAGATTTGGATTCTCAAAAATGATGTTTTGCTTAATCCTTTTGATATTGATCTTGTTTTCATACCTTGGATGATCTGTTGACTGTCCCTGCTTCAACTCACCAATTGAAGCCAAACCCTTCCTCGAGGACTGACGACCAAGGGCTGCTAAATGGTTTGCAGCCATCCTATCATGAAAGTCTCTTTGAGGGGTTGGATGGTACACAGGTGCATCATCTTCAACTTCATCATCTAGGCCCAAGCGATCGAGGAGTCTTCCTGTGGATTGAATGGATACCATGCTATCACGCTTCGAGAGTTCGAAACCATCATTTTCGTACAAGTCGAACCTGTTGATATCCAAACGATCAAGAAGCTTCGCGTTGCTTGTTGTGGACTCAAAAGAGTAAATGCTTTCCACGTCCTCTTTAGGGGCGCTGATTTGATTCATTTCGGAGGGTGAAATGAACTTGGGATGATCAATTGGAGGTGGAGCCAATGTGGGAGCTGCTTGGAATGGGCTATTGTTGTTGAAATTGGGATACCGCGACTCGGAAGAGAAAGAGAAGTTTCTTGGTCTTAAAGGAGTCGAGTTTGAGCGTGTTGGGCGGGTGATACAACGAGAGGATGGTGGGTTGGTAACCGATTTCAATGACTTCGATCGGGCTATGGATACTTGTCTTTCCAATTGATTCAAGGGAGATTTGATTTCATTCCGGTTCGGAAAAACCGTAACTGCTGGAAGTAAAGTGGCGGGTTGGGAAATGTGGTGATGGCAGGGATTGCAAGGAGTAGATCCTTTTGCTACTATCATCATATTTTTAGAAGGTGTCACAATATTGAGCAGCGCACGCTAGGGGTAACAAGCTGCAGGGAGGTGGTGGAACAGAAGAGAATGCGGAGGTTTAGTGAATGAGACGAGGTGTATCACTGGGCACGGCGATCTAAACAGCAATTGGAAGCAAAAGGAATGATCTGGAGCCTTCGATTATCAACACAGTGGCGAAGCTATATTAATTGGAAGCAGTGTAGCTAATTGATCCGCTGACCACTGTAACGTAACAACTGTAACACTGTCCACTCTAACAGGATCTAATGAGTGGGGTGCGAAAAAAACTTCCCAATTAATCAGTTTGCGACTTCCACCAACAGTGAACAGTGTTGTGGATTGGTATCGATGGAAAAGAGATGGCTGAGAGGGCACCAAAGAATATGAGGTCTAGCTTGAATCAGCGTGGTCACCCTGGATATATATGAAGTGTTGGTCAGAGATCGGTATGGTTGTGTGAAGGTTACGATCGAGATGCATCGGTCCATTTCACCCTGAAACCTGGGTGAAACATTCATGATAAATCCCGAGCCTCGAAAGGCATTAACTCGTCTCCACCATCGCCAGGACGCGAGTACCAGCAACTGATGGTGGACTTCTGCCAAAATGCCGTTGCTTCCATGTGGTCTTGACTCGACGGGCCTGCAATTCTCGACTAGTCAATGGTCCCCAGACGCGGAAGGCACCAATGGTGGTAAAGCGTGGCGGAATGTGTCATAGACGAGGTGCTCCACTAGTTTGCACCCCAACGGTTGAATGTGAAAGGATAGACGCGGTTTTGAGCAATTGATCCTAGAGACGAAGGTTTCCACGGGGTTGTATCATCCACTAACCTCATGACATCACTGCTTCACAGGGCCAGGTGTAAAGTGGGACCAATGGGCCTGAACAGGCCCGACAACCACAATTGGGTTATTGTGCCCCAACTCTGAAGCTCTCCTATAGTCTGGCTGATGGCTTCCGATGGCCAGACTGCTCGACGTGCCTCAAGGGCATGAGCATGCTGATACGGGCCCCTTGGATGCCACTCTGGAATCATAGTGGCCTTTGGCGCCTTAGCCTGTTGTGCCTAAGATGTGGCCATTGCCCATTCTGTACAATTCGGTGGATAGAAACACACATCACACGTTAATACATTAACATCACAGCGGGATTTCAAGTTATTAGGCGTTTCCATTTGTGATTTGTCCCAATAAATGCCACTTTGATGTGAGATTATGCATGGCATTTTTGGTGCAACTTGGCCCTGGCATTTTCCAGATGATGATCCAGATGATCACATCTAACACTTGATACTCGGCCGTTAACTCAAGAAACTTGACACTGGATACTGTGCAACCATTAGACTTTGACACCATGGAAATCCCCGGAACAGTTAGGCCCGTTGCATTGAGTCTCCCCAAAAGGTTACTGGCCCTCACCCAATTAATCTCTGTGTGGGATGGTGCTATTGTTCGAGTGCACTTACCCTCTGCAGTGGTGGTGCCGTATGAGGAATGGCGGTGGTGAATGATTACGGCAGTAAACGTCGGCCACCGAAGATCGGTAGAACTTTGTGATTCTCAACCCCATCGTTGGCCATGGCGGGGTTCAACGGCTACCTTTACTTTTGCTTGGCGAGAGATAACGATAATTGATGATATAGGCCATTCATCTCAAATCGGACCAGACCCCATACGTTACGCCCAGTTCCTCCACCCTGTCCCCCACTTCCGAGGTTTAGCCACTCCTGACCTGGATATTCACGGCGAATGCGATCTGCCAACATCATGGACGGCATCTGTTGATCGGCTTGATGCGGATTTCGCCGGACCCACCACAGATGTAACCCCGTTCTCCAGTCACAAAGTTTTTTCTGCGATTACACACCAAGGACCGTTCTGTTCACACGTTGTTCATAGACACTGTTCATCATGGAAGTCGTCAACTCCCGCCGCCCAGCCCAATCCCCAGAGAGGGACCCCTCCACCTTATCCAACTACTGGAACTTCGATCAGAAAAAAGTCGATCTCAGCTTGGACATTTTGTTCGACAAGAAAGTGGTGTTAGGTGAAGTTGTTTACCAATTCAAACTCATCAACGACGTGTCGCAAATCGAACTCGACACCTCCTTCTTGGAGATCTTCAATGTCACAATCAACGGTGCCACCTCCACCTTCACCGTCCACCCCAGATCAGAACCTTTGGGAAGCAAATTGTCCATCGATTTCGCAGGCAAGGCGAACGACACTTGCACTGTCACCATCAAGTTCTCCACCACTGAAAAATGTACCGCCCTCCAATTCTTGGACAAAGAGGTTACCGACGGGAAGGTTGCCCCATACTTGTTCTGTCAATGTCAAGCCATCCACGCCAGAAGTTTGTTCCCGTGTTTCGACACTCCAGCAGTCAAGAGTCCTTATTCCTTCAAGGCCACCTCTCCTTATTTCACCTTGATGTCTGCTCTACCAGGTAAGGTCGAGGGCAACACCTACCACTTTGACCAACCTATCCCAATCCCATCCTATTTGATCTCTATTGCATCCGGTGACATTTCCAAGGCTCCAATTGGTCCAAGATCCGACGTGTACTGTGAACCTGTGAACATCAAGGCTGCTCAATGGGAATTCGAAAAGGACATGGAAGACTTCATCAAGCTTGCTGAAGCCTTGGTTTTCGACTACGAATGGACCAAGTTCGATTCCTTGGTCATGCCGAACAGTTTCCCATACGGTGGTATGGAAATTCCAAACTTGTGTTCCTTGACCCCAACCTTGATCTGTGGTGACAGATCCCAAGTTGCTGTGATGGCCCACGAATTGGCCCACTCCTGGTCTGGAAACTTGGTTACCAGTGCTACCTGGGAACATTACTGGTTGAACGAAGGTTGGACCGTTTATCTCGAAAGAAGAATTGTTGAGGGTATCGCTGTAGCCGAAGCTCGTGCTACCGGAAACCCCGACCCAATTGCATATGGTGCCTCCATGAGAGCTTTCCACGCCATCATCGGTCTTTATGACTTGGAAAATAACCTTAAGGCCATGGGTGATAAGATGGCCACTCAATCTTCTCTTGTACAAGAATTGAAGGGTGGTGTCGACCCAGATGATACTTTTTCTAAGGTTCCTTATGAAAAGGGTTCCAACTTGTTATATCACATCGAATTGCAAGTTGGTGGTAAAGAGGTGTTTGACAAGTTCATTCCGCACTACTTCAAGAAGTACAGATACAAGTCACTCGACACTTACGAATTTATGGACACTTTATACGATTTCTTTGCTGACAAGCATGCCGAATTAGATGCCATTGACTGGAAAGCATGGCTCTATGGTCCAGGTATGCCACCAGTCATTCCAAAATACGACACTACTTTGGTTGACCAAAGTTATGCATTGGCCGAAAAATGGTACAATGCCATCGTGAAAAATGAAGGTTACGCTGATTTCAACGAGAATGACATTGAGAGCTTCTCTACAGACCAATCGGTAGTTTTCCTCGAAACCTTGATTGCATACAGCAAAAAGCCAGAATTCACATGGGTTTCTCATGCCGACGCCTTGGTTGCCATGGACAAGGCATATCCTAAGTACAGAGCTTCCAAGAACGGTGAGATCTGTGAAAGATGGTACAATTTGCAAGTCTCCAGTCACAACGAATCATACTTCCAAATTCTTTCTGACTGGTTAGGTACTGTTGGTAGAATGAAGTATGTCAGACCTGGCTACGCCTCTTTGGCCAAGATGGATCACGCCAGAGCCGTTGAAGTTTTCCGCAGGTACCAATCCACCTACCACCCTATCTGTCGTACCATGGTGCAAAAGGATTTGGGATTGGAGTAAATTCATAATCATATTCATGTATAGCTAAAATTATGTGATTGCTTATGTAATCTGTGATTGTCACTAGGACTCAGCCAATGTACACAACACGCCCACGCCTCACATAAAAAAACACGTACTTGATATTGCCTTTCTACATAGCTGATAACAAACTCAAACACCACCATGTCCTTTTTATACCAAGCATTACCCGTAAGTTATGCAACCTAAAGCCTGTGCCGATATTTGTGAAGAAATACCTGAAATGCCTCATGTGTGGACGTATCAGCTCAGATCATTCACACCGAGTGGTTCCGGTGAATTGAGTTCTTTCGTGCTATATCCACATTACATTGAGGTTGAATCGGGATCAGAGGCCACCAGATGTTTTTTAAGTGCTATGTTGATGGTTTACGTGGCAGAAACACGCCATATATGGGGCAACTATGGCTGATGGAGTCCATTTGAAATTCCGATACTAACAAAGCAGCAAGTCAACCTGTTCTCTGAAAGATTGAGCATGGACAGAATCAGAGGCGATCTCAGCAACATCCAATCATCTATCGCTAAGCTTAGACCTCCACAAGAGTTCTTCGACTTCAGAAGAGTGTCTAAGCCTGCCAACTTTGGTGAAATCCAAAACAGAGTCAGCTACAACTTGGGCTACTTTTCAGCCAACTACATCACTATTGTGCTTATCTTGAGTGTATATGCATTGATCACCAACCTCTTGTTGTTGTTCGTTACCATCTTCTTGATCGGAGGTGTTTTCGGAATCAACAAGCTCAATGGTGAAGACTTGACCTTGCCATTCGGAAGATTCACCACTTCTCAATTATACACCGGTTTGATGATCATTTGTGTTCCATTGGGCTTTTTGGCCTCTCCTATTTCTACCATGATGTGGTTGATTGGATCTAGTGGTGTCACTGTGTTTTCTCATGCATCTTTGATGGAGAAGCCAATTGAGACTGTGTTTGAAGAAGAGGTTTAGAACTGTGATTATTCGTCTTGAAACAATACTCCTAATATATATAATTATGTAACTACTATTCGGTCTGTAAAATGGTTGGCTCTACAATCAAGTCCTTAGAGGATCACATACAAAAGTTGTCCATACAAATATTTATTGCACTATGCTATACATCGAATCAGTAGTTCCCCGGCAAGCGGGATACCAGTAGGATTAAAGTTCCAGCTCGATTTCAATATGAAAATATGAAGCTTCGTAAGAATAGGGGGATAAACTGAGCGCTTAGATGTGCAACTTAGTTCTTCTCCAGTGTCTTCTCTTGGCGTTGTACTTGATGGTGTTGTCAGATCTCAATCTGATCCATTGTGGCAATGGTCTGTTTTGCTTTTGGGCCTTAGCCATCTTTTGCTTGGTTCTGAAAGACTTTTGGGACTAAATGTTAGTACTGAACAAAATTTTCAACGTCGTAACTGGGGGACGAAGGGAACAGAAAACAACAGTAACTTGAAGAAAGAAACGTAGCCATGTTGTGGGTGGTTGATGCAGTCCGTGTGGATGATCAAGTCATGCTGTATCTTTGATATGCTTCAATGTACATACAGGCATCTTAATAAGTATACTATCTGAAAGAAAGAGAAAACAAGAAATTGTCTCAAGGGCCTTTGCTATACAAAAAAATTTTCGGACAGGAAACTGCAGGTTGCGCAAAGTCCATGTTACATTTTGTGATCAGCTTCACCTCACTATAGACAACTACATGTTGCAGACGTAACATGCAAAGTGCTCCGGGAACTAGATGCACTACTGTGACTGTTTTTCGCGCGCAAGTCTCGCAGTACCACCAGTGGAAAAACTACAATTAAATTTTCAGTTACTTTTACTACACCAACTTCAATAATGACCAGAACCTCCGTGTTAGCTGATGCTTTGAACGCCATTAACAACGCCGAAAAGACCGGTAAGCGTCAAGTCTTGATCAGACCATCCTCCAAGGTCATCATCAAGTTCTTGACCGTCATGCAAAAGCACGGTTACATTGGTGAATTCGAATACATCGATGACCACAGATCTGGTAAGATCGTTGTTCAATTGAACGGTAGATTGAACAAGTGTGGTGTCATCTCCCCAAGATTCAACGTCAAGATCGCTGACATTGAGAGATGGACTGACAACTTGTTGCCAGCCAGACAATTCGGTTACGTTATCTTAACCACCTCTGCTGGTATCATGGACCACGAAGAAGCTAGAAGAAAGCACGTTTCTGGTAAGATCCTTGGTTTCGTCTACTAAGCGTATAGTTTGACTGTAATATAAGGTACTAATAGAGCTCTGTAGGGTATGGCATGTCACCCAGTGGATGCTACACGGGATGTGCCCTTAGCGGGTTTTAGTTGAAGATAGTGGGTCGGATCTTCTGCTGTTTCGCTAGTGTCGATGGACTTAGGGCTGGAGCCCTAGTCAATCACGCGCAATATGTGCTTCATTGAGGAAATAGTAGTTTAGGCGCCAATTGAAGGGCTCATAATACACACTCTCACCATACGCATCACTGGCGAGTACTACCACTGACGCCGCACGCATTGCGGCATGCAGTTTCTATGGTGGGAAAATTTTTCGACTAGGCACAGTGGAAAAAAAACTTAGAAAAATTCACCCTTGGTCTTTTATTCTAATTAGAAAACCATAATCAACAATGTCTTCTGGTATGTTAACTACGACTAACAAGGTGGATGATATAGGATCAACCAACGGATACCACATGTTCCCCAACCACAATCTACTCAAATGAATCGAATTGCATATCACTGGTCTCACTCATTCTAGCCAGCGTTCATCCAAAGCCCTGGTTTGCACTCCAATATCAAATTCATCAGTGAAAAATTTTCCAATACTAACCTCCAGGTCCAGTTAGAGATGGCTCCCAAGTTTTTGGTGTTGCCCGTATCTTTGCTTCTTTCAACGATACCTTCGTTCACGTTACTGATTTGTCTGGTAAGGAAACCATCTCCAGAGTCACTGGTGGTATGAAGGTCAAGGCCGACAGAGATGAATCTTCTCCATACGCTGCTATGTTGGCTGCCCAAGATGTTGCCCAAAAATGTAAAGAAGTTGGTATTACTGCCGTCCACATCAAGTTGAGAGCTACTGGTGGTACCAAGACCAAGACCCCAGGTCCAGGTGGTCAATCTGCTTTGAGAGCCTTGGCCAGATCTGGTTTGAGAATCGGTAGAATTGAAGATGTTACCCCAGTTCCATCTGATTCCACCAGAAGAAAGGGTGGTAGAAGAGGTAGAAGATTGTGAATAATTAATCTATCCTATAATCTAATACGTATCGGTTGAAAAGTCATATCTTCATTTTGAAGCTTCTGTTTCATTTGGGTTCACAATCTTTACATAGTAAAGTAATGTACATTTATAAAGTATCGCAATGTAGTTGTCATACCTTGGTGTTGGTCTTAACAGGTCCTACCAATTCTGAGTTTTGAAAGTCGCGTCACATGATTCACTATTCTTCTCCATAAGTACATTACATGTTACGAAGGCCGGTTCTACTAAATGGATGTCGATTTATACATTCAGGGGCCTCCCCCTCCTTGACCGATATCATATTTCCTTCTAAGGATCTTCCCAAAGTGGTTGAGTCATTCTCCTTAACGCTGAATTCGCAATCCTCGTCTCAATTACCTTCTCACATCATCAACTACGAAGGTGCCATTTATAAAGATCAAACACAGTTTGTACAACTTGGAAGGGCATTCAAACAATACATTGACACAAGGCTGGTAATACACTCACTTCCTGCATCAGAAAACCTCGATCGTGAAGCTTTACATAGCCTAGGTGAAGACATCATCCATCACCCAGATCGATTGAACCAGAGATTTCCTAAGTTCTCGAGAACCACGTTATCAAATCAATCGTTCTTGAGAAAATACAATGAATTGGCACCATTTGATTTCTACTTGAATAGCAATTATTTAAAAAATCCTGCAAGTACCCTAGTTCAATTACCATCGTTGAAGCATACAGAAGACTTCAATCCTTTGTTCCTAGTCGACCTCGATAAGATCCCCCAGATGATACATAGTTTGAATGAACTTGTTCCAGTCGATGTCTTGTCCAACTTACAGGATGCCAACAATAAATTATGTGCATACGGGAAGTCATACATGCAATTCCATTTGATGATGAGAGGTTTACCTAAAAGACTCACTCAGCAGCATATCAATAAAATAATTTTAAATTCATTCATTTTTAAATGGGTCAAACCCCAGAAAGCGGAAAACCTATTAAGAAATCTAATCACAGATGCAAAAGATAATGAAAAAATACTCTACCAATTCATAGGTTATGCTCTTATTTCAGATCAGTTACCTAAAAGTTGGCTTTCTGATATATTTCAACAATCAGGCGAATTGTTGAAAAACGAAAAGAGCTTTCCTAAACTTTCACAATGTGATATCACAAGTATAGATACTATTCATGGGACTATTGGAACCAATGTGTTTCTCTCACTACTTTTGAAAGCTGCTATTTTCTCGGGAATCCAGGATGAATCCAGTCTAAAGGATGTTGCCCAAAAGATTTATTCTTACATCAATCTGGAGAACAAATCCCCATTAGACACCCCTTCCTTGATGGGAAAACTTGCATTAAACGATATAGAGAGCTTTGATAAGCTTGTTGATGCATTTTTCGAGGATGATATCAATAATCCTTCTTCCAAGTTGGTAAATAGAATTGCTAAATTTTGCATAGAGAAAAATTTACCAATACCCTACGTTCATGGGAAAAGCACAGTTAAGAACTTTCTTACACTCAATAAGGAGATTTTCAAGTATTCTAATTCCAAAAGGTGGATGTATGATGAACAAACAAGATCACTTCTTGAGAATATGAAGAAGGCTGGTGAAGCAAGATACAAATCATTAGTGAGCTTGAAGGTTGAAGAGTATTCTGATCGTAATTATATCCAAGCACTAGAGAAATTGATGCACTCTAATGAGTTTAAACGATATTATGTGGAAAATTCCGGCTATTATGAGAGTCAAACAGATAATCGACTCATCGAGCAATTATTGAAGCATAGAGAATCAATAAACTTGGCAAGATCCCAATTTGATCAGAATTTTGCAGTTTTAAATATGCTGGAACAAGTGAGTGTAGTTAAACTGATCTTTGAACATGTCATTTTGGTTCTTGATAATGTTACCCAAGACGAAGTTGATGATTTCTTCAGCCAGGTTTACAAGATTTTGAACAACAGGGAAAATTCGCTAGTCAGGATTCACCGGGAAAAGGTATTGAAACAATTGAAGGAATCCAGGAAACAATTGTTAAGACCGTTTGAAACCAAATCAACAACCAAAAAAGTAGACGATTTGGTCATTAGTTCTGGAAAGTACTACTTGACTTATTCCATCATGAAATACAATTTAAATAAGTCTTTGGGTGCTTTTCTTCAAGATAATAAGGAGGTACAGACCATGGTCGATGCTCTATTTCCCAGAAATGAGCTAGTAATATTACTTGGTTTGCCCGATAAAAATACCAAAAGTACTGAAAAGAACATCAATATTCTCATAGGCCATTTGAGTGGACGGGAGCACATCGAGTTTGACTTTGATTCTTTACCTGACCTTGCTGTGAACGTAAATATCGAAAGTCATGAATACGCCACTAGCCTCAAGTCGCTAGATGGTGTAAAATTAGCATTTCCACAATGTTCTGCTACATCGCTCCATAAGTTGCTCTTGATCAACTATTTCCATTCCAGAACTATGTTGACTGTGCTTGGAGAAAAGTCTCATCGTCATCGCTTACCTGATCTTATTACCAAGCTTGGATCTGTCGGGTCCACCTACTATCAGTATGAGGTCAGCAAACGCTTATCGCAATTGTCAAAAAATCCAACTTCACAGGAGGCTAAGAAAACAATAACAAAATATTCCAACAAATCACAACCTGCAACTGACGCAGAGATCATAAAAGAGCTTCAATTCTGGCTTACTGATAAGAAGTTCAAAATGGCCGTTGTAAAGGCCTCAAACTTGTCCCATCCATTAAGTAGTGAAAACAAGAATATTGACTCCAAAATCCAACAAATGTGCAGTGATTTGGAGCAAGAGTATTTCAGAAATGAGTACTACACATTGCGTTACTACAATCAAATATTCAATCAGTATATGGCATCATTGGTTTTGGAACACCCCCAAAAGCTCGCACATTGGTTGACGCTGGTAATTGACCCTTTAATTGCTAAGGCTGCTTCATCTCCAGGTTACTTAGAAAAATTGATTTACGAACTCCAGCTGTATAGATAATGAAAGCAACAAATCCTCCGCAAACATTAGCATGGTTATTGCAGTCTGATTTCATCATAATTTCAGCATGATCACTGAAAGCTTGATAGTAGTTGAGCCCTGTTGTAGAATGGTAAGAGCAGCATCACCTATCCTAATTGGGACAAAATTTCCTTGTGCGATTAGTGGCTGCAACACAATGTTCGCCACTGTTATACTATTAGAGAAGGAAAGGTTGTGCAATCTGAACAAATCCCGGTAGAGAACAATTTGCGGATAAGTATAAGTATCATACCAGTTAACTGCTATTACGGTCGATTTCAAATCTTTATAGGCAGGTAGAATGAAGAACGAGGTACTACTATTGGTTTTGGGTATCCTGGTATCCATCCTTCTAGGCTATAAACAGTTACTGCTGTTGGTGAACACGCTGAAGAAATTCATCAGACACAAGGAGCGGGATCTTAAAAAAGATCCTGAGGCTGCTGGAAGCAGAAGAGGGTCCCGCTACAGTAAAGAAGACGATGAGGAAATCCTGACTCCTACTCCGTTGATGATTACACCCGACCAGGTGGCCAAATATGATGACCGCCCTTGGCGGCCATTTAGATGGCCATATCATCAAACCATGTCAATATTCAAGTTGAACATGAATCACTGGCTTGATATGGATAAATATTACATCCACTACATCGAGGAAAAGAAGAGAATATGGATGAAATACGGTAAACAGAACATCGACTGGCTACCAGAAAGCTACGATGCATGTCATGAATTGATGGAGACCGTGATGGATCACATGTTGGCTAGGTACCCCTTACTATTCACCTTGTTGAAAGATGGAATATATGATGGAAAGAATGGATGCGGTCGCATCATTAAGAATGAGATCACCCAAGAGATTTTGGATATGACCCACCCTTTGAAGGAGCATCCATTGATATATGTGTCAAAAGTAGCCAAGGAAGATTTTTACGTGGTGATGAAGAACCCCACCGATGGAGTTCACTATTTGGCTGCAGCGGCAGTTCCATTTCCAGGTGGTTCTTTTGGTATTGATGAGAAAATCGGTAAAACATTGGATGTCATCCACACTGATGTTCCATATTATAAGGAAAAATTGCAAAAGTCGATGGAAAGGTGGTTCGACAGAATGAAAGCTAGCGATCCCGTCGAAAGAGCCAGTTGGTACATTACCTGGGACCACAAGCTCAAGACCAACAATGTCTATCAACTCCCAACACACAATCCAAACTGGGAGGCGGATTTGAAGAGTAGTGATCCTCGCGAGTTCAATGTTCGGGTGGAACGCCAGACACTCCGGAGACTTCCAAAATCCCAGGCCATCATCTTTACCAACCATCCAATTTTCTACTCCATTGAAGAAATGAAGGATGAGCCTATGGTTCCTTCGCTTTTGCGCAAAATTATTTATGAAGGACCGAAAGACATTCTCAAATATAAGAATTTCGAGGCGTTCAGAGATCATATTGTGGGGTACCTTGATGGGCTCATAAAAAGACAACATGATATGGGAATTATTCAAGACAATACCCCATTGAAGACGCTTCCTACTTATCCTTTTGCACACTGGGTGAAAGAGGATTTCGATTACATTCAAGGTTGGAGTAATCCCAGCCCTGCATACGACAAGTCTACCAACTATACGGAAAAGGCCCGTAACGAGATTGGGTCTCACGACTGAAATTTGTAAATCAAAACTAATAGGATCTATTTAAAAGAAATTGATGTAGATTTATAGTCACACTACCTAAGACGCACTGATGGGAGTCAGCCAATCATTGTAAATGCATAGAGGGTGATTCAGCAAGCTGCATCGAATTCTAATTCACGGAAACCTCGGGAGGTGTCAGAGCCACAACAGGAGATTGTGTAAAAGTTGAACTCCGGGGGCAATTGCGAAATTATTGCAATTTTACGGTGACGAGATTTGCCCCGATTGTTATCCATGATGATGCACGGTTTCCTATTTGCGATGGACCAGCGTGGGGAAAGCCGCAGTACAGAGGATACAGGGAGAATGGACAATCGGCCCGGACCATCCATCCAGCGAGATTTTGAGTCTTTTTGGGCAACAAGATGGGCACACAACACGGGTATTGTGCTCAATATGGTATAGCTGCCAGTCTATTTTAAGCAGGTGAATGCATCATCGTGTTGAAAAATAAGCCTCGGGTAACCGATTGGGGAGTCGTGTTTCGGTCCAAGATGCCCACTGAAAGCACACAAGCGGAGCACTACCCCTAAATTGTACCTTTTGACAGACAAGAAACGGTACCGGTTGTGATGGTGGTGGGGACGTTTGGTATCGATGGGCGATCCGCGAATCCCGTTAAGTTCTGATTACATGCATTGCCGAGAATCCACATTGACACATGCGGGTTTACGAGAGCTTAATTCTCACTTGTGATATCCCCGCAGAGTAAATATAGATCAAGACCCTCACTTCAGAGCTCGTAGTACCACGAATTGAACCACCCAACGAGGAAGCAACCCACTGATAGGTTGACACGTTCCACCTCATCACGTTGTAGCCAACTTCAACCCTTATCTCGCTTGTTCCCTTCTACTCCGGTCCAAACCCGACTATGCAACCCGCCTTGCACCAGTAGCTCCGATCTAGCCCGTGGTATAGCCGTACCGAATTGGCAGAAACGTGGCTCCGGTGAGTTTGGCCAACGCCTTGGTGCTACCACTTGCTTCTCAACTATAAATAGCTGATTAAGCGTGGCATCATGGACATTATTCACAGAGGGGCGCTGAAACCAGGCTTTGAATTCGTTGTACCTTTGGAATAGGCATAACTAGGAACTCCCTAGTACTTAATCCATTCTGTAGCCCTTCATTTGACCAACGATGTCCAAACTGCCTCATCTTCCGTTCAAAAACGTTGCCAAGACCCAAAGGTGGCTTATGGCCACTCTAACTGTTGTTTTGTTGATATGGTATCTGTTATACACTTTAATTGACCCAGCAATAGACCTGTCAAACTCCTACAACGTTTCCTTTCTGGCGTTGTTCCACACTTACACCCATCCCAATGAACCCAACACCTTGGAGTCCATGTGCCTGAACTACTTTCTGGAGCTTCTGAACCAGACTCCTTCTAAGGCCACGGGCCGTCTTCACCTCGCATCTACCATCGTCTCATTGCGCATCTATCAACACTGTTACCTTGACCATGACTTCATGGTTCCTGAATCCTTGGGCCCCCTGTTGATTTCCTTCATCAATCCTGGGCTCTTGAAACAGTCCCCCAAACCTTGCGATACTCAGGCACAAGAGTCTTCATCCGGAAATCCTGTTTCTTCACATTTCTCTAACGACCCTTGGCCAGTGCACCACCGCTCCTTCTCAGGGAAGGGCATCGTGGTGGGATACGATGACCCCTCCATGTTATCATCGGTCGTTTCGCTCATCAAAGTGCTACGTTCTTTGGGTAACGATTTACCTGTTCAAATAGTCCACTCAGTCTCCATACCCACAATCCAGATTTTGGAGGCTGCCCAAGATACAAGAATAGAAGGCACATGCCAGACAGTACTGTTCATTAATGCTATTGCTGCAAGCTCCTCGAAAATACCAATCACCTTGTTGGCTTCTATTCTCAGTACCTTCAAGTACATGATTTATCTCTCACCGCTGGCGGTACCTGTGATCAAGCCTAGTGTACTCTTTGAACATCCACGTTACCACGAAACTGGCTTGTTGTTCTTCAAAGACCTCAAAGCGGAGGGCAGGTACCTCGGCTCATCATACTTTGATCAGTACCGTGATCTTTTGCCTTCGAAACTTGAATCCAACATGTTTGGATCTAATCAATTATGGGACCTTGGCGAGGGTCGCTTAAACACTCTTCGTAAAGAAAGAAATCCGTTTTATGGTAATAAAAAGTCGGTGATGTCACAGCAAGTGTTTGTGGTCAATCGGTCGGATCATTTCATGGGATTTGTGATCGGTGCAGCCTTAAACTTGTTCAACGTTAATAAGGTTCACCTGACAAAAGAGTATTTCTGGTTGGGCCAAATTCTTGCAGGAAAAACACCGATTTCACATTCAAATAAGCTCTTCAACAAGTTTTATCCAGCCATAGCAGGAATCTTACAAGAGTCTGACCTTTCCGACTCTGTATGTGGCAAAACCAAACTCCATTTCAGTGATGAAACCCCAGAGCTGCCTCAGTTGGTGTGGATCGACAGAACTGAAGTTACTCTTTCGGATATCTCTCTTGAAGGTGCAATAATTCCCAGCACACATCCATTCCGTGATATTGCTGTTCAAGATAATGGAGACCGTTGCATCTACATGGCGAAGCATCCTAGAGAAGGTTCAAAATACTCCAAAATTAAGCAACTCAAACATAGATCCCAAAGATTTGTGCAATTCAGTCCCGAGATCTCCACCTACTACATCGAACTTTTGAGTATTTAGTACATTTAAAATGTCTGGACTGGCTCTGATATATTAATTTATTTTAATGAATTCATGAACTAATTAATTGTATCGCATACTTGAAAATTTAAATTCCTCTACTTGTTAAATTGGTACGTCGGTTAAATTTATTGCACGATTCCATAAAGAACAAGAATATAACGATCTTCTCCTGCCCTGTGCATTTCTCCACTTCAAAACTTAGTCCATTTTAGAAAAACGTTAATACTCCGGGCTTCAAACTGTATGGAGAAGTTAAAGGTTACGTAATCAAAATACTCTATTCATCATACAAGCCCAGTTTCATCTTTACAAACATTGATGGGAATAAAAGAGCTATTACCACCTATCTCCGTTAAGGTAGTGGTGCTATGTTTGTCGTGGTACTTAATATCCTCGATCACCTCACAGCTTACCAAATTGATCTTGGTCAAGTTTAAGTATCCACTTTTCCTTGGACAATGTCAATTCTTTATAGGGGCTGGACTTGCTTTCGTGTTCATAAAATTAGCAAGGACGTTTCCGGTGTTATCAAATTATTTTCCTCGTGGAAGTATCCCCACTGATAGATCTAGACCAATAGTGGAAATCCCCACCTTACTCAAGATTCTTCCATTAGGCATATTTCAATTCTGTGGAAAGTTCTTCTCCTTGAGTGCTACTTCATTAATTCCATTGGCTACAGTGTCCAGCGTGAAAGCATTGTCACCATTATTGATTGTTTTAGGCTATCGAATTGTCTATAATGTGCGATTTCTGATCATGACATATTTATGTTTAACACCATTGGTGGGAGGCGTGATGCTTATCATCATAGCAGATTCAACTCATGGAACAATCAACATGTTCACCAATGATTCTAATGAATTGGATTATGAGAAAATAGTTGGATTGATATTTTGTCTCTTGAGTACCATTATTTTTGCCAGTCAAAACATTTATGGCAAACAATTAATGACTTGGGACCTGTCCCCATCAGCAGATCCAGCATCTTTGGTACTCAATAGTAACGAATCTAAATCTAAAGAGCCATTCACTGAGCATCGCTTCATGAAAAAACGTAATAATTCAATACGATTGCCAATGTCCACATCTGATATTGATTTATCAATAAAAACCTCCAAATCAAATGACTTCAACCCTTCATATACGCAACAAGCGATCGCCAATAAGAGCCGGAACAGTATCTTCAGCTACTTCACGGAGAAATTCCAGCTTGACAAAGTCGCTAAACCTGACAAGTTAACAATCATTTTTTACTGTTCTCTGATCGGGTTCACTTTGTCACTAGGAGGATTTTTGACCAAGGAGTTATCACATATTATTCATGAAAATCAGCTCAATGCACCAGACTGGATCGAGGTGTTGGTTCTCATTTTTTTAGACTCCTTGTCTCATTTTGCCCAGACGTTGTTGGCATTCCATTTACTCGGCCTGTTGCCTGCACTTTCATACTCAATTGCATCGATGATGAAAAGAATCGTGTTGATCGCAGTAAGTATCATTTTAGCCATAGGGTCTACTCCCATCAATGAAGATTCACAGAAATGGTTTGGAAAAATCACAAATCAACAGTTGTTTGGTCTCATACTTATTTCCGTTGGGTTATACTGCTACGATAAATGGGGTTCAAAGAGCCTAGCAAGGTAAACAAAGAACAGAGCATAATCAAATATTATCTTCCAATCCATAGACTAATAAGGAAGTGCAGCTACAAATAGTTGAAAAAATACTATCACTGGTACCTCCATGTAAGTATTGAAGCTTGAATTGTAGAAAACTTGACAATAGAAGGACAAATCGTAATATTTTTCCAGTAAAACAATTCTGAAATTAAGAAATTCGAATGTATGGGACACTAGAATGTTCGATGGTCATCGAGTTGGCGCAATAGCACTAACTTCTACCATAGAACCTGGTTATTCCGCTACTACCTCCATATGATGAAAGCAGTTTACTCTGGAGTGTGTTGTAGAGAGCAGCAGCCCTGGGGATTGAGAATAAACTCAGACTGACGCCCTACAATAATACACACACGTAGTACAATACGGAAGAAAAAGAAGGAAGTTTGGAGGTTCACTCAAAATTTTATAGTTACTGTATTGGTAGATACACGTCTCTCAAAGCTCGCGATAGGCCGGGTAAGCTTAACCCCATTTAGGTTTGGTGGTTTATCCAAGTAATAGCTAATAACATGAAGTTGAATCATATCTTGTATGGAGTACTTCCATATACTGTTTCCGTGGTGTGTCAAGGGTTTAGTGCCCAAATTGTTAATATCCCTGAAGAGATCGAGGAATTACATAGAGATCACGATGTCTCTGTGATGAACGATGAAAACTATCCTGGAAGAATCCAAGTTCAATTATTGCCAATTAATGATGACAGAGAAGATTTCAAAACGATTAGAACATTGGTTAATGAGGAATTCAAATTTGAATTCGATAACTTACAAGTTGGAAAGTATGAGCTTTTTGTGGATTCGTATGACTTTACATTCGTCAATAGTAGATTCAAGATCAATGTTGGAGAAGTTGGAATTGAAGCTACTCCGGACTCTTTCTACGCTTCCGGGTCCAATGCCACAACTAATTGGATTTCATACCAAGAACCTTTACAAATCGAATTTGCTAATTCTCGTCAATTCTATGAAAAGACCCTGAACTCAATCGCGGATATGGTTTTGGACAGTCCCTTTGGATACATCTTTAAGAGTCCTCTCTATACCTTCTTATTCTCGGTCAGTTTGGTTATTATGGTTGCGCCATATATTCTCCAGCAATTTTTCCCAGAATTTGCAAAGGAATTGAACAATGCTCAAGCCGAGGTTTTACAAAACAGGAAGCCAGTCCAGGAGGCGAATGAAACCATTCCAGTGAAAGAAAATACACATACAACTGCTTCCAAGGTCGCAGATACATCGGCTAAGAAAAGACGTTGATTTATTAGATTTTTACATTTAATTTTAATCCCACAATACTACAACGACTCACACACCAACTAATGGTACCCACTATGGCAAATACACCACAAAGAAGGGCAAACATGGTGTAGTTATGAACAGAGCCATCACCAATGATCGATGCAGCGACTGGAATTCCGAAAAGATTACCGATGCTAACGAAAAAGTAAAGCAAGCCGTACCTCTGACCAAACTTTTTAACAGGAGTAATAACACCGAGACACACTGGTGCCAAACTAAGAATTGAAGAACTAAAAAAGCCACCAATAACGGCAAACGCGAAAAGGACCTTCATGTTTCCCCCAAATGGTAACCACAATGCAAAGATTGAAATATCGAAGCCCAAAATCATGATAATCATCACATTATAATGGCCAATCCAATCAGAAAGGTATCCAGGCAACAATCTCCCAATGACACCAGTTGCATTGAAGATAGTCAATAATAAATAAGCCTTGGAAGGTTCCATTCCTCTGGCAATGGCATAAGATGCATAGTAGGTAATTGTAAACATCAAGGAAAGTTCTGTGAAGAATACTCCTCCGATTAAAAACGAATACTTTAATTCCAAAAGGGCTTTAAAGTCAAAGAAACTCTTGATATTACCCACAACCCGACGTTGCTTGGAAAGTTGTTCTTCCGAAGGATGAGAAATGGTTTCATACTTGAAGCGGCCTCTGGCCAATAACACAGAAAATACCATACATCCCAAACAGAAGCATGCCAATATTCTGAGAGCAGTAACAAACCCAGTTTTTGGATAGAGCGAACTCAACATCAATGGAATGACAATTCCTCCAATTGAGCCTCCCAAGGTGGCCAACCCGGTGGCCCTACCACGCTTCAATAGGAACCAGTGGCTCACCACACCCACTAGGGGAGATATACACATTGCAGTACCCATGCCTACACACACCGAAAGAGAAAGAATAAATTGCCAGACAGTGTGAGCATTAGCAACTGCCATGTAACCACCAAATACTAACAACGAACCTGCGGTCAAGAGGGCAAATGGGCCCTTACGATCAAAGTAGGGACCCACCACCATTCCCAATGCAAAAGAAATGAACAAATAAATCGAAAAAATCCATGACACAGTGGAATTGCTGACTCCAGCCAACTGATGGGTAGAAATATAGGTCTGGATGGCACCAATTGAGTTGATAGAACCAAAATTGACCACCAATCCCAAAAATGACCCCAAAACAACACTATAGGCCTTCCATCCTCCTTCCGGGAACGTATCCTCTGCAAGAGTGGTGTTTGTTCTTCTGTCTTCCTCTTCTTCTGATTCCAGCTCATTGGGAGAATTGCTGGAGGTGGAGTTGTTATCGAGCGCCTGGACAATTTGACGGGACAGTCCTTCTAGGGCAATTGGATCGGTAATGTTACCTTTGAACGAACTAAGCTCGATGTCATCATAAGTTTCAGTGGTCACCACCATTAGTGAAATCAGCTAGAGGGAGATACCCCAGCTTTTTATGCTGGCACATCTCCATGAGTAACACCTCACATGCGCTTAGCGCGCGGTTATGAGATGCAGGGTTATGCAATCAATTATGGAACGCATCTTAGGCATATTAGGTATTGCACCCAAACCCGTCAGCTAGTTATAGAAATGAGCTAACTATGAGCATCAAGGTTGCATGAAACCCAAAAGTTCACGGACTGAAATGGTCCCTATACATTATAAATTATATACGGAAGCTATTAATACCCTACACTGAGTACACTTTTCCAGATGCGTCACCAAGAATTAATTTGAGCGACCCTCGTACAAGCCTGTCCTCGGGATCTACTTCCGTACCCTTGAAAAGTTGTAGTGCAGTAACATCTCCACTCACTACCTTGGTAAAATCAAGCGAGTCTATGCATATGAGTCGCCAGTCATCGTCCAAAAGTGGGGTAAGCTCGAAGATTTGGATGGTATTGCCCATTGCCAACGTAATCACCTCGTTGGACCAGTGGATATGGTTGTTCACCGTCAGATTGTTTCCGGTGTCCACCATGGGGTCGTTGACACTTCCGAAACAGAACCCAGTGATGGGACGGTCTCCGAACTCGGTATCGAGGATCATCTCCCCATTGAGCGAGTAGACTCTGAGTCGTTGTGACCCTTGCACATTGTAGATGGTACCAATATTGCCAGTGTCGTTGGAAATGGTGATAAGCGAGGTCAGAGCCCCCTTGGGGGGAGCCAACTTGCGAAGAAACTTGTACCGAGTAAGGTCCCACAAGATCACATAGTGATCATCGTCCACACTG
This sequence comes from Suhomyces wounanorum, assembly GCA_030568695.1. NCBI lineage: Eukaryota > Fungi > Ascomycota > Pichiomycetes > Serinales > Debaryomycetaceae > Suhomyces > Suhomyces wounanorum. The sequence goes on from JAJMGL010000015.1 coordinate 154,040, forward strand.
ACACCCACCTTGAAGCTCTTACTGAACTTGAGGGAACGAATTGAAGACATATGTCCCCGTAGAACACTCTGGAACTGAAGCGAAATCCGTGGCCGGGTGTTACATTTCCACACATTGATGATTCCATCAGCGGAACCGGTCAAAAATGTCTTTCGACCAATTTGCATTATGGCAGTGATATTGGACAGGTGGATATTCAAGAACGTTGTTTGGTTTATGATCAACGAGCAACTTTCATACTTGAACTTGTTGGCTTTCCTGATCAAAAGATCATCTTCTGAACTAATACATGAAGGTCTACCAATCCACCTGTTTCCATTCTTGGAGCTTATTTCCAACTTTTCGATGGGTAATTTCAATTTGGATTCGAATACAATCGTTGGCCTCTTATTCTGCTCACTGATGGTAGTAAGATAATAATTTGGTAAATTCAATACATCCTTCATTGGATGTGGCTGATGAAATAATTGTGTTGGGGTTTGGCCGAAATTATTGATCATACCAATAATTGCTCTTCTCTCGAGATCATCGTCAATCTTATCCAAATTGATAGCCCCGTTATATGATAAATGATGAAAAACGTTGAGTGCCTTTTCCGCTTCCAAACCGTTTTGCTTGTAGCCGAAAATTAAGTCGATCCAAAGATGCAACTTTGAAGATACATAAGAGCTCTCCAAAGCCTCTCTGTTTTTCGCTATGAAAATCTTTGGATCATTATGGGCCCATGGTGGAAGCTGGACATTGTTTGGTGCATCACCATTTTGGGTCATTCCAAACTCAAAATTATTGGTATTCAGAAGAAATTCCGACAAGTAGAAAAACTCTGGAGTTAATTCACGAACATCAGTGGTATTATCTTTCGAAGCTGAATTCCATGCCTTGGCAATAGAGCTGAACAAACGGTCTGCGTGATCAAATTTGCCTCCTTGAAGCAATAAATACGATTGAACATAAGGTTTTAATCTAATCAAAAACGATGTGACAATCATAGCAGATGAATAATGAGTACCATAATGAAATGGGGGAGCATCACGATCATCAAGACTTTTTAAAGCATCGTACCTTTCCTTAAATTGAGTTGCTCTTTGAAGTGATTGAGCACCCATGGGTTTGGATAAATCTCTGAATGTTTTTGGATTTGATAAATCCAAAGTCTCACTAGTATAATCCGCAATAACCCACGGGAAAACTGGATATTGAGTTAAATCATTAAAAGTCCTTCCTGCTAATGTATTTATGATCATAAGATAATAAAAATTGGACATTTCTCCATTCTTCCATTTCTTAGTAGCAAGCAAAAACGAAGGCGAATAAAGTTTTGAATTTGAACCTCCAGCAGGTGAAGAAAATGCAGATGCCAATTTTGTCAAAGAAAAGCTACTGCTTCCAAAGGTTGACCCTGTTGGAGATTCTAAAACTTGTGACAAGTCGTGGTCAATACCTTTTCCGGAAACGTATTGATGAAGCTTTCCATGAACTGAATCTCTTTCTTTTGTGGTCAAACATGTAATTAAAATACTTGCCCCATCAGCGAAAAACATTTCCAATGCAATATCTCTCAATAAAAACTGTCTTTTGGAAATTGAGCTAAGTTTATCAAGACTCCAACTCTTACTTCTGTGGCTTTTAGGATCGCTTTTAAATATGTGAGCCGATTGCGAATTAATCAGTTGAAGTATTGGATCTCTCAATGATATTGGCACATCTTGTACATCAACCACATTTCCATCACTTGAATGGAAATAATTTTCAATAAGATAAAGGTGGCTGGTACCCAAAATCATTAAGCTTTCCACTGGAACTAATCCATTTATTTGACTTATATTCCATAATGCAGATATTTGGTCTCCCATGAAAAGACTTCGTATCACCTTACGGTTCTTATCTTCAAAGGTGCTGACCTTATTTTCTTCGACAATCTCAAACCCGTCATCATCTATAGAGCTTTCAAGATCCAATCCTTCTTCTGGTGAAAGGGATAAAGTATCAATACCACTTGCAGTAATAACTGAATCGTAATAACTCGAATCTGAGGGGTAATCCTCAATGTTGTTGAACTTTTTGATCGGGATGCTGATGTTATATGATAACTTTTCTGAATCCGATACTTGATCTTCAACAATAAGTCTTTTTCTCATTCTATCGTGATTTTCAATATAATCTAACATGTAATTTCTTTGTTTTAATCCACCGTTTATTAATCTTGAAACTTCATGCTTCAAAATGTTGTAGTTTGAGAGGAAAAATTGTGCATTTTCTTGTAAATCTTGCAAAGATCTATGAAAGCGAACCAGTTCACCTTGAATTATCGAAGATCTCAATAGATGGCAGTCTTTTTCAAAACTATTAATGTATATGTTGTTCAATTGACCCAATATGCCACCATTATGAAGAGTAACGCTTAACATTTCTAGAACGTACAAGTAGGTAGTTGCCTGATTTTTTGCAAGAATCTGATTGAAATTTCTGTTGATTTCTCTTAAAACTCTGATGTATTTTGTAAATCTTTGGAAAGTTTCTTCATCATTCTTAGTCACCAACAAATCAAAAAAATTCAAAAGTAGCTCTTTATCTTCACTGACCTCCATAAGGTCAATTATCTTGGGAAATTCATCCTGTCTCATTAGATAACAGGTCCTCAAAAAGCTGAATACGTGTTCCATGTTCTCTAGTTGTGAGTTTCTAGATGACCTTAGAAAGAGTCCCATAACTAATGAGATGAGCTCGCTAAGCTTTTTATTATCCAATATATCTTTGTTCAAGACGGTGATTTGACGATAGAGTAGAAATTTCAAATAATCTTGAAGTTTATCGGAATTCTTCTTTGTAGTCTCTTGAATTGGTGTACTTGGTCTAACCGGAAGAATGCCTTGGTTGTTCTGAATATTTTCATGTGAAATCTCCTCTGCTACACTTTCAAGCAATAGTTCTTTTCTCGATTCTTCCTCAACTTTAACAAGCTTGAGAATGATTAAATTCGGAAGAAACTTTTTGATTTTTTTCATTCCAGAATGGTTTGAAGATACTTCTAGGATTGAACAAACGCAAGTAATGTAAATATCAAGACTTTCATAGTTCATGTAATAATTCTTTTTGATAAACTCTTGCAAATAGTAGTTGCACAACGTGACAGTTGAATCGATAAATGTTTTTTCATTGAAGATAAAATTTGAAACATTCACAAATTGGTTGATATGTTCAAATATCTTCGGGAAAATCGAATCAAGAATCAAAAGTCTTGTTGTAGCATTCAAATTTTCAAAAGAATTCATGAATGTATCCGTAATAAAATTTTCAATAAAGATTTGAGATAAGAATTTTATTAACTTCTCGGTCACTTCAACAAAACTTTTATGTAACTGTAATCCCCAAGTAGTCGAAAGTTTTAGATGCCCTAGTAATTCGAATATTCCATCAAGGAACTCTTTTGTTAAATAAAATTGATGCAAAACTTTGGATGAATCAAAGCCAAACTTAATGCTATCAATATATTTATTCAAAAGATGCAAGGCGTTCAATGTTAAAGTCAAGTCTCCATCCTCAGTTGGTCGAGCGGGAGATGGAGGGTTACTACCCAATAGCCTTCCATTCTTCAGACTCAACGTATACATGGAATTAAGTACAATGTTGTTGACCAAAACCAAAAATTCTGGTAAAATCAATTGATTGAGTTGGTACTTTTCCTGAATTGAAATGAGATCAAGTTCATCCATCTTTAAGTCTAATTTATCGTTTGCAAAACTTGACAAGAATATTAAGCTTAATACCTGTTCATCACACCACCAAGATCTCAAATAATGAGTGAGTATATCTAATCCATGATTAACTTGGAAAAACCTCTTGATGATATGGGGACCCAAGATCTTCAAAAGTTTGCTTAAGAGCCTGATTGCACATTGCACAACTTCTTTTGAATCGGCATTTAGTAACAACAAAATCCAATGAATTGTGATAGATCTGGAGAACTTCTTCAACATTTTTATGGAAGAGTTTGCTTCACATAAAATTTCCGTTAAAGTATTCAACACTAAAATTCCTATTTCTGTAGAACACTCCATGTTATAAAGAGCATATACCACATAGAGAGATATAGATTTGATAATTTCCACAGAGGTATCTGCTTTTATTATGCTGGTAATTGTTTGGACTATCTGGCTCCTAACCTCTTTACTCAATGGAGTGTTCACTAAAGAGGGAGTTTTCAAAAAATGGATGAATTTTCTCAACAATTTCATCTTCGATAGTTCGATTGTATTGAAAGAATTATGTCTAGTTCCATGAATTAAAATTTGAAAATGAAACAATAGATATTCAAAAGATTCGGATTCATAAAATAATTCAAAATTAAGAAGCACAAATCTGTAAGGAGATTGATTAATAATTACTGATTCAAAATTATTGTTTGAATCAAATCCTGAATTTTCAAGAATTAAATTTAAGAAGCTGGGGGTAGTGTTTTCGTGAATGCCCCTAGCTTTGAAGTCTTCGATTTCTGGGATCAAAGTTAATTTCAAAGTCGTGTTCAATCGTTGCTTGTAATTAGCTAAGATAATTGCCAATAATCCGTAGCCATTTATATTCTCGAATTCTTTGAACAACCTCCAATTGTTATTGAGAATGGTGAATAACAACGAGAATGATTTATAAATCGTGCTATCTCGTATCATAACATCCTTTATATCCAAAGATGATTCTATAAGCTTTAAAATAAGCGAAGTTCCCCCAATTGCGTAAAGCGTACCATGAACTGATTCTGAATTGTGTAGAAGTAATGATGGAAGTTTTGAGCTTTTATTGAATGACTTGGACTCTTTAGAAGGCTCTGTTAGTTCCTTAAAATATTCATTTATATCAAAAAGAATGTTCTCGTGCTTCAATTTAGTCAAAGATTCAATGATTTGATTTTTATCGAGTATTCCTGCTTGAAAGTCTGAGGATGGCATGCTCGACTCATTTAATTTCCTTTCGTTTGCTAATCTCTTAATATTATTTATTAATTCAGGGTTTGACAAACCCTTTTGCTTAGTGCCCTTTCTGCGATTTTTCAACTCTGAGAATTTAGTTGCAACATTAAACAAACCTCGTGGACTTAAATGATGTAACAAGTTAATTAAATTCTCATTGGTGAATTCTTTAAAATCCCAATCGTAGCCTAGTCCAAGGTTGTATATTAAGTTGATCCATTCTTGAGATAAGTTAGTGCTCAAAATGCTAAAGTTTTTAATCAAGATCTCATCAGAAATGCCATTGGTACAATTATCAAGGTCATTACCAATGTACAATTTGTTCCAGGATGAAAATATTTTGTGGATTTCGGGGCATGGAATTGATTCACTATAGTCTCCATTAATGAATAAATTTAAATTTGAAGAACTATCATATGTCAACACAAGATGCGTATAGCCTTGATTTTCATTGACATTTTTATCTTCTCTGTTATTTGAATTAATCATAATATGCTGATTAAATGTAAACTGAGTTCTAGACATCGTTCGATGGTTCTTTATTTCAACAGAAAGTTTGTTATAGTTGATAATCTGTACTTTTAAGGTTGTTTGATCTCCGGTTGAGGTGTCTGAATTTGTTAGAGTAAATAATGTAACCATGTCTTCATTGCTACCACTAATGTTGTTTACTTTGAACCAGGAATGAATGGAAAACTTTTTCTTAAAATTATCATTCACGTAGGGAAAGCAAGTGATTTTATTGAATATGGCAAACTTGAAATGTGAGGAGTATTTCGTAAATATTTGATCGATAAGTTCAAGCACTATAAATTTGGATTTTGCCGTAGAGCCGTTCTGTAAATGTTCTGTTGGCATATCGTGTGACAGGAATAGATAAGAAATCAATGTTTTAAGCACCTTATTATCACAACCTAATTCTAATAATTCAACAATCATGCGAAAGAGTAAATTCAATATTGAAACCTTGTAGGTATCCGAAATCTTCGTTTCAGGCCTATTGATCAAATGCAAAAAGCTTTCAATTAAGTACAGCTGAAACCCCTGTTTAAACAACCCTATCTTGATATTGTAAGACATGGATATAATCTGAAGTAACAATTCCATCATGATGATTTTAAAATCATGATACAATAAATCGTTCATGTCGATAAGCTTCCTGACAAAAGGTTCAAGTTTTTGGAATTCGAATGGCTGGTCCATAGTGGCCAATAGTCCGTCACTTCCAAGAATTGCCGAGAAGTTATGCAAATCTTCCGACATTTCCACCTGCCAGTTGATCAAAATCTCCTTGTTCAATTTTGTATGTGTGAAAATTTCATCACAAAGGATATCAATGAGTTGTTTGTCGGTTGAATTGGATTCGATGGCAGCATTGTTGGAGGAGGGTTCAGGTTGGGGGGAAACCAATTCTGGCTCTGAGGACCATTTTGCAGTTGTCTCGTTATCCAGAACATTATCCAAAAGGTCACTTTCGGATTGCGACATCCTTTAGCTAGTTTTACAGTTTGTCTATTCGATTCTTGGGTTCTTATCAATAAATGTGTAAATGTGAATTCTGGTTATATGGGGTTTGAGTCACGTGTGTGCAGATCACATGAAGATTACATAGATTACATGTGAAGTCTAAAAGATATCGTATATTATCTACTTGGAGGAAGTGGTGTCCTCAGTTCCTGTAGTATCAACGGGGGCAGGTGAAGATGATACCTCTTGTCTACCATTTCCTTTGATTTGGATTAATTTGCTATTATTGTTTTCTTTGGAAATCAATCTCTGCTTGCGAATATTATCCAAGTCTTCCTCATCATAATCAATGTCGTCACTCTTTTCAAAATTGAATTGAGCTTTGGGAGTGTGATCTTCCGTAGCTTGGCCAAAAGCCCGGGATTTTTTGTTCTCCACTACATCTTCATCATTTTTACTTTCAACGTCAGCATCTGACCCAGAAAGGCTGGAAGGAGAGGAGATCTCAAGTTCTTCCTGTGAGGAGGCCTTTTCTTCAGACAAATCGTATGAGTTGACCTGAGCCTGAACTTGTTCAAGCATACTTTTCCTGTTGCTCAAGGACTTCTTGTACAATTCACGACCTGCCTTAAGTATATTGTTCAAGTTGGTACCCCCCAACATATTGTCTGGGCTGGCCCCACGTCTTCTGTAGAATAAAAGGTATGCAGCTCCGGTAATGGCCTCTTCAGGATTCTCCATAAGTGTCACCCGGCTATCATTGAAGTAGTACCATTTGTTATCCTTAAAGTTCTTAGCGCATGCAGTGTAATGTCCACCACCTAACCCACCATAATGATTATCCACAGCTATCAAATCATAAACACTATCCGTGGCTTCGGGATTGGCAATGTATGTTGACATGTCGAGACCTTCAATTGGAAAGTCAACCACGATATCAATCTTGTCACTAAATGCCCTGGCACTATGAAATCTCTTCAAATGAATGGTGATAATATCACCGGTTGACCAGAGTTGTATTGTTTTTGTGGCTTGTCTGTGATCTTTACATCTTGGGCAGTACCATAAGTCTTGTTCTCCTAAAACCTCCGGGGTACTAAACGATTGCAAACAATCATAAAGCTTGACCTTGGAATTTCTCTGTTGCTCAAATTTGGCTTTATTCTTTTCCAACTCGGGGTTTGGTATGATCTTCGGATCTTGCCAAGTTTGCTTTGCGGGATCTTCAAAAAATTGCTGATAAACATCGTAATCCCAATTGCAAAGTAAAATTGCATCTTTAGTCAACAAAGTTGGGTGGTTTTCTATTAAACCATCACCAGCTGTAGAGCCCACAGGAGAATTGGCATTTGAAGGTTTGATAGATTCAGAATAAGATGGAGGTGGCGGTGGTGGCAATGATAATACAGGGTTCGCTTCGTCCTCATATAGCAAGTTTGCTAGTTGTGGTTCGCTTTCAGTGTCTTCATCAGACAGGCTGCTGATTTGGGAGTCTGCAGGTCCAGAATCACTTGAAATACAATTTCTATCAGCATGATCAACAAGAACAAATCCATCAGTATCGTGAATATTTGATTTCTCAAGCTCTTCTTCATTTTTATTATTCTCCTCTAGATCTTTGTTTACTTCATCGGCTAGATCTTCCATTTCTTGATCCAAATTCTTTTCATAGTCTGAGTAATAATAATATTTCTTCTTGAGTTCAGGAAGCATATCAATCAAAGGCTTAAAATCATTCAAATTTGGCTTGTAAAGAGGAACATTGATAAATCGTTCACTTTTACCAATATAACTATGGCCAAAATTGAAACGACCACGACTAACTCCATTTGATCTGGTGGACTGCTCATACTTTTTGTATTTAATAGTAAATCCCAAATTTGCGCTTGCAAATGGATTAGCTAACGAAATATCTGAATCATATCCATCCTCAATACTTTCTGATTCAACAGAGGGATCAGCTTCCTTTGCAGAATCATTTTCAGATGGCAATAACGCGATTGCTGGAAAATCCTTGCCAGAGTAGTATTTTTTGTACGTGTAGCCTGGTGATATCTCCCTAGCTTGTTCGTACTCTTTAACTAAATCAGCTGTCGTTAAAAGTTTCAAAGCTTGTTCCAATTTTTGTCGTATCGTACCAAAACTAGTAACTTCATCGGCGCTCTTCAACTTGATAAAAAGTGGGATACCAAATAATTCAGTTATCTTGTATGACTTATCTGGATCATCTATGGAATTCAACACGGGAACAATCAAATCTTCTTCTGGATTATGAGGTATATAGTAGACCAAAATATCATCCGACTCCCTTATGATATCACCAATTGGTAAGAATTTGTTTTTATTATAGTCTTGTTGGAAATCGGTGTAAAAAGTATTCTGATGAACCTCGTAAAGAAAAAAGTCTTTTGACAGAACACCTAAAAATTTCGATAAATACTTTAATAAATCATCAAAATTTGATCTTTTGTTCAATTCCACTTCTAATTTCATAATCTTTTGATTTTTGATGTCTTCTACTTTTATTTTTCTGTCCTCTTCGCCAGATAAATCGATGATTGTGAATGTATGATACCACATCTTACTCACAGGTAATGGCAAGGTCAAGTCATTGAAAGGATCAAAGGTAATACTGGTCTTAGAACATTCAGGGCACACTAAGGTCGATTGATACATACCAGTGAATAAATCGATAATAACTGAATCGTTTCTAAGTTTGTGCTGATTCCAACAAGTTTGTGCGAGAGAAATAAGAGCATCAGAATCTCCCATTTCCTCGTCCTTTAGTTCTGGCTTTTCACAATATGGTTTCTTCTGTATCCTATTCAAATCTTCGTGAAGAGCATCTAAAAGCCAGCTTAGAAACTCTTGAGAGTCCTGTTGTAAATATCCGGAGAACATTGAGGAGTATCTTCCAATAGTGGATTTAAAGTCTCTAGGAGCAATAGATGTCAAGGAGGAACTATTCTTTTCACGGGTAGATTTGGTAGGAGATTCAAAAATTAACTTTAGGAGTGATCCAAATGAATTGGCAACATCACCCTTATTACCCAAGGGATTGTTGAAATTGAGTTCTTTCTTGTACATGTTATAGAAGAAGTAATAGTGGATCTCTGGGATATGAATCAAACATTGTAAAGCAGAATTCATGTAGCAAGTGTTACCCAAATTATTCAAACCGAGGTTACCACCTTTATGCAAAAGTTCCAGGAAATCATACTGAGATAAATCTATCAGAGCAAGAAAATTATCCACTGGATATGGTTTGGTTGCATTTTGACCTGTAGATTTCTTTTCACGCAGTTCCACTAGAATATGAAAATTCGATGACTCGATGCCTTGGCTATTCAAAGTTTTTTGCATTAGATCGGAAGTAACCAAGCGCTTGTTTGATACATCATAAACGAAACTGGATATGGAGATATTTTGGTTGAATTCTGCGATGATTTTGGAATCAATAAACCATATTCTAAAATCGTCGCTTCCTTTTGGAGTCTTCAAAACTTTGGTTCTAATTGAATCATGCAAGTCTTGAAAGGTTTGGGTTCTGGAAACCGAGATCGAAGGGGTCTGTTGTGAATGACGATTTGAATAAGAAGATACCGATGTTTGCTTTTTCACCAATACATGGACGTGGAAGATGGGAGGAAACCTTTCTACTTCTTTGGAGGCGGTTTTTTGATTGATGATAAGGCACCTGGTGACAGGTTCGCCTTTGATTCCGAACCAGGACTTCAAATACTCGAAAATGTTCGGCGAGATGTTGTAGGTGCCGATAGGTTCTTCATTTTCGGGATACAAGTTACCCCGATCATCCACAATTGAGTTGCAATCAAATGGTCCTAGGAGGCTCTGGAGCTCCTCAAACGTATACACGGTACTGTTTAAAAACTTATCGAGGTACTCGGCCGAAATGAGGTACCATAAGTCACCTTCTTTGCCGGTATTTTCTGTCTCGAGTAATTTTTGGATGAGGAGTCGCTTGACCACCACCTCTTGGAATTGTTCAGAGTCCACCGTTTCTTCGGGCTGGGGCTTGGACGCATCTCCGATCAATTCGTTTGTCGGCTCTTGCGACATGGTGAACTTGATGGTCAGATCAATGGATAATTGTTGAAGATTTCCTGGTATGACTTGAAGTTGAACTGAGGCACACCCGGTCAATTTGGGTGGTTTTTCCGCGAAAAAAAAACTCGAGAACGGTGAAAGAACGGTCGTATTTCCAACTACTAGATTGAATGCACCCAATGCTTTCGTTAAACTGGTTGAAGACCTGAAACACTTATCGGATGAGTTGATATCAGGTGCATAGTCGTTTTGAAGATTATTCGCGAGAATCCTCTGTACACGTGACTGTGGTGGGGAATCCAATGGTGAATATTACGCGTATTGGGGGTGACTATAGAGGAATGTAGGGTGGGAGGAATAAGCGTGGGTTTATCGAAGCCCCTTGCAATTGGTGGGGTCGATTTTAGTAAAGGTTGAATTTTTGAAGCGTTTTAGAATTTTTATGGAAAATTTAGGGATTCTGTAGATTTGATAAAATTGTGCGGAAAAAACAATTTGTATAGGAGGTAACTTATCTTTGATATTTAAGGTAAATTGATCCATTGGCAATGTAGGGTATTCTGATTCTATAGCTTATATAGAAATGCAGTATATTTACACTTGGAACGGATAGGAAGTGTAGAGACCACTATTTTACGATTGGTCATCTCCATTGCCCTCACTAACAAGTATTTTTTAATCAGTGAACAATTTTGGGGTGGAAATTAGTCGCGAAATTTCATTAGGGTTACTACATCATGCATAAGACAATATGTGCATTACCATATGATTTAAGTTAGAACTCTTTAGCTCTTACCTTTGCTATTTCAATGGATTTCTTGAGCGCATCAAGCGAAAGACCACCATCTCCATTGATCAAGCTAATTTTTTTCAATCTGTGATGTTTGTTGGCGATGACTGAAACCCGGGAAAAAATAGACGTTTCCTCAGCTTCACCTTCCAAGTCCGCCAAAAGCACGGTGTTGGCCTGGCCATGGCTTACAGATGGAAGTGTCACCACTCCGAAGTTGGAGGAAATGCCCGCGAAGTCGAAGGGACCTATGGTGTCGATGTCCATATTTTCAGCCGCATCAGTGGGGGTGGTGGAAAGAACTAACGGTTGTACAAGGTCGGGGTTGAAGTCCAAGGTGACGTTGGAGTTGGATTGATTGGAAATCAAACTTCTTTTGTTTGAGGTTCTTGATCTGGCCATGGATGCAGATGCCACCGAGGAATCCGACTCTCCAATGTAGACTCTGGGTAATGATATGGACGACAATGCATTGACCATGGAAAGATGGCACAAGTCGAACAACGAGGATGTGCTGACGGACTTGGAAAAGATTTTGATATTCGAAAGAAGGACAAATGCATATGACTTGGTTCCAGCATGGGATAATGCCGATGGATTGCGGATGAGTGCATACTCGTCTTCATGCAAATCAGGATAAATGATTCGAGATGCGGATTCTGGATCATCAGAGACTTCAATTCCCAAGTTTTGTATATCGAGGGATGCGGAAGGAATCAATTTGCTGTGTAAAATGGTTTCATTTATTGATTGTGAAAGGATCATGTCTTCGTCGGTGGGTTCACCCGATCTTCCACGAAGGATCTCAATAATGGGATACACCGTGGTGTAAGGTCCCTGGGATTCCACCAACACCGACTTGTCGACGATACCCAAGGTGATGAAGTTCATCACTGTGGTGGAGCCGCTCTTGATCACGGAGGAGCCCACGACGTTGGCATTGGCCTGGTTGATGGACTCGCCGTGGGCGATTTCTACCGGCTTAAACTCGGTGAAGTTTCTTAAGTTGGGTCTCAACCCGACCGACAAGTGTCTCTGGAGCGAGACGTCGGGGGCGATTCTAGCCAACACTTCTGGTGGGAAGGCTACTTGCTGCAACATGTGAGAGATGAGGTGGAGGAAGAACTGAGGTGATGGATATGTAGATAGAAGGAAGTTTTCAGGCTGCGCACGACGTTGTAGGAAAACCAGAATGCAATGTAAAAGAAGTGAAAGGGAAAATGCAAATTGTAAAAGAAGTGAAAGGGAGAATGCAAATTGTAAAAGAAGTGAAAGGGAAAATGCAAATTGTAAAAGAAGTGAAAAGGAAAATGCAAAATGTAAAAGAAGTGGAAGGAAAAATGCAAAATGTAAAAGAAGTGAAAGGGAAAATGCAAAAAGGAAAGGTGAAAAAACGGAAATTGTAAAAGAGAATCTGGAAAAGAGGAAAATGTAAAAGAAGTGAAAGGGAAAATGCAAATTGTAAAAGAAGTGGAAGGAAAAATGCAAAATGTAAAAGAAGTGAAAGGGAAAATGCAAAATGCAAAAGGGAGGTGGAAGGAAAAATGCAAAATGTAAAAGAAGTGAAAGGGAAAATGCAAAATGTAAAAGAAGTGAAAGGGAAAATGCAAAATGTAAAAGAAGTGAAAGGGAAAATGCAAAATGTAAAAGAAGTGAAAGGAAAAATGCAAAATGTAAAAGAGAACCTGAAAAAAGTGAAAAATGCAATAGGAAACGTGAAAAAGTGAAAAATAAAGATTGACACTTGGCGGGCCTGAGCCATTGATGCAATTGCCGTTGGCCCGTACGCCCGTTGGTCCCTTCTGGTGAGAAGGAACGCGTCGTGCTGTGGCCACAAACGGAATCACAGCGAATGGCGACGTTGCTATTGTCATTATGGTGTCACTGTAGGTAACATAGCACCGATGAAGGAATGTGGCAGCTGTAGCAGCTGTAGCAGCGACCTGCACTACCAAGCGGGCCACTGCACCAGGATTTTTGGCAGGGCGATCTTTGGCAACCACGCGGATATCACCACACAGCGAATGGTACGTTGCATAGGCTCCGAACGCCGCAAATCACCATCTACCATGAATCTCGTCAATCCATTGGTGGAAGCATCTGGTTGAACAGCACACGTGACGACAATCGCACGTGGCGGGCCCAGTTTGGTAATCAGCCTCGGCAGTACCCGCGCCGGATGGAGGGCGACGCGCGCACGACCCGCGCAAAAACCCGTCAACCTCCGCGCACGACCCCTGAAGCGGGCCGGACTCTGGCCTGAGTCATCATGTGGTGGGGAAATCCTTATCAGCGTTAGTAATTGCGGCTTGTGATTGGTGGATGGCGGGGGGTTACATCGGTGGTGTCCAGATTTCCATCTCGTATCGGCATAGGTAATTATTGTCTCCGAGTCAAGTGAAACCTTTAAATATATTCGATCTGCCTTGTTCCAACGTTTCTTCCTCACTGGTGTTTTTTTGTAAGTACCCTTGGATTTGATTCACCCATAGCCAGTCGCAGAGGACGATGGAGGACTGTGGACCGTGACAGGGACCGTGACAGGGACCGTGACAGTGACAGGACACTGACAGTGGCAGTGACCGTGATAGTGAATAGTGAACAATAGACAGAGGCTCTAATCACATGCAGTGCCTGATGGAACTGATGGAACTGATGGAACTGATGGAACTGGTGGAACTGGTGGAACTGGTGGAATGGAAATGACCACCAATTGCTCATAGCCAATACCCAGTCCGCTTGAACAGCCCCAATGGCTTCCAGCTACGGGTTGCTTTCAATTCCTGGTAAAGTGTTGGAGTGGCAGTCAACGTGGGCGTGTGAACCCCCAGGCCGATAAGGAGATTGTGAGATGAGATCAAGGCAATGAGATGGATCCTCAGTTAGGGACCCACACAAGGGGGCCCCAGAAGCGATGGTGCCTGGCCAGATCAACGTACCAGCACGCTTGTTGTCCACTTTGGCACCACCAGGACACTCTGGTGGTTGTTGTGGGTGATAAGTGTAGGCGCGATTGCGGTATCAGGAGCCAATCACAGCCATGGCATGTGAACCACCAGTGTCATGTGGTTTGCAACACTCTGGCCCATCCAAGTGGGGCCAGCGACATTGTTGTGACCATGGACCTCCAGCCCACCTCACTACCGTCACCGTCGAACTTACCGTGTTAACCGTTTTAACCGCAAGGGCGGTTACAAAGAGATTCGCATTTGGCGCACTATCGGCGGATAGTGATCAGTTTGTACTACACCATTGCCTGATTCGATCGTCGTCCCCATCCGCTCCCCAATGGCCAAAATGGCCAAAATGGCCAAAATGGCCAAAAACCCAATTTGGATCATTTGTCTATTGTCAGCCAATGGGCTTGGGTTGATGGTGGGGCCGTGGTTCGGTAGTTGGCGGTGGGTTTGGTGGGGTATACTGGGAATTTTTCACTTCGCTCGCTCAACACCGGTCAACATCGTTCTAACAGTCACTGGCCCTGGCAACCCTGTCGATGTCTAGCGTCCTTCAGTACAAACCTTGGCCGTTCTGTCACCAGCCTCTAGTCCCCTCGTGCATGTTTCATGCCTGTATCGGTGTGGGGATAAAAGACACATCACAAACTCCGGGACCGAACGGCACTTCGCATGCGGTCCTCCGCAGTCTCCTTCTACTAGCATCGGAGCCATGGTGTATATGATTAACCCTCGTGTCGTGATTGGATATGTCTTGTCTCGCCCAGACTTTCGAGATCCAGAAATTTTTCAACGTTTTCGATTGTTTGGGTGCTGGGAGTCCGGTTCCTGCACCCATGGCCATGGGGTATAAAGTTCGACCGTGGATCCCTGCTCAGAAACTGTAGTTTGTTCATTGTTGGTGAATCATTTAAATTCGTATAGTACTAACCTTTCAGCCTACTATGACCTCTTACCTCCCTCAAGAAGAATTCACAACAAACATATACAATTATGAAGAGACACCAGAGAACAAGTCTTGGGCTTCCGCTTTACCGGTAGCTAAAGGGTTGTACAACCCCGAGTTAGAAAAAGATGCCTGTGGTGTCGGGTTCACCTGTCACTTGAAGGGTCAGACCTCACACAAGATTGTGTCTGATGCCCGTAATCTCTTGTGTAACATGACTCACAGAGGTGGTGAATTGAACCCCAAGGATGGTGATGGTGCTGGGTTATTGTCATCCATTCCTCATAGCTTCTTGACCAGGGAGTTCAAATATCACTGTGACGTGGCATTGCCTCCATTGGGTCAATACGGTACCGGTAACATCTTTTTCAAGAAAGATGATACCGTGTTTGAAAAATCTAAGGCCACTTTCGAGTCCATTGCCTCTTCCCTCGGCTTGAAAGTGCTTGGATGGAGAAAGGTTCCCCACGACTCCTCTATCTTGGGTCCTGCTTCTCTCTCCAGAGAGCCTCTAATCTTACAACCTGCCATTGTATTGGCAGAACTTGCCTCTTCCTCCGTTTCCGCTGAAGAATTCACTAAAACATACCAAAAGGACTTCGAAAAGAAGTTGTTTGTCCTCAGAAAACAATCCTCTCATACAATTGGCTTACACAACTGGTTTTACATCTGTTCCCTCTCTAACAAAACCATCGTTTACAAAGGTCAATTGGCCCCAAACCAGGTTTACGCCTACTACCATGACTTGGTCAATGCTGACTACCAAGCCCACTTTGCATTAGTTCACTCCCGTTTCTCCACCAACACTTTCCCATCTTGGGACAGAGCCCAACCATTGAGATGGGCTGCTCACAATGGTGAAATTAACACCTTGAGAGGTAACAAGAACTGGATGAGATCCAAGGAAGGTGTGATGTCCTCTAAATTATTCGGTGATGATTTGGACAAGCTTTTCCCTATTATCGAAGAAGGTGGTTCCGATTCTGCTGCTTTTGATAACGTTTTGGAATTATTGGTCATCAACGGTGTTCTTTCCCTTCCAGAAGCTGTCATGTTGTTGATCCCCGAAGCTTGGCAAAATGATACTAACATCGATCCAAAGAAGAAGGCTTTTTACGAATGGGCCGCTTGTTTGATGGAGCCATGGGATGGTCCAGCTCTTTTCACCTTCGCAGATGACAGATACTGTGGTGCCAACTTGGACCGTAACGGTTTGAGACCATGTCGTTATTACGTTACCGACGATGATAGAATGATCTGTGCATCTGAGGTCGGTGTTATTGAAATTGAGCCTGAAAAGATTTTACAAAAGGGTAGATTGCAACCAGGAAGAATGTTATTGGTTGACACCAAGGAGGGTAGAATCGTCGATGACCGTGAATTGAAGCAATCTGTTGCATCCAGATTTGATTTCAAATCTTGGGTCATGGCTAACATGATTACCATGGATGATTTGGTTGCTAAATTGGCCGCTAGAGACGTTGATTTGAACGATTTCAAGCTTACCAATGATGTCACTGTGCAAACCGACCCAAGATTGGTTGCGTTTGGTTACTCTCATGAACAAGTTTCCCTTGTTCTTGCCCCAATGGCAGAAGGTAAGGAAGCTTTAGGCTCCATGGGTAACGATAATGCATTGGCTTGTATTTCTGAGCAACCTAAATTGCTTTACGACTATTTCCGTCAATTGTTTGCCCAAGTTACCAACCCACCAATTGATCCAATCAGAGAAGAAATTGTTATGTCTTTGGAATGTTATGTTGGTCCACAAGGTAACTTATTAGAGATTTCGCCAGATCAATGTAACAGATTATTGTTGAAGTCTCCAGTTTTGTCAACTAGTGAATTGACTGCAATCAAGAACATTGAAATGGTCTACCCTAAGTGGTCTGTTAGTAACATTGATATTACTTTTGACAAGGCAGATGGTATCCAAGGTTACATTAACACAATTGACAGAATATGTCAAGCTGCTTCCAAGGCTATCGCTGATGATAATCAAGTTATTATCTTGAGTGATTTGGCTACTTCCTCCACTAGGTTGCCAATCTCTGCTTTAATCGCTGTTGGTGCTGTGCACCATCATTTGGTTAGACAAAAGCAACGTTCTAAGGTTGCTTTGATCATCGAGACCGCTGAAGCTAGAGAAGTCCACCACGCATGTTGTTTGGTTGGTTACGGTGCTGATGGTATTAACCCATACTTGGCAATTGAAACTTTGGTCAGAATGAAGTCCGAAGGCTTATTGAAGGATGAAGCTTTGACCAAAGAAAAGATCATCACTAACTATAAGAAGGCCATCGATGCTGGTATCTTGAAGGTCATGTCCAAGATGGGTATTTCCACCTTGGCTTCTTATAAGGGTGCTCAAATTTTTGAGGCTCTTGGTGTTGACAACTCTGTTATCGACAGATGTTTTGCTGGTACTGCCTCCAGAATCAAGGGTATTACTTTCGAGTACATTGCTCAAGATGCTTTCTCTATGCACGAAGCTGGTTATCCAAACAGAGAAACCATCAAGCCTGTTGCCCTCCCAGAAACTGGTGAGTACCATTGGAGAGATGGTGGTGATGCTCACATTAACGAGCCAGCTGCTATCGCCTCTATGCAAGATGCTGTTAGAAACAAGAACGAAAAGGCATACGATGCATACTCCAAGAAGGAATATGAAGCTATCAAGAACTGTACTTTGAGAGGTTTGTTAGATTTTGACTACGAAGCTTCAAAGTCTGTTCCTATTGACCAAGTTGAACCATGGACTGAAATTGTCCGCCGTTTCTTTACTGGTGCCATGTCTTACGGTTCCATTTCAATGGAAGCTCACTCTACTTTGGCTGTTGCCATGAACAGATTGGGTGGTAAGTCTAACACTGGAGAAGGTGGTGAAGACTCTGCTAGATCAACTGTTAACGAAAATGGTGACACAATGAGATCAGCAATTAAGCAAATTGCTTCTGGTAGATTCGGTGTTACCTCTCACTACTTAGCTGATGCTGATGAATTGCAAATCAAGATGGCACAAGGTGCCAAGCCAGGTGAGGGTGGTGAATTGCCAGGTCACAAGGTCACTGAACAAATTGGTAAAACTAGACACTCTACTCCAGGTGTTGGTTTGATTTCCCCACCACCACATCATGATATCTACTCCATTGAAGATTTGAAGCAATTGTTGTACGATTTGAAGTGTGCTAACCCAAGAGCCAGAACCTCTGTCAAATTGGTTTCTGAAGTTGGTGTTGGTATTGTCGCTGCCGGTGTTGCCAAGGCTGGTTCTGAAAACATCTTGGTTTCCGGTGGTGATGGTGGTACCGGTGCCGCCAAATTGACATCTATTAAGCACGCTGGTTTGCCATGGGAATTGGGTTTGGCTGAATCTCATCAAACTTTGGTGCTTAACGACTTGAGAGGAAGAGTCATTTTGCAAACCGATGGTCAAATTAGAACTGGTCGTGATATCGCCATTGCTTGTTTGTTAGGTGCTGAAGAATGGGGTTTTGCAACTACTCCATTGATCGCCATGGGTTGTATCATGATGAGAAAGTGTCACTTGAACACTTGTCCAGTAGGTATCGCTACTCAAGATCCAGACTTGAGAAGAAAGTTCGAAGGTACTCCAGAACACGTTATCAACTTCTTCTACTACTTAGCCAATGAATTGAGAGGTATCATGGCCAAGTTAGGTTTCAGAACCATCAACGAAATGGTGGGTAGAACCGAGAAGTTGAGAGTTAGAGAAGACTTGAGAAACACCAAGAATGCCAACATTGACTTGTCTCCAATTTTAACTCCAGCTCACACCATTAGACCAGGTGTTGCTACTCACTGTGTTAGAAAGCAAGACCACAGATTGCACGTCAGAATTGACAACAAGTTGATCGACGAATCTGAGCTTACTTTGGCCAAGGGTTTGCCAGTCACCATTGACTGCGACGTTGTTAACACTGACCGTACTTTAGGTACCACTTTGTCCTACAGAGTTTCGAAGACTTTCGGTGAAAAGGGATTACCTCATGATACAATTCATGTAAACGTCAAGGGTTCTGCTGGTCAATCCTTCGGTGCCTTCTTGGCCACTGGTATTACATTGGAATTAGAAGGTGATGCCAATGATTACATTGGTAAGGGTTTGTCTGGTGGTAGAATTATTGTCTACCCACCAAAGGACTCCAAGTTCAATGCTGAGGATCAAATTATTGCAGGTAACACTGCTTTCTTTGGTGCCACTTCTGGTACTGCCTTCATTAGAGGTATCGCCGCTGAAAGATTCGCTGTCAGAAACTCTGGTGCCACTATTGTTACTGAAGGTACCGGTGATCACGGTTGTGAATACATGTCTGGTGGTAGAGTTGTTGTTTTAGGATCTACTGGTAGAAACTTCGCTGCTGGTATGTGTGGTGGTATTGCCTACGTTTTGGATATGGCTCAAGACTTTGGAGACAAGGTTAATGCTCAAACCGTTGAATTGTCTCAAGTTACTGAGCCAACTGAAATTGCCTTCTTGAGAGGTTTGATTGAAGACCACCGTCATTACACCAACTCTGAAGTTGCTGACCGTATCTTGAACGATTTCAACAGAATCTTACCTCGTTTCGTCAAGGTTTTACCATTCGACTACAAGAAGGTTTTGGAAGCTGAGAAGAAGAAGGCTGAAGAAGCTAAGAAGAATGAATTAAACACTTTCTTGAAATCTATCAAGGAAGACCCAGAAGCTGATGTCACCAATGGTGAAGCAGCAAAGATCAAGAAGGGTCACGTCCACCGTTCCAAGGCAGCTGTTTCTGCCAAGGATGGACACAAGGAACCTAAGGTTTTGGATGTCGAAGATACCATTCTTGATACCGAATTTGAAAAGAAGGCTGTTGCCAAGTTAGATAAGGTCAAGGGTTTCATGAAGTACAAGCGTCGTAACGAGAAGTACAGACCAGCTGAGGAAAGAACCAAGGACTGGAATGAAATGACTTCAAGATTGACCAAGGATGAATTGAAGCACGAAACAGCCAGATGTATGGACTGTGGTGTTCCATTCTGTACTTCTGATACCGGTTGTCCAATATCTAATGTTATTCCAAAATGGAACGAATTGGTTTTCCAAGACAGATGGTATGACGCCTTGCAAAGATTGATGATGACCAACAACTTCCCAGAATTCACTGGTAGAATTTGTCCGGCACCATGTAATGGTGCTTGTGTTTTGGGTATTAACGATGACCCAGTTAACATTAAGTCCGTTGAATGTGCTATTATTGACCACGGTTTCGAGCAAGGATGGATCAAGCCAAACCCACCATCTCAAAGAACCGGAAAGACAGTTGCAGTCATTGGTTCTGGACCTGCTGGTTTAGCCAGTGCAGACCAATTGAACAAGGCTGGGCACAAGGTTACCGTTTATGAAAGAAGTGACAGACCAGGTGGTTTGTTGATGTACGGTATTCCAAACATGAAGTTGGATAAGGGAATTGTAAAGAGAAGAACTGATTTATTAGCAGCTGAAGGTATTGAATTCATCTGTAACACCACCGTTGGTGAGGATATCACTGTTGAGGAGTTGAAATCCACCTACGATGCTGTTGTATTTGCTGTTGGATCTACTATTCCAAGAGATTTGAGAATCCCAGGTAGAGAATTGAACAACATTAACTTTGCCATGCAATTGTTGCACTCTAACACCAAGGCTTTGTTGGAGGACAACTTGGAAGAGATTAGAAAGACACTTGAAGGTAAGAATGTTGTTGTTATTGGTGGTGGTGACACAGGTAATGATTGTTTGGGTACTTCCACCAGACATGGAGCCAAGTCGGTGACTAACTTTGAATTGTTGCCAAACCCACCAACCAGCAGACCAAAGGACAACCCATGGCCACAATGGCCAAGAGTGTTCCGTGTTGACTACGGTCACACTGAAGTTGCTACTCACTACGGTAAGGACCCAAGAGAATACTCCATTTTATCCAAGGAGTTTGTCGATGACGGAGAGGGAAACGTCAAGGGTATCAAGACTGTCAGAGTTGAGTGGAAGCGTTCTGATTCTGGAGCCTGGCAAATGGCCGAGGTTCCAGGCAGTGAAGAGTTCTTCCCTGCTGATGTTGTTTTGTTGTCTATGGGATTTATTGGCCCAGACTCTGACAACTTGGAGGTCACCAAGACCAAGAGAGGAACCATCAACACCATTGATCCAAACGCATACAAGGTTGGCCAAGAAGGAAACTTGTTCGCAGCTGGTGACTGTAGAAGAGGACAGTCATTGGTTGTTTGGGGTATCCAAGAAGGTAGACAGTGTGCTAGAGAGGTGGACAATTACTTGATGGGTTCTACCAGATTACCAGGAAACGGTTCTATTGAACAAAGAAACTATAAGTTGTTAGAGGAATTGGCTGAAAAGGTTTGAGCCATGTGTATAAAAAATAAATGTATTTATATTGATGTGACATAGAAGTCGAAGTGAGATTAAATTGGGGACGGTGAACAAACAGGAAACACACATATATTTCTCAAAATACTACTATTTATAAAAATGATACACTGTCTTCAGCGTCACCTTGGAATGTACGGCTGGGGTCGAATGACGGAAATGTTTGACGTACATGCGAAAAAAGTATAAATCCTACATTACGCTGGCATAATTCCGATACATGAACGGCCATCGTTTTGTGGTGCAAAACGCTGGTCCCAGATGCCCGATTGGGTGGGTGAAGATGTTAAAAGAGTAGGTAGGCCCTGTGAGGCAGGGACGATTTGGGGTGTGCCATGGTGAAATCAGATGATGCGATGGTGATAGAACCAGAATAAATTCAACAAGACCACACCATATACCAAATACCAAATACCATATACCATATACCAAAAAAGATCTGCCAAGACTCATCTACTCAAAAACCTCAAGAGGTCAAAACTACAGGAAAACAATAAATTTCACACCCTGGGTTGTTGCACCCTTGGTTGTTGCACCCTGGGTTGTTGCACCCACGGCTCTTGCACCCACGGCTCATGCTACCCAGTATTCCCGGTGGTCCATTTCCCTTTATCCGTGGTGCAGTCTGTTACCTATGGCGTCGCATGGCAAGAGATCACCTGAATTATCCAACATATTCACCCCCATAAATCATCCAACATCCAACATTCGCTGAATCATGGTGACCAATGGAACCGGGTTCGCACCAGGGCCCGTAACCCGGAGGTTAACGATTCTTGGGCAGGCGGCCATTGGCCATCCCAATGTGAAACACCACTATTGTCGCAATTATCCACGGCGCAAGACGCAATAGGCAAGTGTTCGTGTTGGCAGTTCCAGGCTGGGCGTTTTCTGTTGATTCCCCAGACACCGCCATGCCGTAAATGCACTCCTATTCCTTCGGTTCATGCAGCACTGCTGATGAACACTGTTGGTAGTTGGACCCCAGCCAATGCAGGTAATATATATGTCATGTACCATGTACGATGGACGATATACGATGTACCATGTCCGACGGCCGCATGATGCCTCAGTAATTCTGCGCCGCACACCAGAACTACCACCTACAGTAAGTGGCAACTTCGCCGTTAGTGAAACATGGGGTGGCCGGCTGCAAAAGCCCGCTTAACTGCCGATCCTTGCATGAAGAACAATATGCCGTCGGAGCGGCCCTGATGTAGACAGGACTCTCCGAGACCAACACTTGGCCCCAGAAATGTTGAGACCCACGTGATGGTTCCTAGCCAAATGGAACCAGTGTATCGTCAGTGGATGCTGCCAGATGCTGCCAGCACCACCGGCTGGACGCCTGTCCGCATGGCGGTGGGGCTGTTATCACGGACGCTGCAGGGGAGACACGGGAGCACCACGGAGAACCACGGGAACGGCACGAGAACAGCACGAGAACAGCACGAGAACAGCACGAGAATGTCATCCTGATGTTGGCTCTGGTGGCCCAGTGGTGGACCAGTGGTGCCCCAGTACAGTGTCGCTGTCAATGGTGTTGGCAGGGCATCGCACGGAATTATCACCTCACGTGTACCACTACCCAACATTATGGAAACCCCAAGCAACATCCTCGGCCTACCACCTCTGGCTGGTGCTACAGAAGGTAACCCGGACAACACAACATGGCCCCAATGTACAAGGCAGCCATTGATGCCTGGTAGCTTGCCCAGGGGGTGAAATGCCCCGGCATAAGCCTCGTCCATACCTTCTCAACATTTGCGGGCCCTTCACTGACATTCGGCCCAAGGGCAGACGTGCGACCGTTTGCCCCCCTGGACCTATTGTTCACCTCCATAACTAGCAATTAGCCTGTGGCGGCGTTGCATGGCCTGCCCAACTTCCCCAGTTTAGAGTGATGGCCCGAAAAGTTCCGCAAAGTGAAACTGGCCAACTGCGCTGCCCAACTGGGAAGGTCAAGATCTCCATCCTTCACTATCGCTGCGCGCGACTGGCGTATATATAAACCGAATAATCCGGCAGTTGGACCCTCTACTGCAAATCTACTAGCGAACATCCGTTGCACCATGTCTTCTTTGGTCAGTTTTGGATTCCCCAGTGCAGAGGCTTTGAAGTTCCCCAGCATGTCCACCCCAGTGGCCCCCAGTCCGTTCGAGTCCGAATGGTTGACGCGTTTATACCACGCATCCATGCTGATGACCACCCCCATGACCATCGCCATTGTGTACTTCAGCTCGGTCCACTTCATCAATCCAGTGGTCAGAAACCGCCAGTTGCGCAAGTACCACGCCTCGGTGGAGGCCAAGGGCGGCAAGCCCGACGCCAACCCCAAAAAGCTCCCACTGGCTCCATATGCCATCTCACAAACCGCCTTGTTCAGAGTGTTTGTGTTGATCCACAACGTCTTCCTCTGCCTCTACTCCATCTGGACATTCGTGGGTATGACCTCCTCCTTCGGTTCCACCATGGAACAATTCAAGGACATCATCTTGCCCTCGTACTTCAACTCCGAAGACCTTTCCTTCCGCAAGTTCGAATACTTCTTCCAGCTGGTTTGTGACTCCCGTCAAGGGGTATTTTCCCGTTTCCTCACCGAAGCCGGCGTCCACAACTTGGAAATCTTTGGTTTCTGGTTCTACCTCTCCAAATTCTACGAAGTCATCGACACCATCATCATCTTGTTGAAGGGCCGTGAATCCTCCTTGTTGCAAAGTTACCACCACGCCGGTGCCATGATGTGTATGTGGGCCGGTATCCGTTTCCAATCTCCTCCAATCTGGATTTTCGTGGTGTTCAACTCCTTCATCCACTCCTTGATGTACTTCTACTTCTCCTTGAGTTGTTTGCACATCCGCGTGCCTACCTTGTTCAAGAGAATCTTGACCACCTTGCAAATCACTCAATTCATCATTGGTGGTTCCACTGCCATCTTGCACGGATTCATCTGGTTCACCGACACCTCCGCTTCCGGTGAACACCGTTTGATCAGTTGTATCAGCAACCCAGACCAAGCTTTGTCCATTATTGTCAATGTGGCCTATTTGACCCCATTGACCATGCTTTTTGGTGCGTTCTACATCGACAGTTACTTGAAGCGTAAAACCCACGCTTAAAGAATAATCTAATGTATAAAAGGTATGTAATCAATTCCAAATAACGAGAAAATGTCCTCTCGGACCACAGGTTCGATATTGTAGTCCACCAAGGTGTTATCCACTACAGATAATACTACAGAGAATTATGGTTAAAATTTGTGCTGGGGAATAGATATATGATCACTAGCCGTTCATGGAATGAAAGCGATCTTGGGTGGCTTTTCATGCTGCTTTTTGGAAAGCATTATTGTTGGAGACAATAAAACATGCAGAGTAGAAGTTCCAAACCATCATCACTACAACATGTTGAGCTGCAACGCGGCCAAATATTATACGGATTGACATTAGAACAGTCAAACGTCAAAACGTCACAATGTCAAAACGTCAAATGCCCCTCCTTTTACCTTACTTTGTCTGTGCCCCATAATTAACCAACTGCAATAAAATAGGACAAACCACCGCTATGGATCTTGCATTTCCCCACATGTGATAAGTGAACAAACAAGCCAGCAAATTCTAGTCTAACCCCAAAATTCTGCAAGATCTATCAATGCTCAAAATTTAGGCTTATGAATGTGGTCAACCATAACAAAACCGAGAATCGAACAACACTAAGTGCTACAAAAGAGCAGAGGAGAAAACTTTCGGAGGTAGTAGATAGTGTGATTTCTACAGCAAATGCTACAAAGTTACCCTTTGTTTTTACGGCATCCCAACATCCGACCAAAACAATCACTCCATAAGCCCATAGCCAAGAATGGTACTAGGGTTGACTCGGAAAACCACCGAATTATACTAGCGGAGTAGTGGGGTTACCGCGACTCCCTTTATCGATAGCTTACCTATTACATCACAGGGGCACCTATCCTGCATTATGTAACCAGCAATCAACTTCCGGGATAAATGCATTCACCACTATTCTGTTATTCTGATTGTGTTTCATAATCGTTCGACTATCGTACCACCATATTCTACCACATTGCATGTTTGAGTCTTTGTTGTTGTTGCTTGTTGTTCCCAGCCACTGATTCGACTCATGAGCGAATACAAACCAATATTTGACCAGGAAGAATTCACTTCTGGTGGAGGTCCTGACGCCCCTCCTCCCACGTCATTAGCTCTTCATAATCCCTCAGCCAATGTCGGTCCAATATCCAACCGGAAATTGATCATAGAAGGCATCGAAGACTTCGAGGACTTCAAAGAACTTCAGCATTCGCAATCAATCCATTTAAATGACGATAGTAGAGAGAGTGATCCTTCGTCATCGAATGGATCGTTCTCCAGCCACACAAAACCTCAGTTCAGCCATCGTGAACGTATGAGCGAAGATGATCCCATTAAATACAATGCAGAAGACCCATTTGCCGACAATTTTGATGACTTTGGTGAAAGGCCTACCCCAAGCTCCCAAGACCCCTATACTGACGCGTTTGGCCAAGTGTATGCACATGTTGATTTTGATGCTAAACGGTACACTGAGCCATTATCATTCAAAGGTACCCGGTTGGTTTACTTCACCTCGGTGTTCGTATCGTTATTTGTGTCGTTATTCGGATATGAACAAGGTGTTTGCTCAGGTATTCTCACCTTCGTGACTTTCACTTCTTACTTCAACCATCCCACCGCCACCGAGATTGGCGTGGTCATTTCCATTCTAGAAATTGGAGCAATGATAAGTTCATTGATGGTGGCCAGGCTTCTGGAACAATTTGGCCGTAAAAGGACCATTCTACTCGGAACCGTGATCTTCATGGTTGGTGGTACTTTACAATCATTTGCACCCAATTTGTGGATATTTGGAGTGGGAAGAGTTTTATCTGGGTTTGGTGTCGGTATCTTATCAACTATAGTACCTTCATACCAATGTGAAATTTCTCCCAGTGAAGAAAGAGGTAAGTTGGTGTGTGTGGAATTTACTGGTAACATTATTGGTTATGCTCTTAGTGTATGGGTAGACTATTTCTGCTACTTTATTCAAAATGTTGGCAATGCAAGAAAAAAGCCTCACAGCTTTGCAGCTCAGCTTTCATGGAGACTTCCATTATTTATTCAAGTTATCATCGCCTTCGTATTGTTAATCGGAGGATTTTTTATTGTGGAGAGTCCACGTTGGCTCCTCGACGTTGATGAGGATCAAAAAGGATTTCACGTTCTCCTGCTTCTCTATGATTCTCATGAGGATGTCGAAAAGGCCCGTAAAGAGTTTTTCATGATCAAAAATTCGATTCTTCAAGAGAGAGTTACCGTACCCAAGCGTGAAAGAAGTTGGAAACACATGCTTAAAAATTATACTTCCAGAGTATTCATTGCGTGCTCTGCTCTTGGATTAGCACAATTGAATGGTATCAACATCATTTCATACTATGCCCCAATGGTATTCGAACAAGCCGGATTTAATGACTCGAACGCATTGTTGATGACAGGAATCAATTCTCTAGTGTATTTGGCAAGTACGGTTCCACCATGGTTTTTGGTTGATAAATGGGGTCGTAAGCCTATTTTGGTATCAGGAGCGTTGCTGATGTTGACTTGCCTTACATTAATTGCAGTGGTAATGTACTTGGATAAGTCGTTTACTGCACTGTCTGTTGCTGTGTTGGTGATTATTTACAACGCATCATTTGGGTACAGTTGGGGACCCATAGGGTTCTTGATCCCACCAGAGGTGTATCCGCTTGCGGTGCGGTCTAAAGGTGTGTCGTTATCTACTGCCACCAATTGGTTAGCCAATTATATCGTGGGCCAATTGACGCCGATATTACAGGAATCAATAGGGTGGGGACTCTATCTATTCCCCGCGGGGAGTTGTTTGATATCGGTGTTTGTGGTGATGATGTTCTATCCCGAAACCAAGGGAATCGAATTGGAGGATATTGACGGTGTGTTCAATGAGTTCTATGCCATCAAGTCTCCGTGGAAGAGAATCGCCCTGATGTCGAATTCTGGGAACACTAGCAGCTACTCAAGGGTGCAAAGCAACGATAGCTATTACCGGACCGGGGATGCTATGAGAAGAGTGAATTTGGAATTAGACGAGTTTGACTATGAGTTAAACGAAAGAACTGTGCTATAGCGGGCTACAGCCTGGATCAAATACCTAGTTAATATAATTAATTTGATGCACCTGGTGTAGATGAAACGTAGCCTAGGCAACCCCGATCACTAAGACATCAGATCTGAAATGGACGGTGGAACCGAGATTTTTTTCGAGAACAATCGATCGATCGTTTCATCGGCGTGGTTCGCCGAAACAGATGGCTTCCTGTGAGGTGGAGCTGAAAAGCTGAACCTGGGATACAATAGTGAACTTGTAAAACGGCTACAGGAAGCACCAGCACGTAGCAGGGAGCAAGTTGGTGCAAAGTTGTTGTTTAGAAAATGTAGTGTATTGTTACTACCACGGACAGCATGTCAATGGTGTAGTAAGCCAAAAACTAGTTACCACTGCAATACTCGCAGAGATGGTGGACCACCTCATCTGGTTGTCCTGGATAAAAAGATAAGTACTACAATGCGGATCACCAGGTACGCATTTGGATGATTGAGAAGAGCCCTGGGTAACCATTGATTCTGGTTCTACAGACTCACAACACTTCCACACTACATGGCCATGTGAAGGGTAGAAAGGGCAGTGGAGGAATTATCGGCATAGGAGGAATTATCGGCATTGGAGAGGGCCGGATTTGTTGCCCGCATCTGGCATTTGACGTTGCTGTTATCACAAAGTAATATTAGTGGTGGGCAGTGGCATTCGCACTATCACCACCGATACCGTTACGTCTTCAGTTCTACAGCACTTCAGCATTTCAGCTCTGTTGCAACATGCAACATGCAACATGCAAATGCAAATGCAAATGCAAATACAAATACAAATGCAATAGTGGTACAATGCCAAGCGAGAACTCATCAAACATGTAAAACGCAAAGTGGTGATCCTTGGAATGTTTCCGAGCATTGCGCAAACCGTTGGAATATTTGACAGGATGTTCGTGGGGAATCCTCATACAGTAGCGAGCTGCCCATATTCCAAGAAAGGCTGGAGCAGCCGCTTCCCCTCCATAAAGACCTGGCTCTGTAGGGCTAGAGACACCGACACTTGTCCTGCGCAAAGACACCAGCAAGCGTTGGAAGGTTCCAGCAAGGTTCCAGCAAGGTTCCAGCAAGGTTCCAGCAAGGTTGAAGCCAGGAAGACGGTGGAGCCTTGGGAACCACCGGTTGTCCAGGATCCCAGCAATTGCCCCGAGCCCTTGCACAAAGCCCAATTGATACGCCAGTTAGCCATGTACCATTTAGGCATTGGGCTTTATAGCAGGTATTTCACCGAAACGGCCATCTGTTACACGGCAATAATCAAAAGTGACGGTGACCACGGTAGCACCAAAAGGGGCCAAAGGGGGCCAACTGGAACCAACTGGGACCAACTGGGGCCAACTGGGGCCAACTGGGGCCAACTGGAACCAACTGGGGGCAAGATTGAAATGGACCACCTGGCAAGGAGGCAAGCCAAGTGATCAAAGTCAAAATGGGCAAAATGGGCAGGCCAAGTGGGCCAAGTGGGCCAAGTGGGCAAAATGGGCAAGCCAAGTGGTTCCATGGCAGGTTCCGCAGGCACCCGTTCGCAGTGCCAATAGTCAGGCTGCCTAGTTCCTACGGTGCATGACCTGAAAATTGCTGCTATCCATCTAGGCATTCTGCCACTGAAGATCTTGACTGAATCTCAGTTCAGTTTAGGGGCCTGGTGGCTTCAGACCCACCATTCGCCAGGCCCACCGAGTCACCCGAGTCACCCCAGGGTTGGAGTCACCCCAGGTTGGAGTCACCGCCTCACCATTGTCTGTCATCCATATCACCAATGTAATCAGGAACCAGTGGGAGGCTTTGGCGGTGGCATATCATCGCCACCACAAACACTGTCTCACTACGGTGATGGGGATTTGTGGAGGTCGCACCATGCTGCAGCCTGGTTGCAGGAAACACACAAAGTGCCCACTAGGGTGCCATCGCACCCTGCAATGGGAAGTTGCCAAACACTGAACGTGCCTGGCCAACATATCATATTTCTCCAAAGTCTTCTTCAAAGTCATCTCCAAAGTCATCGCAATTGTGTTTGCTTTACTGGGCCTATGTTCACTTCGGAATTTGCCGCTTGTTTGGGATGTGCAACCGGCCGTTGGCCATCGCCGCCCCAACCTCAGCAGGGTCGTGCGCGGGTCCGCTACCACAGTTCCGCCATCTCGTCCAAATCAGTATTAGTGAAACGTCCAGTAGTTCCGCTATCAGGCCTAGAACAACGTGGCGGTTTCACTCGGTCGTCTCTCCATTCCTGCTAGTGGGTGCTATGAGTGGATGTTGTACCGATGGAGGCGGGTCCCTCCATGTCAGCAGCTCCTTGACCGCAACCTTTGCCTTGTGAAAACCATATGCTATGATGCCCATGCCCCCTGCCCCAAGTCCCCCCACTACCTCCTCCACATTTTCTACCGGAACTGGTTCCGGGCTCCGCTGTCTTCCGCTGTCTTCTGCTGTCTTCAGCTGCCTTGTCGCTGCCTTGTCGCTGCTTCCGGCCTCCTGCACCTCCCACTGCTAAACTGCAAAGTGGTTTTGCGCACCCAACGGGGCCCGGTGACCTATTACTAATTTTGATCTCTTATCTCTGGTTTCCGCATTGCTTTTGCGGTGACCCGCAGGTCGTATATATCCTGGCGAAACCCCTCTGTTATTGAGTTAACTAGTCATCAGAATGGCTATTCATATGAATACCCATAACTTGGAACCCATCGCCATACCGTCATCGGTGTATATGGAGACCCTGTCGGGGTCGGTTACCCAACCCCGGCTGTTCAAACAACCTCGCAAGCCAAAAAGAACCCTGTACACTTACATCTCGCCCCAATCCCTCCAGAGGCTACAACAATACAACTACCATCCCTTGAGCGACGAGTACGTTCCCTCCGCCCTCTACGGCGACTCCGAAGACGAATTGGGCGTGGCCTGCATCGCCGGCACCTCAGACTCCTTCTACTCCGACGATGACAGCGACGACTCCTTCAGCTCCAGCTCCTGCTCCATCACCTCGTCGGTGGTGGCCAAATGTGAAGGGTTTCGCATTCCAGGACCTGGTGCAAGCGCCAATTCGGGCGCCAATTCGGGCGCCAATTCGGGCACCAATTCAGGCCCTGGCACAGGCCCCGAATCCACCCTGTTCACCAACGTCCCTGCTCCTGCTTACTCGTCCCATTCACTTCACTACTCCTCGTCCTCCGGCACGTTGTCCAGCTCGCTCACCAGCTTCCAGGAGTTCCTGATGCTGTCGGCGAGAGGGTCATCGCTCTCCACCGTCATCACCGTGTCCTCCATTGGCTCGGTGTCGCTGACCTCCCATGCCCTCTGCATCCTGCCTCCCACGCCTTCCATCGACACCGTGGACGTCACCACCGTACGCACCCACCAATTCCGTCCCTCCAGCCCTCCGTTGGCTTCCTCTTCCGCAGGCAAGCTCATGGACCTTCTCAACGAAAAACATCTCCAAATCACTACCCCACACACCGACCACCACCCTACGCCGGTGCACAAGTCAAAACGCACGTTTGTGTCGAACCTCTCATCCAGCCTCAGGTCGTTGAAGGTCTCGGTGGCCTCGTCGTGGCTCCCCTATTCTGTGTCCCCTCGTATGACCGACGACCTGCTTCCTTCCTCGCCTTCTCCGGCTGCCAGATCCGACATCGAGGTGTGCGACCACCTCCATGCCCAGGAATTGATCACTTTCAAGGCCAAGGCCTGCGAGCCTACTGATGTGGTGCATACTCGGACCTCGTTCAAGAATAGAGACCAACGCATCAACTCGTCGTTCCTCCGCTTATACGCCGCCGACTTCCACGCCCGCACAGTATCAAGAACCCTCCCCAACACCAATTACGACGGACTGTACCACGATACCTCCGAATTGGCCCAGATGGTGGAGGCCACCCCGCTGCTCAGACAATTCCACTACTCCAACAACATCTACCGTATTTCCTCCATGTCCCGCGATAAGTTGTGGAATAGCATCATTCTTCCTCCCCGAGTGGACGACTCGCCCGCTTCTTGCATCGACTGTTCCGACTACGTCTTCGTCGGCACCCTCCACCACTCCGACCCCTCGGTGTCCTCCGTCATCCGTCCTTGTGGAAAAAACTACATGCCATGGAGCAACAAGCCCCAAGGCACCACACTCCCTCCTGCTGGAGCAAGCAGGAGTGGAACTGCATTGCTCAACGGGTTAGCCCCCAGTTCGGGAGTAACCAAGACCCAGTTCACCGTCAGAGGATGGTGCAACCCTCGTTGGATATCCCACACTCCATACGTAGAAACGTTCAATTCTCAATAGCCTGGCTGCTTTGATAGATTAATAGATTAATCATACTATATTTCCACTTGACGGTGTTCGTAGTCTTGTAAATAGCAGCAGGGAGAAGTTCTGTCCAGTGGTTCCTGATGACCATCTTGGATGCTTCACTGCATAATTCCGATGCATGGCTTGTCTTGTTGTGAGGATATTTGTGGGGTAATGTTTGATTTCTCGGCACCATCAATCAACCTGGTTTTTGGCTCTGGTGCCCCCATATCAACAACACTACATAACCAGACTGTAGTATTGCTTTACCTAGAGTTCCCGGCAACCAATTTGTACAAAAAGCAAACACCAGATTGATGCCTATCACCGTGGCCAAAGGTCAGCTCTCAACAGTTCGAATTACGGAAATTTTGTGGGAATGGGATATTTTGGTGCTGGAGATGGCGAAACTCCCGTTCATTATGATACAACACACATAATCACATTTTGATGGGTATGCCGATTGTTGACACTATTTTCGTCCAAGCAAAAATTGCCGTCTCAGTAAACGGGATACAAGGCCCTGAATAGGTGATGATAATTACTGAAATCACGGAGGAGGAAATACTCAGGAGTGAAAAATACAACTAGACAAACCCACACTCAATAAACCGAATCCTCTATGCTACAAGAAACAGAGTGTTGGAATTTCCACTATACCAAGGTGTTCTCCATATAACTCCACAAATAATTATCGAACTGGGTTAAGTTACAAGTTTCACCTGGTTCCTGAACAAATGGTGATGTTACATGGACGAGACGTTGCTCACCAATACAAGACAAGCTTAGGAATGTCGTGTCTTAAATACAGTCAGTTCAGCAAGTCTATATCCATCAAAAGTCCACATCCAGATTTCCTCCAAGGTTGGTTTTGCACCCAATGGGTGCTAAAGAGGCTTAAGTTATACTTGTGCATCACACGACCCTCTTTCAAAGTCAGGAAAAAGCAGTCACACTAGTCACGGGACTGGGGCCTTGGTTTTCGCATCGCATTTTTTCACTTCCCGCACCTCTCCCGTTCCCATACTACTAATTTCAAAAGTTTTCAAGTTAACTTTCTTTAGTAACATCATACCAAAATGGCTCCAAAAGGAAAGAAGGTTGCCCCAGCCCCATTAGCTACCAAGGCCCCAAAGGCTGCCTCTGCTAAGAACCCATTGTTCGAATCTACCCCAAAGAACTTCGGTATTGGTCAATCCGTTCAACCAAAGAGAAACTTGTCCAGATTCGTCAAATGGCCAGAATACGTTAGATTGCAAAGACAAAAGAAGATCTTGTCCATGAGATTGAAGGTTCCTCCAGCCATCTCTCAATTCCAAAACACCTTGGACAAGAACACCGCTGCTCAAGCCATCAAGTTGTTCAACAAGTACAGACCAGAGACTGCCGCTGAGAAGAAGGAAAGATTGACCAAGGAGGCCGCTGCCATCGCTGAAGGTAAGACCGCCAAGGACGTTTCTCCAAAGCCAGTTGTCGTCAAGTACGGTTTGAACCACGTCGTCTCCTTGATTGAAAACAAGAAGGCTAAGTTGGTCTTGATCGCCAACGACGTCGACCCAATCGAGTTGGTCGTTTTCTTGCCAGCTTTGTGTAAGAAGATGGGTGTTCCATACGCCAT
Source organism: Suhomyces wounanorum (assembly GCA_030568695.1). Taxonomy (NCBI): domain Eukaryota; kingdom Fungi; phylum Ascomycota; class Pichiomycetes; order Serinales; family Debaryomycetaceae; genus Suhomyces; species Suhomyces wounanorum. The sequence continues at coordinate 187,735 of JAJMGL010000015.1, forward strand.
CATCAAGGGTAAGGCTAGATTAGGTACCTTGGTCCACAAGAAGACCTCTTCCGTCGCCGCCTTGACCGAAGTCAACTCTGCTGACGAAGCTGAATTGGCCAAGTTGGTCTCCACCATCAACGCTAACTTCATCGAGAAGTACGAAGACTCCAGAAGACACTGGGGTGGTGGTATCATGGGTTCCAAGGCCGTTGAAAAGAAGGCCAAGAGAGCCAAGGCCATGGACGTTGCTCCAACCAACTAAGTTTAGTTTTATATTAAACAAATTAATGTGTGCAATAGACACATGTAGATTCTTGTACGCTGTTGACGCTGTTGCAACTGTTGCCACTGTTGCTAGTGAAGTTTCCCTAACTGTACTCTTATTTGTCTATACAGTAGTAGTAATATCCTAACCTCATTTTGGAAAAGGCGATCACGTAACACATATATTACATAAGCAGACTGACAAGGAAGTAGAATCCGGGTAACCCCCAAAGGTTTCCAGCCAATGAACGTACCCACTTTTCCCGTAACCGTAATCTGCACAGTGCGTTTTGCACCTTATGAAAAAAAACCATTCGAAGGTTGAACTAATTCGAATCGGTTTATTGAAACACCCTTTTGGTTGGAAACTACAATAGCAAAATGTCATTTTTCAGAGACTTGATAGAATCCGTTGTGCCAGCTGCTTACGCTGAAGAGGTATGTGGAATTGATCGAGCCCCAGTGGCCCAGTGGAGCCGAGGAGCTGCGATAAACAACTTAGCAAGTACTAACATTTAGGCTGAGGAAGAACAAGTTGAAGAACAAGAAACTGAAGAATCCGAAGAGGCTGAAGAAGATGAAGAAGATGAAGATGAAGATGACGAAGATGAGGATGAATTGGTTGACCCATTAGACACCTTGCGTGATGAATGTAAGGACACTCCAGCATGTAAGCCATTCGACCACCACTTCCACGAGTGTATTGAGAGAGTCACCAAGGAACAAGAAGAAGAAGATTACGAACATAAGGCATACAAGGAAGACTGTGTTGAGGAATTCTTCCACTTGCATCACTGTATCAACGACTGTGTTGCACCAAGATTGTTCAACAAATTAAAATAAATTACTTTGGCAGGATTGAATCATTGATGAATCACCACTTGCTCCAGGCATAAATATACACACGCACTGATCCGATGTAGTAAATGTAGATGGATTTTGAAAGGAATATGGGGATTTCCTCAAAACTTAATTTCATTTTCATGGAAATTGGCCACAATCAAGGTGTTGAGTATTGTTATCGAAGCCTGGGGTACCGAGAACCTTTTGATTGTGGTATGTACCACTGAACAGCTTTGCATGAATTTAGGACAGGAGTAGAGAAATTGAGTGATATTGGTTGAGTTCCAATATGGAGACAGGGAAGGGTAGTCATTAAACTCTCCTATAGCCAATATTTTAGCGGAACCCTAATACGGATGCTAGACTGAGGTCCAGCCAAGGGTAAGAGTATGGTAGTAGTTATCCCCAGATGTTTCACCAAGTTTCTTAATTAGATCTTTGTGGATTCTGTTCTTGGACCAATTTCTGGAGTGAAACGTTCCACCTGGTGACAAAGTGTTAGACTGAACGAAACACCTAATTAAAACATGTAGTACATGCTATAAGGTGCCAGAAGCATGGAAATGGACCAATGAGCCGATTCTAGGATCGCACTAGTTATTCCAATGTACAAGGGCCTACTGAAGTTGTTAGTTTGAAAAGTGAGGGAGGGAAAAAGGTTGCAACAGGGAGGCAGAATCCAGGGTATTAATGGCCCCAGTACTGCATAACAGGCCCATTTGAAGGTAGAGAGCACCGCATGGTAATCTGGATGGTGGAGGTAGTGAATGCAAAATGCTTTTGAAACGGCCAGGGTGAAATTAGTGTGTCATTTGGGGCAATTGATTCCACACCATGGGCGCGTGGGATCTCGTATTTTGTCAGATGTTTGCAAACATTTACGCAGGTATCATAGGGCCAAAAGAGAAAAGTCAGCCCTGAAGACCGGAAACGTGGCCATATGCTAGAGAATGATGTGGGGAGTAGCTTTTGTTAGCACAAAACATGCGGATCTCCATTGGTTCACCAGAAAATCATCCCTGTTGGCCGCCGATTGCTGTACCCACAATATTGTTCCTGCATGCATCTGTGGTGGCGATTTGCACCTCCCACCGTTGGCCCACTATGGGGCGGTTGTGTGGTAAAGTGAGAGTAGGAGACGCACACGTGACGTATCCCTCACCATAGAACATTCCAGAAACTATTGCCAGCGCATCCACCAAAAGGTGGGGTAGGGGATAGTATGGGATGGGAAATACCACCAACGAATCAGCATTGGCAGTAGTTTGGATGCACCAACGTTCATTGCCATCAAGGCTGGATACTCCACAGTTTCACCCCCTTGAATCCTTGGTGGCAACAACTTGCCGTTTCCGCATGTTGAATGATCGTTAGGTGCGCGAACTCGCACTATGACGGGCAAAAAATCATATAAGTACAGGCGGTATTGCCATTCTCGTAACAAGTCAAATTCCCCATTTCCCATCGAAATTATTTGAAGAAGACAGGACCAAGTCTTGACTAGGGAGAAGGAACACAAGAACAAGAAGAACAAGAAGAAGGAACTAGCAATTGAAAAAAGATGTCTACCGAAAACAATTCCACCGCTTCCGCCAAGCCAGTTATCGAGGATAGAATCTACGTCGGTAACGTTGATTACAAGGCTACTGAAGAAGAGTTGAAGGAATTCTTCTCCTCCTACAATGTGTAAGTGTGACGGACCGCAATCCGAAGGTCGGATGCCAACCTGTATGATATACTAACGTTTAGCACTGGTGTGGAGATTCCATTCAAGGAGTTCACCCGTGTCCCGGAGAAGGTTGTTAAGAGACACTTGGGATTCGCGTTTGTCCAATTTTCCAGCAAGGAAGAGGCCGACAAGGCAATCGAAGAGTTCACTGGAAAGAAGTTCCTCAGAAGAAACATTTTTGTGAAGAAAGCCGTTCCACCCCCAACTGAAGAAGAGAAGAGGGAAAGAGTAGAAGCCTACAAGGCCAAGAAGGCCAGTTTGCTTGCTTCTAAGGCCAAGGCCAAGGGTGCCAAGAAAGAAGAGAAAGATGCTGCTTCAACGGAAACAAAGCGGGCATCCACAAAGGCTCCCAAATCCACCCCAAGTCCGAAGACCAGCGAAGAAAAGGTCCCCGAAGGCAAGCCTTCTCAAGACACCATTTTCGTCACCAACTTGGACTACAAGGTGGACGTCAAGACCTTGAATGGGCTTTTCAAAGAATTGAAGCCAAAGTGGATCCACGTGCCATCCAGAAGAGTGCCTTACTACGTCTTGAAGAAGCAACAAGCTGAAGGTCGCCCTAGAGTATTCTTCAACAAGGGTATTGCTTTCGTGAAGTTCCCCAACGAGGAAACCCAAAAGAAGGCTGTGGCCGAGTTCAACGGTAAGGAAGTCAATGGCAGAGAAATCATCGTCGACATTGCCATTGACGCCAGAATTCCAAAGGAAGATGGTGCCCAAAAGGAGGATTCCAAGGAAGCTGAGGAAGCCGAGCAAGCCGAGGAAGCCGAAGCTGACGTTGAAGCATCCGCATAAGCGTTCCTGGTGTCTCCACCTGTTCTTATCATTAATTTAGTTCTTGCTGACAACTTCGTCTCCTTCTTTTAAATGAGCCGTCCACTCCTGAATCGCCCGATTTTCGAGGCCCTTATGGACGCCCCAGCTTGTAGTACAAAAGGAATTCTTAGATGAAATCTCTTTTTAGTAGCTCAAGCAATACATATAATTTAAGGTAGTGAATGTAGATCAAACTCCCAGTACCATCCCCACATTTACTGCAGATTGGTGGATACGGTACCCTTTTGAGCCTTCATGGTCACGTGACACACAATCACATGTCAAATTCTACCAATATCTGATAAATTCCCCACCACTTGTGACTGCTTTTTCTCAAAATGTAACGGCCACGTGAGTGGCCGTTTTAGGAAAGTCTGCGCCGCACCCAGTGAAAAATTCTCCCACCTACCACCTCGCAGTGAAAAATTGTATAGAATCACCTTCCAATATCTTTAACTTCATCACAAAATGGGTATGTACAATCCATCAACAAGGTCAGGGAGAACCAATATTAACATGTTTAGGTAGAGTCATTCGTAACCAAAGAAAGGGTGCTGGTTCCATTTTCACCTCCCACACCAGATTGAGAAAGGGAGCTGCCAAGTTGAGAACTTTGGACTATGCTGAACGTCACGGTTACATCCGTGGTATTGTCAAGCAAATCATCCACGATCCAGGAAGAGGTGCTCCATTGGCCAAGGTCGCTTTCCGTGACCCATACAAGTACAAGTTGAGAGAGGAAACCTTCATTGCCAACGAAGGTGTCTACACCGGACAATTCATCTACGCCGGTAAGAAGGCCTCCTTGAACGTCGGTAACATCTTGCCATTGGGCGAATGTCCTGAAGGTACCATTGTCTCCAACGTCGAAGAGAAGCCAGGAGACAGAGGTGCTTTGGGTAGAACCTCCGGTAACTACGTTATCATTATTGGACACAACCCAGACGAGGGTAAGACCAGAGTCAAGTTGCCATCTGGAGCCAAGAAGATCATCTCTTCTTCCGCCAGAGGTGTCATCGGTGTCGTTGCCGGTGGTGGTAGAATCGACAAGCCATTGTTGAAGGCTGGTAGAGCTTTCCACAAGTACAAGGTCAAGAGAAACTCCTGGCCAAAGACCAGAGGTGTCGCCATGAACCCAGTCGATCACCCTCATGGTGGTGGTAACCATCAACACATTGGTAAGGCTTCTACTATTTCTAGAGGTGCCGTTGCTGGTCAAAAGGCTGGTTTGATTGCCGCCAGAAGAACCGGTTTGTTACGTGGTACTCAAAAGACTTCCGATTAGGTGTAATTTAGAATTCTTTGAAATTCGGTGTGCATTAATATACATAGTACGACACGTTCTGTAAATGCTTGTAGGGTAAAGGGTACACCATGGCGTTAATTGAAGTAGATGCAGGATGGTGTTTCCACTGAAGTGATTGCAGACTACTTCCACGTTTATACGGTTATCAATGTTAGCAGAACTTTCAGAGCGATGTGGGGCCATCAGGGTCGCAGCGTCGCAATTTTTCGAGCATCCCTTATATCTAACATTTAGAAACCTGTGGAAACATCTACAATCATTTAGGCTGAATGATAGATACCCACTCCCATAGACCGTCGAATATCCCACCATGGAGAATGCCCATGGCTATTACACCTCTACAGTTCCTTCAGGAAACTCACGTGCCGCCACCTCTCGGCCGAATGTGTAATGTTGTAGTTGTAGCCTTATCATGTTGTGCCGTATGATATGGTCACCACATCGGATGTTGATGTGTAATCCGAAATTTCACTATCGAGCGTAGTGGCACAAGAATACCACGTTGAACTTCAATCACTTCCTCAATCAAATCCCCCAAACTATCAACACATCTCCAGAGGACTCTCCCATCCCTATCACCCACCCATAAAACTGCCATGTCCTTTCTTCTAAACTGGGATGTTTCCATTCCAGATGCGGAACTTCCACAATTGTTCGGTGGCCACCTACATTGAGACGAGAGAAGGGCAAGTTGAACCCTGTGCTTTTCCCCTGTTTGCCAGGTCTGACTCATCGTAGCCCCATCCTAAGCCTCCTGACCACAATATGCAGATGTTATTATTAATAGGAGCCGATTGTGTCCGTTCAATCAACGGCTTTGACACTATGGGGTGGGATTCCCCCACCGCCAGCCACTGCCAGCTACTAATGGCATTTGGCGAGCGCAATACAATTTGACGTGCATAGCGAGAATGCCTCTGTACGGAACCACCATCCATTATCGGACATCAACTGATTAAGTACTCAATTACTCAATGAATGCTCAATCCTACCATACACCAGCGGTATCAGGGTGGCAGGTATGCGTTGATGACGCCCACATCACCCTTTTCAGACATTCTACCCAATGGTGAATCGCCTGGCACATGCTGGCCAACCAGAATAATAATTGTAATATTCTGTATGGAAACCCCTACCATGCGTGGCCACAAATAGGCAAATGCCGTCGTAAGAGTCATACCCAAACATAATGTGCAGAGAGAACAACCATCAGGAAGTTTATTCGTGCCCATAAGCCCTGGTTGATCTCGCAAACAATAACTCCAATGCCCCCATGCCGTCCTACATCCCTAGAATCGCTATCTTGTTGGCTTTTCCTCAGCTATTAGCTATTGTGCCGTTATTACCGTCTCCATTACACAATCCCTTAAGGTCTGCATATTCACCATCGCGCCCCACTTAGACGTAGCTTATCTCATCTGCGGGAATGTTCATATTTTTCATACATATACTTCTCTTCTACTGGATAGCTGAACAACACTCAAATGGATCCGCTTTACAGTAGTTGTGATCTTTGGGACTTCGACGACTTCACCAAGTGCGGTCGCGGGATATTCAACCTGTACCCACCGTTGGTGGTGGGAGGTGTTTCCCTCGCTATTCTCGTACTCAAGAGTGGAGGCTCCTATCGTCGTTCCTTAAAGAAACAATCCGCCGAAACCCAACCTCTTGTGGCCAACTCAGATGCATACGGCTCCATTGAACCCTCCAATGCTGAGGTGTCCCTCAAGGAGCGTCACTTCGACTTGTTGAGACTCCCCGATACAAATGAAGACGGAACTCCCCACGGAAAGGTGGAACTCGTGTACAAGAGCAGTCTTGAAAGATTCCGTGTTACCTTGGAGTACATTGCCGTCATTGCCCAGTTGGCACTTGCGATATCGTTGTTTTTCATTTCCGACCTCATCAAGGAATTCCGCCATGCATTTTACGTCCCTTACATCAAAACCGCCTTCTGGCTCTATGTTTTTGTCATAGTGTCCATCAGAGTCATTAACTTGAAAAAAGTTAACATCCGCTTGCCTAACTTGTGGATTCATTCAACTGCCATTTATTTCTTCAACTTCTTAATTTCCATTTTGACTTTTAGATCCGCTATTGTTGGCACCATCAAAAATGTAACCGTGAAAAAGTACTACATCATCGAATGCGTTCTTTCTTTCGTCTTATTGGTCTTGAACTTCACCGCCACCGCTGGTGACAAGCCTTCCAAATTATACGCTACCAGCGATGGAGTTGCTCCTTCACCTGAAAACGTCTCCAGTATTTTCTCATTCATTACCTACACTTGGATTGATAAGATGGTCCTCAAGGCCTATCGCCAACCTTTGGAGATGGTTGACATTTGGGGTTTGAGACAGGACGATTATGCTTTGCACATTCTTAAGTCTTTTGAAGCTTATAAAACTAGATTCAGATTTACAATTAAGTTATTCTCCCATTTCAAGCTTCTTTTCGCAATCCAAGCTTTCTGGGCCATTATGGAGTCTATATTGATCTTTGTCCCTTCACTTCTTTTAAAGAAGGTTTTGGAATTCGTGGATACCCCAAATAGCTCTTCCAAGATGTTAGCTTGGACTTTCGTGTTCATGATGCCTACCTTCAAATTGATCGATTCTATAGCCTCTGGTTGCTCTTTGTTTTTAGGAAGAAGAGTTTGTGTTAGAATGAAGGCCATTATTATTGGTGAGGTCTACGCCAAGGCCTTGAGAAGAAAGATTACCGTTTCCGAAACCGAAGATGAAGATAAAGATGACAAGAAATCAACTGCTGATGCATCCGAAGCTGATACTTCAAGCGAAGAAAAGGAGAAGACCTCCAAGAAAACCGCAGAATTGGGTGCTATCATTAACTTGATGGCCATTGATGCTTTTAAGGTGTCTGAAATTTGTGGATACTTGCATTACTTTGTCAGTTCCATTCTTATGCTTTTTATTTGTATCATTCTTTTGTACAACTTGCTTGGTTGGAGTGCTCTCGTTGGTTCTTTGACAATTATCTTCTTGTTCCCATTGAACTATAGTATCGCTAAGTATGTGGCCAAGATGCAAAAGGATATGTTGGCTGTCACTGATAAGAGAATTCAAAAGCTTAACGAGACCTTCCAAAGTATTAGAATTATCAAGTTCTTTGCATGGGAAAACCAATTCTTCAAGAATATCATGAAGATTAGAGACGAAGAAATTTACATGTTAAAGATGAGACTCTTTGCCTGGAGTTGTGGTGCTTTTGTTTGGTTCACCACTCCAACCTTGATTTCTTTGTTCACATTCTATTGTTACACTGTTGTACAAGGTAAGACATTGACTGCTCCAATTGCCTTCACATCCTTATCTTTGTTCACTCTTTTGAGATCTCCATTGGATCAATTATCTGATATGACCGCTTATGTTATTCAATCCAAGGTTTCCTTGGACAGAGTTGCTGACTTCTTGGATGAAGAAGAAACTTCAAAATATGATCAATTAGACCAAAAACGTGGACCAAACAGTCCTGAAATCGGATTTGAAAAAGCTACATTCTCGTGGAACCCGACTTCTGAACAAGATTTCAAGTTGAGAGATTTGGACATTACCTTCAAGGTTGGAAAGTTGAATGTCATTATTGGTCCAACTGGATCTGGTAAGACCTCTTTGTTGTTGGCGTTATTGGGTGAAATGAATTTAATGTCTGGTAATGTCTTTTTGCCGGGAATCATCCCTAGAGATGAATTAGTTGTGGACCCACAAACTGGTTTCACCGAATCCGTTGCTTACTGTTCCCAGGCCGCTTGGTTATTGAATGACACTATTAGAAACAACATTACTTTTGGATCTCCATTTAACCAAAACCGTTACGATAAGGTTATAGAAGCCTGTGGCTTGACCCGTGATTTCGAAATCTTGAGTGCTGGTGATTCCACTGAAGTTGGTGAAAAGGGTATTACATTGTCTGGTGGACAAAAACAAAGAGTTTCTTTGGCTAGAGCATTGTACTCCAACTCCAAGCACGTCATCTTGGATGATTGTTTATCTGCTGTGGACTCTCACACTGCTTTGTGGATCTATGAAAACTGTATTTCTGGGCCATTGATGGAAGGAAGAACTTGTATTTTGGTTTCACACAACGTTGCTTTGACTGTCCAGAAGGCTGACTTTATTATTGTCATGGACAATGGAAGGGTAAAGTCTCAAGGTAGTCCTGAAGAGGTTTTGAATGCTGGTCACCTTGGAGATGATGATTTAGTTAAGGTATCTGTTTTGAATTCTCGTGAGCAATCCTCAACTAACTTGGCTTCTTTGGATGACAAGAATGCTGACATGAAGGCAAAGGCTGCAGTAATTGAATCGAAATTGAAATCCCTTCAGGATCCCAATGAAGACAAGGGTACCAAGTCCGACGGTAAGTTGGTTGATGAAGAAAGCAAAGCTATCGGTATTGTCGGTATGAAGGTTTATTCTGGTTACGCTAAAAGTTTCGGTGGTTTCTGGACTTGGACTGCCATCATTCTTGCTTTCTTACTTTCCCAAGGTGTTTACATGTATCAATCTTGGTGGTTAAAGAACTGGTCCATGAACACAGCTGAAGAAGCTGTTGATTTCGTTTTAATGTCTACCATTGGAACTTCTTACAATACCTCCTCTCTAAAGAATGCCCCAGTTATTCGTACCATTTTCAGATTTGTGTCATGGATTGGTGCTGCTAGAGCTTCAGTGGCTGTTTACAAGGAAGAAAATAACACCTTGTACTACATCTCGGTTTACGGTATCATTGGTTGTGCTTACTCGTTACTTGCCTCTATCAGAGTCTTAGTTACCTTCTTCTCTGGTGTTGCTGCTTCTAACAAAATTTTCAAGGAAGTTTTGACCACAATTTTGCAAGCTAAATTAAGATTCTTCGATAAGACCCCAATTGGTAGAATCATGAATAGATTCTCCAAGGATATCGAATCTGTTGATCAAGAATTAGCTCCTATGGCTGAAGGTGTTTTCGCTTGTCTCGTTCAATGTATTTCTATCTTGATCTTCATTGTCTTTATCACTCCTGGATTCTTGATCTTTGCCGTTTTGATTTCTTTCTTGTATTATGTTGTTGGTATCTTCTACGTCACTCTCTCCAGAGAATTGAAAAGATACGAATCTATTACCAAGTCTCCTATCCATCAACATTTTTCTGAATCCTTGAATGGTGTTGCTACTATTAGAGCTTATGGTGTTGAATCTAGATTCATGAAGCAAAACTTGAACTTTATTGATCTTAACAACAGGCCATTTTTCTACTTGTGGGTTGCCAACAGATGGTTGGCCCTTCGTATCGATTTGATCGGTTCTTTAGTTGCCTTCTTCGCTGGTATCTTTGTATTGACTTCAATTGGTAAGATTGATGCTGGTTTGGCAGGTTTGTCCTTGACCTACGCAATTGCTTTCTCTGAAAGTGCCTTGTGGATTGTCAGACTTTATGCCAATGTTGAAATGAACATGAACTCGGTTGAGAGATTACAAGAATATCTTGAAGTTGAACAAGAACCACCTTATGAGATTCCTGAAACTGAACCACCAGCTTCATGGCCAGAAAATGGTGCAATTTCAGTCAATGATGTTTCGTTAAGATATGATCCATCATTACCAAGAGTCATCAAAAATGTCACCTTCAATGTTGAACCAAACCATAAGGTGGGTATTGTTGGTAGAACAGGTGCTGGAAAATCTACTATTATTACTGCATTCTTCAGATTTTTGGATCCAGAAACTGGTTCCATTCTGATCGATGGAATTGACATTACTAAGATCGGATTGAGAAACTTGCGTCAAGCCATTACAATTATTCCACAAGACCCTACATTGTTTGCAGGTACTATCAGATCCAACTTGGATCCTTTCAGTGAATACACTGATCAACAAATCCATGAAGCTTTAAGAAGAGTCAACTTGATTGGTGCTGATGAAAGTGCTGAGGTTGCCGATGGTGAGAATCAAAATAAGTTTTTCAACCTTGATGGAACCATCACTGAAGGTGGAGGTAACTTATCTCAAGGTGAAAGACAATTGGTTTGTTTGAGTCGTTCCTTGCTTAAGAATCCTAAGGTGATTTTACTTGATGAAGCTACCAGTTCTATTGATTACAAATCTGACTCTATGATTCAAACCACCATCAGAGAAGAGTTCTCCAATTCTACTATCTTAACAATTGCTCATAGATTAAGAACAATCATCGATTATGACAAGATTTTGGTGATGGACGCTGGTAAAGTGGTTGAGTACGAAAACCCATACGTATTAATTACTGACAAGGAATCTTTGTTCTATAGCATGTGTGAAAACAGTGGAGAATTGGATTCCTTGATAAAATTAGCTAAGGAAGCCTACGTGGTCAAGAAAAACGCCAAGAAGTAATTATCACTTGTTCGCAACAAGTGGACTATTCAATTTATTCAGTAATATATAATATGATACAATTATCTTAATACATCATTATACCTTGAATTTTACTGTTGAAATTTACGTGGATTCTCTTATCAAAGTAGGGCTTTTCTGTGCGAAATATGGTTCATAACCTTATTGTTCCTTCAACTCTTTAAATCAACTATGTAAACCAAATGTAATTATGACTGATTCGAAATGTTTCTCTACGTCATAACCATAGATTATTAATGTAGAACGTGATCGAGTTTTGTCAAAACTCTTTTCCTGACGCTTCCGAGAAATCAGTAAGGTCAGTAGGTGGTGACATTTATAATACATTAGTGATGTCACATGACCAAACCCCTTATCTAGCGAGCCACCACAACATACTGAGGCTTGATGTAATGAATTATAAATGTGAGCGGCCTCCGTGAATGCTTTATTCAATACTCATGATGTCTGAAAGAGATAGGCTTCTCTTTAAGAAAGTGAACGTGTCTGCAGACGTGGGAGAAGTTTCAGGGTCCAGTTCCAGTGAAGAAGTATATTCCAACACTGAAATCAACACTTATGATGCATCCAAGCTATATTTACGTGATTTAGAAGATGTTCCTCAGGGAAGGCATTTGGGATTGTTCTCAACAGTGGTTTTATTTGTTTCCAGAATTTTGGGAACCGGCATTTTTAGCATTTCAAGTGGTATATTCGAAGATTGTGGTAGATCACCGGTGATATTCTTTGCTGCTTGGTTTTTGGCAGCAGTCTTAGCATTTTGTGGATTATATGTGTACCTTGAGCTTGGGTCTTTGGTACCTAGAAGTGGAGGAACAAAAGTATTCTTGGAATATATTTACGATCGAAATTTGTTCACCAGTGTTACCTTTCTGGTATATTCCGTCATTTTCGGTTTTACTATTACCAATTGCATTGTGTTAGGTGAATATGCTTTGAGGTCATTCGGCATTGAAACAAATGATTTTCGTATTAGGTTGACAGGGATTTTGTTTTTGTATTTTGCTGCAGCATTACATGGTTTAAGCATGTCTCATGGGGTTCTCGTCCAAAACGTAATCGGTATTATCAAATTGGTATTGATGGGATTTATGATCCTCACGGGAATATTGGTGCTATTTTTCCCGTCATTTATCTTGGAATCGGAATCAAATTTAAACTGGGATAATTTTTTCATCGTAAGAAGTGAAGTGACTTCTTCAAGATTTGCAAGTGCAGTGATTAAAGCGAGCTTTGCATTTTCAGGTTGGAGTTCTGTTCATACTGTTTCCAACGAAATTAAGGATCCTATTCGCACTTTCAAGATAGCAGGCCCTGCCTCTTTATTGATTATCTTAATTACGTACATCTTCACAAATATTGCATATCTTATTGTCATTCCAGAAGAAGAATTTGCAAATGGAAAAACATTGCTGGGTTCGTTATTGTTTGAAAGCATTTTTGGTGTAACTATTGGAAGAAGGGTTCTTACATTTGCAATCTCACTTTGTGCTGCCGGAAATATCTTCGTTGTCATATACACAATATCTCGGACAAGTCAAGAGGCATTTCGTGAAGGATATTTACCATTTTCTGACTTCATGTCCTCAAATTGGCCAAGAGGAGCACCACTTCCAACTTTAATTTTTAGCACGTTAATCACAACCACGATTTTTGCACTTACTCCATCGGGTGATATTTATGGTTACATCATAGGATTAGAAGGGTACATTAACTCTATTTTCACTTTGGCTGTTGCTGTTGGGGTTATAATTTTAAGGAGGAGATTTCCTGACTTAATTCCACCCATAAAGGCACCAATGATTGGCGTTATAATCACTATTTTATTAAGTGCATATTTGATAATATCACCAATCGCAACTACAAAAAACCCAAACCCAGTGGGACTTGATAGCTGGCCTTCATATGCGGTCATTGGGTTCCTTTGTTTGGTACTATGCTCCTCATATTGGGTATTCATGTTTAAGTTATTGCCTTGGTTGTTTTCATATGAATTGATTGCTGAAGAAGTTCAACATGAAGATGGCTTAAAAGTGAAAAGATGGATCAAGGTTAACAGGAACTTATTAGGATAAAGCGTAGAATTTATAGGTTAGTTATGGCATATTATTTGATCAATTTTGTTTAGTAGGTTTACGAAGTCCTCATCTTCGAGGCAAGTCAATATTTTCAATCTCAATTCTTCTTCTGGCATATTGAGTAATTCGCAGGTTTGACTCTTTTGTAGTCTTTCCTTAATAGCTTGTAGAATATTGGTTTTATTTACTTGAATAGCAGTCAGAGTATTGTTAATATTATCTCTTGGCTGTGAATTTGCTTCACCCTTGTTCTTGTTGTATGAGTTCAGAAGTGTATTTTCGTTTCCATTCACTAAATTGAACTGTGAACTAAGGTTTTGAAAAGGTTCTGGGATCGCGACTGTGATACTTTGCGAAGGTTCAAATAAATTTGTTTGTGTAGGAATGTAATTTAGCCAAGAATTGTCAAATTGTTTCTTCGAAATCAGTTCAGCAGGATTCACTCTCAATTCTAGAGTTTCTACTAAACAGTTCATACATCCATCGTAATCCTCTTGGCCACCAAAGGAAACCTGGAACCTTTTCAACAACTTTCCCGATGGATCTAGTAATTTGATACCAATGGAAGGAAATTTAGTAATGAAGGAAACAAGGCTTTGATCTTTTTCGAATTCGAGTCTCTCCTTATTGTTAGTTATCATTCTTGTTCAGTGGTACACACTATACTCACTAATGTCGAGTTTTTCCAGATCACTGAAATTGTGATTACTGAATCCCAACGAAGTTTGAAAACATGAACAGAAAGATCAGATCTCTGAGGATAATGCTTCCAAGTCCCATCTTCTAGATAGGAAGAGAACTTCCTGATATTGAAAGATTTCAGAAGGGTGGACATTATCTTTCAAGGATATTTATACTTTTTTAAAGTTGAGTTATGGCTGCAAAAATCTATGATGGTGGTCATGTGAGTTTTATCAAGTACTAGAGATGTCTACAATAAATTATTTCATAATTATTTGGGGAATATATCTATCCAGATGGGTTTATCGTTAAAGTAATAGTTTACTCCTTGGAACAATCTCTACCGAATAAGGCAACCTTGAACCAATCCAAAGACACCAAAATTTGGTTCTTAACAGAAAGACACATGTAAATGTAGGCAGATCTCCAGAACAAGAAGGTGAGGGTACCACCAGAAGTAACGTTAGACCATCCACCCCAGACCAAGTCAGCAACAGCTCTTTCAGAACCAATGTAGGCCAAGGAACCCTGGTGATTGTACTTGAAAATTGGCAACTTCTCTTCCAATTTGGTCAACTTTCTGGTTAATCTTTCAACATTGTCGGTGCCAGTTGGGTGAGCTAAGGTATACTTAATGGTGTCCAATTCATGTAATCTGTTGAAGTGAGCACCCAAGAAGATACCTTCTTGGAATGCAACTTGAGCAGTAGGGGCAAACTTAGTAAAGGTGCAGTCACCAAGTGCATAGATATTAGAAGAACCATCGACCAATAATCTTTCATCAACCAATAAACCTCTTCTAGCATTCTTTTGTTCCTCGATTTGAGAAGACAAGTTACGAGTGATGGATCTTGGAGCATTACCAGTAGCCCAAATCAACATACCATAAGGAAGCTCATTAACTTCAGTAGATCCATCCTTCTTCTTACGTTGAGCAGTGACGGTCTTGTCACTGACCTTCTTAATCATAGTGTTGGTCAACAAGTTGATGTTGGTGTCTTCAAACACTTGCTTGGTATATTCGACCAACTTTTGGTTGAACATGTTTAACACGTTTGGCAAAGCTTCGACCAAAGTCACCTTAACTTCACTGGCAACTTCAGGCATCCATCTCTTCAAGTCTTGGTCAATGTAATCTTGGAGTTCACCAGCGATTTCAACACCGGTTGGACCACCACCACAAACAATAATAGATAACAACCTCTTTCTCTCAGCATCACCCTTTGGCAAGATGTTAGCAGCTTCGAGACAGTCCATCAATCTCTTTCTAATGGTGATTGTGTCACTAATTTCCTTCAAGAAAGTGGAGTGCTCCGCAACACCTGGGATACCGAAGGTGGAAGGCTGGGCACCAACACCAACGACCAAGTAATCATAGTTCAAGGAAGTGGTGATTTCCTCAACACCGGTGTACTCGGAGACAGTGGACTTGGAGGAGGAGGTATCCTTACCAGAGTGACCGGAATTGACGGTGGTGGATTGCTTAATGGTGACAACGTTGTTGACAGGGTCAATTGCAGTGGCTTCGGCTTCCAAGTAAATAACCTCACCAGGGGCTCTTCTGGTGATAGAACGGACAGGCTCGATGATAGAACGTAATTCAACAGTTCCGGTAGGACAGGATGGCAACAATGGGGTGAAAAGGAAATAGTTACGAGGAGACACCACCACCACGTTGTATTGGGCAGTGTCCAAGTTCTTCAACAACGAAATGGATCCCCAACCGGATCCCAAGATGACCAATGTCTTCTTCTTTTGACCGTTTTCGAAGAATGGCACTTGCTTGACTTGGTCAGCAGGTCTTGATTCCTCGTAAACCTTGTAGGCAAGAGTACCAACACTAGCGGCTATGGTCAAACCCACGGCGAGCTTGGTGTAACGCCAGGCGGTACGGATTCCGCTACGCTTTGGAGCGGCAGCATTTTGCATGGCTCTGGCAGAGCTGGAGAAGCTCCTGATCCCGAATCTGAACATGATTGACCTGGTGGCAGAGAGCTGTAAGGAGAAACGATCTATGAAGTGGAATTTTTTAATGCGATGGCCGTTCGCGGCGAGCACCCTTGGTATAAGGTGCGTTACCAGGGTCAACGAGAACTGCGAAAAATAGTGAACTTCGCGCAAACACCACCAAAACTCCGCGCAAACCGTACCGGAGAACCCGCTAAAAACATGGTGGGAGAAAAGTCCGACGCGATGGATCAGTGTACGCCGATTTTCCTGACACACCAGGACTGTAAGTCAAAGTGGGTAAATGTACGGTGTTAGTTAGCACCATTGACCACACTTGACAACGCAATACGGTAGCGAAGCTGGTAATGTGCGCAGCATTTAGTGACACTCAGGTGTGGATGGCTAGATGGATAAATCAACGGGCGTTCATGGGTGAATGGGAGTGGGTGGATGGATCGGAGGAACGGTTCTGATAGACCCCACAAGATCATGAGCTACTGTGAGCATTCAGCGAGATGGTGCGAGAGATTTCTCGCACATTGGTACCACCGCCATCTTTTCAACACCTGAGGGAATGATATCGCCATGAGAGCTGAGGACACCAGGTGATGGCCCGGATGAACTGGCCATCGTAGTCGGACTACGAGCCTGATGGGCACTTTGCCCGAGATCCTAGTGGGCCACCCGAGATCATTCCACCTCCCTGGACCAGAGAAATCCGTGGTCGTGGGTTGGTCAAATGGTCCTAATATAGTGGAAGATTCGGGAAAATACCAACTGGTCCACTAGGGGCCCACTGGCGGTGAAAAGGTAGGTATATGCGTGCTGTGATAATGACATATAGATACGGTCCCAGGTGCAGTTCGCGTTGGACTCCAAAACCAGTAGTGGCTAAATTTGTGGTGTTCCTTCTCAAGACTTCATTGATGCATAACCATATTCGCAGGAAGTAATAGGATTTCATGATTCCATATGCCTTTAGTAACTTAAGGTGGAGGTAGATGCTCATTTGCATGTAAATATAGTTCTAGGTTGTAAATGCTTGTAATTACTCATAATATAGGTCAGTTTAGTGATTTGGCGATTCGGATCAACATGGTCAAATCAAATCTCATGCCATCAATTAGGCACAATTGGGTGATGATATATCATCGATCATGACATAAATGGAAGTGTATGGTTTAAGAAGAATTCTCTTCAACTGGTTCAATTCTTCGAAAAATTTGAGTGCAGCTTGCCATGTAAACCCAAATAGACCGTGAAATACCTGGAACAGGATTTGTCATTCGTTCCTGTTAATGCTAGCTCAAATAGACCCACTGACACGTTCTTCGCTCCAGCGATTCAATTTCTCTTTCCTCAAATGGTACATCTTCCTCAGTTCACGAAATTCGCTAATCAAATCGAGACTATCCAGATCCTCCAAACTCTTGGCCAACAGAAGTGACTTGACGTTCTCGAGATCGAGCATTGCCTTGAGTTTGTTCGTGATCAAGAACTCCTGGTTAAAATTGTTCGAGAGAAGCCTGTATTGGTCAATCTCTAGGTTGGTGAACTCCTGGTACACAGTTTGAATTGTTTTGATTTGGTTGGTAATCTTATCACTTAATTGCTTGTATTCCTCGATTAATACCCCCACCTCCCCTTGGGTGTTCTCTACTTGGTCTAACATTGACGAGATGTGCTCAGCTTGTTGCTGATATGATGCTAGGGACTTGACATATCCTCGTACCAATACCGGATCATTTATGAATTCCTCGATATTTGAACGTGGAAGGATGCTGATGCTCTTAGGAAGTTCGAAACGGTACTCTTCAGGTGGATTCATTGGGCTGGTTATTGTTCTTAACATTCGCACGTTGATTTTAGATCCGTACCCCAAGTCTCACTATATTTTCCCTACTGAAATGCTCACTCTCATGACAGGAAAATTACAACCCCACCAATCGTCGCTAGAAATCCAACTAATATTCGTGTTCGCGAGGAAAGTGTAACAAATTTATTTGAATACCGCTACAAGAAACGTTATCGAACTTACCTTTCAAGACCTAATTGGCTATTCTAGCGATCGATTGTGGGTTTAATTGCTTGATGTAATTCCTACAATGCTACTTGTTTGTAAAGCTACTTGTGTCATACTATTATTTATTACCTGATGTGAATGCTAATTAATGGTAATGTTGTTAATAGATGCTAAGTTGAATGCTAATTAATTAAATGCAATTACTGGCTACTGGAGTCAGTTTCTTCCTTGAGTTTTCTCAAGTTTCTTCTTTGTAAACGTTCCAAGTTACGTTTGTCTCTCAAACGTTGGGTTTGTTCGAATCTTTGGTCGGCCCATTTTCTTATTCTTTCTCCATACATGTAACAGAAGAATGGGAATGGGATTCCCAAGACCAATGCAATGATGGCACACATGGTATTTGCCCAACCATAGCCCAATTTGACAAACATCTGATTGGCAAATAACGGGAAACCAAATCCAAACAATGCTCTGAAAAGGGCTGCGGCAGCAACTGAAGATGCAGCAAACCTTGGGTTCATATCAATCAAATAGCTTTGGATACTTTGGAAAACACAAACAAAGCCAAATGCAAATAAGGCAGATCCAATGCTAGGCATGATCCAGTGCAACTTCTTTTCTGCAGACCATCCAAACCAGATCAATCCGATAGGTAAGATCACGGCTGCTGCGAACAAGCATGGCAATCTGAACTCCGGTTTGGTAACTCCATTATTCTTCTCCACCATATTGTTGTAGACTCTACCGAGAGCGTAAGTCCAGAAAATGACACCAATGAAGAATCCAACACCCATAGGAATATACATTAAGCCAGTGATACCCTTGCTGAAACCATACACATTGCCAAAAATGGTTGGGAAGGTGACAATCATAAGGTACATGAAACCATAAGTGAAAGCCATTAAGGATCCCAATCCGACAATCATTGGATGTGTCAACAACAACTTCACTGGTCTTGTCATGGTCAAGACAATTTTAGAAAACATGGTTTCACCATCTGCAATTTCGTAAATGGTGTGTAAGTTCGAGTTTCCGGTTTCGATTCTCAATTTTTTGGCCTTTCTCTTTAAAAGAGTGGGAGTATAAGTTTCTTTCAAGAAAATGGTACCAAGAATTGCCATGACACCATTGAACATGCACAACACATAAAAAACCCATCTCCATTCCAAAGCTTCCACTATAAAACCAGCAATAATGGGTGCGAAGACAGGACCAAGCAAGGGGGCCATGACGAAGCCTGCCAAGGCAAGATTTCTTGATCTGGCATCATATAAATCGGAGATGACGCCTGCGCCAACGTTCAAAGGAACACAACCGAAAAGGCCTCCCACAAATCTGCAAACCATCAATTGGGCGGTGTTTTGGGAGAAGGCACAACCGATGTTGAAGAAGAACGACATCCACAAAGAAACGTCTAGCACGATTTTTCTGCCGACGTTATCGTGTTCACTCAAGGGAGCGATGACCAAGGGCCCCAATGCCCAGGCCAAGATCTGGATGGATATCACCATGGAGGACAAGGTTGGGGAATTGATGTGGAATTCTTTGGAGATTTCGGTCATGGCCGGCGATGGCATGGAGGATGACATGGGGGCCACCAAGGCATAGAAAGATACGAGACCAAGCAAGTACAGTTTTGTGAACGATGGCCAGTTTCTTGGGGCTTCTGGGTCGTCGGGGCCGTCCCAGGTGATCAACTCGGGATCGACGTCGTTGAATTCCTCACCGGCGTTTTCGATGGTGATGGCACTGTCGGGGTTCAAAGGCTCGACTCCCTTTTCGAGATCATGGGGAAGAGCCACTTCTTCTGTGGCGCCAGTTCTGGAAACAAGCTCACTAAGAATGGTGTTTCTGGTGGCGGTTCTTTGCATGTCGATGTGCTCCGGATCCAAGTCTCCATAGATATGGTGGACCGAGTACTGTTCGGAGGCGTTGGAGCCTCTTCTGCTACGGTGGTATTGGTTTGCACCGGGATGGTTACTTTCTGTGAGGGCCAAAACATCGTGGGTGTCGTTGGACGAGGAGGTGGAGTAGGTGTCGTGGTGGTGGTTGTAATCACTGTCTTTGGATTCCACTGCGTACATGATGAAGAGTGGGTTGGTTCAAAGCTGAGGTTGGAGTTGAGAAGCTCAAAAACCCTTTCTGGCGTTGCTTACTTATACTATTTGTGCTTGAATCAACCATATCCGAACACCGAATTTTTTGCAGCTACAGAACAGTAGAAATCATCATCTCGGCAACCGACGGTGAGGCACGCCCGCGCGTTACCGTAGGTGTGTCAGGGCCGGCAGGGTTACCGAAGAGAGCCAAGGGTTCTGTCATGGAAGAGCCGGAGGGGACTCTGAGGTGGTGCTGTCATGATGAGAGGAGGAGTGTTTGGGTGTTTGGATGTTTGGATGTTTGGAAGTATGGAACTTGTGGGATGCAAGGCTTGCGAGATGGTGGAGTTGACGCCTCGATCTCGTGGTGAAAGCCTCCTGGTTGTGATGGTGTGCAAAATGGCTAGCCTCGGCTTAAGGTGCAGGTACAGCCGTTATGTAAGTGGGCGATGAGGATGCGAAATTTGCAGTTCCGATGTGAACATTGATTACAGTGCTAGTGCAACGCCCTGCAGCCACTGGCTGCAGTGTATGCAGTCGAGATCGCTTAGTAGCTAAAAACGCAGAAAACGCAGAAAACGGAGATGTCCAAGAGGGGAAACGGGATCACCTATAGCAAACACTGAAGTCCCCCAGCATGACACCGAGTTGTGGGGTGTATTGATCAACTAGAAGAAAGTAGCTTGCTGTGAACAACGATGTTCGCCATGGTTGGGTTGCGACAAGGATAGCCAATTCCGATGTAAATCTACGATGCACATTTCGGCATCTCGCGGTCGCGTGAAGTACGGCACCAACTCCTGGCTAGCTTAAGGTACAGGCCCGGTGGAGGTATCCACATTATGTAAATCCATAGCGGCGTTGGGTAATCGGGTTCGGATTGAACAATAGCCACCTATTGGCGTTCCCCACATATAGTTAGGAACCCATCAGTTTCTCTATTGACAGTCGAAATAGTTGACGGTAAGTTGGCATTTGGTTGACCAGGAATTCAGTTTGGAGAATTGACCAGCAAAATAAGTTTGGGAATTGCTCAATTGCTGTGTAACCCAATACCATAATTCATATTTTGATACCCCAACATCTCACTGGGGTCTGAATATGGCCATTACACAATTACCCTCATGGCTACCCTGTGACTGTTTTCTGAACTTGGTCTGTTCACTCAGAATTGGGTGGTATTGTAGAATTTGTCGTGGTGGATTCACGCAGGGGTTAGAGTTTATACCAATATAACGCCTGATTACCCTTTGTTGTGGGGTACCCTGGCCACACCATATGAGGGGTGCAAAGGCTCTAGAACTCCGCCAAATACCGACCATTTACAATAATATCGTGGAGACCATCGCTTTACACATGGAGCTCGGAATACCATCATGGCAGTATCTACGTAGAAATCTTCGGAGGAAAGTCTTTTATGTGGATCCTTCGGTTTTTCTCGCCTCTTTTGAATGAAATTGAGTTTTCGGGTCACATCGCTTTTTATCTTTTTCTGTTTCATTTAAGGCTTCAATAATTTTCTCTTCTTCAAATATTACATAACTGTACAGAAAAGGAGATGAATGCTGGGGAAATTGATAGACAAATTACTTTTCACTTTCACCATCTATATTGCCTTCTCCTACCAATTCTTTCAATAAATCAATATCTTGGTACTTAAATTTGCATACAGGTGATTGCAAACACAATTTGACCCTAAACCCAGGACAAAATTGATTTAATTCCAATTTGAAGCAGATTTTTGATTCAACCTCAAGATTCCTTTTGAATTGACTGATTTTGGATTATCAATTTTCTCGAATAAATTTTACATCGCACTGATAGACGTCAACACATTGAGTGGAATGGACCATATCAATTGATAATACATCCATTTTAATGAAAATCAGTATTTAAGTCCATCTTCATGAAATCCCCTTTCTCTGAGCAAGTGGCCTGTGGCAACTACTTGTGTTATTATCATGAATTCCTTATTATTCTGGGCATGGTGAAGGGTAAGTTCAAATTTTGAAAATAGCCCTCCCCCAAACCTTCTACAAAAATTCTATTCAATACACCGTTCTGGTAAGAAGTTGGTATTCCTGTGGTGTTAAATGGAATTTCACCAAGTTATATATCCGACATAATCTATACTGTGATATTTTTTGCCAGTTTTGTTGCTATTCTGAAACAATCCAAATAGCCATTCATAGCCGAACAATTTCCCTATGTACAGTAACCTTGAAAAAAATTCTTTAAGCTTTCTTATATTATTACATTTTCACTAGTTTTACACATAATACAAGTCACCCAGTGACCTTCTACTTGCTCAGCTTCAACAATGACTGCTCGATCAAATCGATAGAGCTCTCGACGTCTCCAACATTCATGCCACAGCAAAGAGAAATTAATTTACAATACTTTTGAAGCTTGTCTTCCAGTGGATATCTGGTGACTATAGCTGACTTATTGCCGTTTTCTGTCTTTGTTTCTTCGGCTGGTGTCAGTGAATTGAGTTCCAATTGTTTGGAATACATCTGTTCAAGCAATTGCTTTCGTTGAATCATCTCTTTGGTCAATTCAACTGCAAGATGAAATTTATCACCCTTTTCATTCAATCTATAATTTAATTCGTTGTCAATGCTTTCTTTTATCTGCTTCATTTGATTATGTTCATTCAATTGTTCATATTTCTTGATTTGTTCTTCAAGTTCGTTCCTCTTATTCAAATACAGATAACTCAAATCGTTTACCAATCTTGATATTTCATCTTGAATCACTCTATCTCTGCTTGTGTCTATGATAAGGTCATGAGGATTACTATTCTGCAATGCTTTCTCGAGGTCTTCAATGAGATGATCCATTTTGAAAAATGATAAAACTTTCTTTTGAGATTCCAATTTACCTTGATTCATCACCTTCAAGATTTTGAACAATGATAATATTAACTCATCTTTTTCACTTAATTCCTTATCTATTGAATATGCCAATTCGGTTAATTTTTCTGTGACAAGATTTGATGTTGTATTCTGAAGATTCACTGCCATTTTTGAATTATATAACTCACTTTCAAAACTATTGGTAGAGGCATTTCCAACAATGTTGAGAAGATTTTCGTCCAATTCTTCATTTCCTTCAGCAATGTCATCATTACCAAGCCTCAAGACAAAATTATGGGATGCCAAGTAATCTTCAACGGTGTATGAAACTAAATTCCGCAATCCGAAATCAATATATTTGTGATAGCTGATGAAGACCTTAATGCATTTCTTATTAAGACAGTATGCCGCAATATGAAAAGCAGAATTACCATCAGAATCTTGATGGTTGATAAATTTACTGATCAAATCCCTCTTATTGCTTAAATCTTCCTTTTTCACGCCATCAATAGCGTCATCAGGAGTTTCCAGATCTTCATTGTCATCATCCAGTGTTTCTATTAATTTATCGAATATAGTTTCCAAATAATACCTTGAGAATCTCTCTTTGTTTTTCTTGTCATTATCAATTGCTGAAATGTGATGCAATACTGTTTTCCCGCTGTTATCCACAGATAGTAAAGATTCGAGTAATAATTGTAATATACTTGGAAAGTTTTTGAGCTGAAATGAATTATTAAATTTGATTAAGAACATGAGAGGAGTTTCTCCATTACTGTTCCTGACTTCAGGGCTGATTTCAAATGTGTTCATTAAAAAATCAATCATTGGAATGTTTGCCATCGAACACGCCCAATGGAATAAAGTGTTACCATCATTGTCAATAGATTGATTGATGTTAATCTTTGCAATTGGCTGTGGAGGTATAGCAATTCTATCTGGTATAGAATCCGATCGTATTTTTGAATCATCCAAGAAAAATGTCAACAAATTATTAAAGTAGTCTGAATATATGGTATCATTAATTTTGGAAATACTTGGCTGGTGATATTGCAGAAGGCTATATGGATCGTGTGAGATTTGATGCCCATTATGATTACTGAAAGACCTAGTGTGAATGATTTTTTCAAAAGAATTTCTTGGTGTTCCAAATAATTCCTTACTGTTCATGAGTTCATCGCCTTGAGAGTCAATTCTGATCGAGAGTTGATTATTTATACCATTAGTCTTGAGGTCATCAACATCCTCCTTGTCATCGTCACTTTGAACAAGTTCAAGGTCATCATTTTTCAAATTCATATTGCTTGTCATCACCTGAAGAGCATCCTGTTCTGTATCTTGCCTAAGAAGGCTTGCGGGTGTAGGTTGTGGGGAATTGGACGAAAACGATCCTCTGTTGTTAAACGTTCCAATGTTGGGACCTGGTTCTATTGGGGTAGTATCTGAGTGCTTTAGTATAGGTTCTGGTGCATCCAATGCAACTCTTCTTGGTCGTCCTCTCTTTTTGGGGGGTTCGTTTGATAGAGAGTTCATACTTTTGGTTTTCCTTGCAGGAGCAGCTGCCGCTCCAGTGCTTGCTTGTCTTTTGGCTATATTCAATGCCGAAGCGTGGTTATGTTTGGGTGCTGGAGGTGGGGTCTCTGATTTGCCTTCGACATACTGAAAATCGAAAATTGGCTTCAAGACGTCATATACTCCAAACGTCCTTGCAATGTCTGCCCCAAGATCGAGAGGGACATAAGTGCCTTGATATTTACCATAACCACCCTGAACTTTTTCGTGGATCCCTGTTTGAACGTCTTTTTCCAATATTCTGGTCCGTTTTGCCTTGGGAAATTTGGCGATTTTGAGAATGTGAGTAGCATTTATCCAAGAGTCCAGTTTTCTTCTCATTATCGGGCCCTCTGAGGTTACGAACTCAAACACCGGTACATTTGAGTATGTGGCCGAATATATTTGGGTATTACTCATGACGGCTTGTGCTGACTTGTGCTGACTGTCCCGTCAACTTGTAGTTTGAGGTTGGGTCGTTTGTTTGTAATAGATGAATGAGTCAATGCGACCTTGCAAAACGACAAGCTGTTAAAAGGATGGCTTTGTTTTTTGACCACAGTCGAAGTTAGCGGGTGGAAAATAACGACCGAATGCCTAGATATTGGCCACGATGATAAAGTATAGGGTTGTATTGAAGGGCTTGATGTTTGCGTTTGAATTATTGATAATGTGCAGGAATGTTCCCAAGGGTGGGATATAAGGAGTGCATAGAAAGAATGAACCAGAGTTGTAAGGGTTGTCGGTTGGCATAAGAAAAGTAAGCTTTACAAGAAGTAAGTTGCAATCTGTGATATCATAAGAATATTGGTTTTGAATAGTCTACAAAATTATCAACACATTTTATTCTGAAAATGTTTTATGTAATTCAGCAATTAATAAGGCCATATGCTTGATGGGTACCCTCAATAGGATATTGTTTCGATAACGTGGGAGTATTGCGTATTTCTGCTTGGCTGGAAAAGGTGAATAAGATTTACGAATCGAAACCCTTGCAGAATTCCCAATCTTGCTATGGAATATAAATGGAAGGTGAACTTCAGATACCAACTATAGCAATAGAGTTTCTGAAACAAGATACGTCTATCCAATTGACCACAAGCACTTGAAATGGCTGTTAGGTCTCGTCTCAGGAATGATAAGGCTAAACAATCTGCCCGGCTATTCCTGATGTAGATACTAAGCGCATCGATCTCAATTTGGTGAATTATTTGATTATGATATTTGATGGATGCAAGGTATGATTCATTTACCAAATAAAGCTTGTAGTAATCGGTACACCACCACACTAATCATGGCCATGAAAAGAAGGACCGCATATGAAATTAGGTTCAAATGCTGCTTATATGGCTGCTCCTCTGTTAATGGAATGCTTCCCACATATTCTGCTGCTTGGAAGCACACATCACGTCTCTTGATAATGCGACATTCTTCATCGCCAACATTCTTCTTCAAAATAGCCTTTCCAAGAAGAATACGCGTATACTGGTGCAATGATGGATCAAAAGTCAGATATGCTGTGTCCAAGATCTTTCCTTCCCGTTCTATGCCATGGGTTATCTTTTCGATTTTCTTGAGTTGCTTCAAGATTGCAGGAGTCAACACCGGCACCTCGTCCACCACGGTGGTAAGGCTCAAAAGATAGTGGATTTTGGATAGTGAGTTGGCAACAGCTGTTGTGTGTGATGAAAGAAACGGAATAAGAAGCTTCTTCAAGTTGTTGAAGTTGTTGAAAAACAACTCGATGCAATTTAGGGTGGTGGAAATGCTATCGAAGGCCTCGATACTGGAGCGGACCAAGAGTAGTGCCACCTTTTTGGTAGATGTCTCGTACAGGAGATTCTCCCAGTGCTGATAGAGCCCTGCACCCACGTAACTCCTTCGGATTCCGTCACTATTTCCCAAAAGGCGGTCCATGTCGTCCTCGAGCACCAACACTTTCATCTTTACGTTGTTGCACATTATTGTCACGTCGTCATAGTCAGGTATCTTGCGCAAAAGAGTGGCGTATATCGTCATGATATCTCCGTATAAGTGGACAACTTTCTTCACCTTCATCATGGCTTGGTGTACAGCTTCATTCAAACAGTAGCGGAACATCTGCGGGTGTGCAGATATAAGCTCCATATCTCTGTCACTGAGATCGTCTAGAAAGATCTGTCTATCCCCGATGATATAGGTCATGATACTGATACCACAGTATGTGTGCTTGGGGCACTATGAAGTTTTGGTGGTGGGATGAGAGGAAGGATATCGTTCCGTTCGGTTAGTGCGATCTCATCGGTGGCACAATACAATTGTTCAGTATTATTGCACACTACCTTAAACCCTTTAACTACTGGGCCATCGACACATAGAAACGGATCTGAAGGGTAATTGGTGGATAACCACGTCGTACAAGTTATCCCACCTTCTTCCAACTAGCCCGTTTAATTGCAGTGGCTTACGTAAGGTGATCGCAATCTCCACTCCCTAAATCCAGGTGGTTAATCAATGGACACATTATGGTGTTTGGCATTTTCAGCAAAGGGTTTGATCCCGAGTCCTACGAACGGGATCTTACCAGCATCACCGATAGTATACTGGCTGCCCAGCAACAAATAGCAGGACTTCAATCCCGGTCCAATGCTCTCAAAGACTTCTATGGGCAATGCTTGGTGGCAGGATACGTCATGCTCAACTTCTACTACTACACTCAACTTCCCTCTGGCATTGTTGCTCTGAACCGCATCATGGCCTACTTCAAGGGCCAGACAGTCAAACAGCTCATAACTCTTGTTGCATATCCGGTGATCGGTATGTTATGGATACGGTTAAACCGTGGTTTCTTCCGACTTTTGATGAAAAATCGCCAATCCAAGTTGAAACTGTTACGCAAGAAACATGCTTTCAAAATTGACGAGTTGAAGAAAATCACCAACTTCAATACCACCAACCGTTTGTTGAGCAAGTATGGTTTCGAACAGGATAAGCAGTCAGGAAAGGATGGAGAAGTTCAAAAGCAAGACAATCAGAAAAGCAATCAGAAACCGGTGAAAAATCAGCAACAGAATGTGGCTGGTGTCAAGGCAATACCTAAGCTACCACCTACGGCGAATGTGGATGTGAATAAATTGACATCGAAGCAACAACAGGAAATTGCCAAATTGAATTTGAGCAGTCCTAATTTGGCTTCTGCACAAGCAGGTGCTCCACTACAGAAGCCCAATGTTTCTGCAGTACCTCAGTCAGCGCCCAGACAACGTACAATTCAAGATAGACTTCTCGATTTGTTGATTGGATCAGATAACAGCGAATCAGTGGAGCAGAGATATGCATTGATTTGCTTGAATTGTTTCTCACATAATGGATTGGCACCACCCAATTGTCCGGATCCAGCCAAGGTACGGTATGCGTGCTGGAAGTGTGGCACCATGAATGGAAGCATGTGGGATCCATTGGAGGAATTGGCATTGCACGAAGGAGAGATAGATGACAAGAGCCACGGAAAGGGTGAAGGTACCAACGTAAGCGACACATCCGGTGCCAAGGAAACCCTGGAGAGTGAAGTCAAGCCTACATCCACCGCTTCTGCAGGAATTGAGTCCAAGTCACAGGATGAAGCCAAGGAAAGCGAAGCCTCAAAGTCGGAAGTAGGTGATTATGAGGAAAATTCTGATTCAAAGTTGGTGGAACCAACTGCTACCAAAGAGAAACTACCCCGACCTAGTGAAGATTCTGGTTGAATTTGTAGAACGCGTTACTAAAGATGACCAGGATAAGTAACAGTTGGCATTGGGATGGGCCCGATTTAAGCCATACGGTTGGTAAATACCAGAAATATTTATAGCAACGAATATATAGTGTGATTGTACTTTTATAGCTGCTAGATAATCAATGGAAGAAAACCCTGAACTGTACAAAATACGACGATTTCAATGTGCTAGAACACTAGTAGCAAGTGGCACCCGTTCAACGGATTTACATCAGAAAGCGGTGATGGCTATATTAAGCTATACTACTTAAGACAAGTCCATGATGGCATTGACCATGTCACCGTTGTGGGCTCTCAAGGCCTTGACAGCCTTAGCTCTGGAAGCTTGAGTTTGCTCAACAATGATGTCAATGTCCTTTGGGTCCAAGCCGGACTCGTCGATCTCGCCGTCGTCTTCTTCAGCGGCGTCGGACTTGTCGGTCAAAGCAGCCTTTTCCAAGTCAGCAGTGATGGATTCTGGAGACTTGTCCTCGTCTTGCTTAGCAGCGTTGGCAGCAGACTTGGTGATGGCCTCTTGGTTGGCAGCAGCAGCTTGGGCCTCGGCGATTCTTTGGTTCATGTCGTCGACCTTGGCTTCACCGAAGACAACGAAGGTACCAGCACTGGATCTGTACACATCTGGAGCGTCAATGGCGTAAATCAAGTTACCTCTTTGCTTGAAGGTGACTCTGGTGATACCCTTGATTTGCTTGAGGCCGAGCTTCTTGATCAACTCTCTGGCCTTCTTTTCATTCTTTGGGAGGACGTTAACGTCGGCACCTTCTGGGATAACGGACATATTTGGGATTGGGTTTATTGGAATGGGGAACTCAAGAGTGAAAAATTGGTGAAAAGTTGTCGACACTGGAAAAAGGGGTCACGTGGTCGCTTGTTTTGGTAGGCCGCGATTTTTGTGTGACAATAAGAAAAAACATCGTGTGTGCACCGTTTTGAGTGTGTCACGTGACCGAGAAAAAGAAGCGCCCGTGCGTCTCCAAAAGCGATTATGCGGCCGAACCCCCCAAGAAAATCCCATCTCGGCATTTCGGAGATAACATCAGCCAATCCCCCCAACCACAGGCCCTTCACCAGCGACTCCCACTTCCACCATCTACCTTCAGCCTCCCTCATCACAACCATTGCTGCGTTCCTGACTGCCTTTGAGCCCCGTGACTGTAGCCAAACCCCACCCTACTCCTAGTTCCCTCATCGAACCCTGTCCACGCCGTGCGCAACCGGCTACCACGGATCACTGGTTACCCGAAGGTCCCATCTTAGTGTCAATACCGTAATTATATGAAATTTGTGTTTGTTCCTGTAATCCCGCCGTATTGCCTTCTCCAGATCTTGCTCTTGGCGTCTCAATTCCTTTCCATCACTGCATCTTTCTCCAACCTGATCCACCTCTCTACCTTGCCACCAGCCCTCACCCTCCATCAGTTCTGTGAACCGCAGTGTCTTCCTTCTGGCCTATTGTGATTACTCATTGAGGCTAGTGCGACTAAACAAACATCTGGTTAGTCCCGCAATTTCCGCATTATTTATCCTTACCCTTGGTGCCACCTCGATCTATTAGGACCGTCAAGCGTTGGCCTGGTGCTTGGTGTTAGGAAGTCATCCTGAATCTCTACAAAGGTGGTGCAGCCCCCGTGTTCTCTCGTGTCTGCCGGTGTGATCCCCTCAAAACTGCCCTAGCAACGTTTCCATCCCATCCCATCCCTCCCAATCGTCCAACCACCTCCAGTGATGTCCGACCTCCAACAGTCGTCGTTGACGTCCAAGGACGAAGCAAACAACGTCCATAACAACTACAACCAGTCGGACTCCTCCGCCATCCGCACAGACACCAATGACTCCAATAAAGTGTACACCGTACAAGACTTGTTGAAAGCCCGTCCTCCCACCTTCAAAGATAAAATCAAAACATACTTCTTCCACAAGGGTGTGGCCCGCAGACCTGAGTACCTGCAGAAAATCTACTCCAAAGTGCCCCGCTACATCTACGTCAACCAGCCGTTGCCGGCCCCCTTGACCCTGTCCGGCGATGGGTCTGACCAGCACCCGGCGTTGACCTACCCTCCCAACAAAATCAGAACCACCAAGTACACCCCCCTCTCGTTCGTGCCCAAGAACCTTTTTGTCCAGTTCAGAAACGTCGCCAACATCTATTTCCTTGTTTTGGTGATCTTGGGTGCTTTCCAAGTGTTCGGTGTGGCATCGCCAGGGTTGGCCGCCGTGCCTTTGATTGTTATTGTGTGTATCACTGCCGTCAAAGACGCCTTTGAGGATTACAGAAGAGCTGTCAGTGACTCTCAGTTGAACAATTCCCCCATCCATTTACTCGTGGGTTTGGAAAACCCAAATGTCCTAGTCAATGAAATTACCTTGTGGAGAAGATTCAAAAAGAGATGCTCT
This sequence comes from Suhomyces wounanorum, assembly GCA_030568695.1. Lineage (NCBI taxonomy): Eukaryota > Fungi > Ascomycota > Pichiomycetes > Serinales > Debaryomycetaceae > Suhomyces > Suhomyces wounanorum. The sequence continues at coordinate 218,455 of JAJMGL010000015.1, forward strand.
AAAATCACCAACAGCACATTTCATGGAATTACAAAGGCTTGTATCATGGTTTTTGCTAAAAAGTCAAAGAAATCAGAATTTATTAGACAGGAACACAATGAAAATGTATACGCTCTTCACAGAGTTAGTACGATTGTTTCAGACTATTCTTATCATTCTGATCATCCAAGACATAGCTTTACCTCCCCAAGAAAGTCAACTCAGTCTAATCGCAGAACTTCCACCCCGTTCAATCAACATTCGACTACTAAACCTACTGCTAACACACTTCTCAATCCAGAATTGCAAAAGCAAATTATTGCCAGCAATTCGGCTAGAGCAGCTTTTAAGAATAGACGCTGGAAAGATGTGGCAATTGGTGATATAATTAGAGTCAGAGCTAACGAAGAAGTCCCTGCGGATGTTATTGTTCTTTCAACTTCTGATACTGAGGGTAATTGTTACATTGAAACTAAGAATTTGGATGGTGAAACCAACTTGAAAACAAAAACTGCCCTTCAAGCTGGAGGTTTGGAACATTTCAAACATTCCGATGACTTTTTAAGTGCAAAATTTTGGGTCGAATGTGATTCACCCAACCCTAATTTGTACTCATTCAGAGGAACTGTCCACTACGAAAACTTCGATGAGAATGGAAACTTAGTTAATCTCGATGAAAAAGAAGCAGTTACTAATGATAATGTCATGCTCAGAGGAAGTATGCTTAGGAACACTAAATGGGCTATTGGTTTGGTTGTATACACTGGTGCTGAAACTAAAATCATGTTGAACTCCGGTATCACACCAACTAAGACCTCTCTTATTTCCAGGGAATTGAACCTTTCTGTTGTGATCAACTTTGCTTTATTGTTTGTTCTTTGTCTTATTTCGGGTGTTGTAAATGGAACTTTTTACAAAAAGAAAAATGTTTCAAGAATTTACTTTGATTTCGAGCCTTACTCTCCAACACCTGCGGGAAATGGTGTTTTAGCTTTCTTTGTCACCCTTATCATTTATCAATCACTTGTTCCAATCTCTTTGTACATTTCAGTCGAAATCATTAAGACCCTCCAGGCGTTTTTTATTTTTTCAGATATTAAGATGTACTATGCTAAATTGGATTTCCCTTGTATTCCTAAGGCATGGAATATTAGTGATGATCTTGGTCAAATTGAATATGTTTTCAGTGATAAAACAGGTACTCTTACTCAAAACGTTATGGAGTTTAAAAAATGTACTATCAATGGAAAATCTTATGGTTTAGCATATACTGAAGCTAAGCAAGGTTTAGATAAAAGAGCCGGTTTGGATACTGTTGTTGAAGCTGAGAAATGGAAAAGAATAATCAGCAAAGATAAGGAGGACATGATTGAAAACCTCTTTCAGCATACCTCTAATGATCAATTGCGCCAGGAAAATGTTACATTTGTATCAAACGAATTTGTCAGAGACACCATTCTTTCAGGTGAAAGTAATCAACAGCGTGCAAATGATGAATTTATGCTTGCTCTTGCCTTGTGTCACACAGTTGTGACTGAAGCTAATGTCAATGATCCTGAATTGAGAGATTTCAAGGCTGAATCACCTGATGAGGCTGCCTTGGTGTCTGTAGCTCGTGATTTGGGAATTGTCTTCAAAGATCGTAAGAGAAAGTTATTGATTATTTCCATGTATGGCAAAGATTATGAATATGAACTTGTTGATTTAATCGGATTTACTTCTGCTAGAAAAAGAATGTCATGCATTATCCGTACCCCTGAAAATAAGTATTTGCTCATTACCAAGGGTGCTGATAATGTGATCTTTCAACGTTTAGATGGAGACAATAACTCCAATGAAGTTATTCACAAAACTGCTTTACATCTTGAAGATTATGCAAAGGAAGGTTTAAGAACGTTATGCATTGCTCAAAAAGAGCTTGATGCTAAAACTTATCTTGAGTGGTCAAAACGTTACAAGGATGCTCATGCTATTATAGATGACTCCAGAGATGAAGTGATTGAAAGATTAAGTGAAGAGCTTGAAACTAATTTGACTTTACTTGGAGGTACAGCAATTGAAGATAGACTTCAGGCTGGTGTTCCTGACTCCATTTCTATCTTGGGTGAAGCTGGAATCAAATTGTGGGTTTTGACTGGTGACAGAATTGAAACTGCTATCAATATTGGTTTCTCTTGTAACTTATTGGAAAATCATATGAAATTACTTGTGGTAAGACCAGAAGAAAATGATTTGGAAAACATAGGATATGTTGAAAGCTTAATTACTAATTACTTGCAAGATTGCTTTGGAATGCTCAGAGAAAATACTCCAGAAGAAGTTGAACACCTTATAGAAGAAGCAAGAAAAGATCATTCCGCACCTTCTCCTGATCATGCTGTTATAATCGATGGTGCTGCCTTATCTCTCATTTTCAAAAAACATCTGGATGAATCCCCTGAAGCTCATGCTAACTTGAAACTTCAGGAGAAATTCTTGTTACTTGGAAAACAATGTAAATCTGTTATTTGTTGTCGTGTTTCACCTGCTCAAAAGGCTCAAGTTGTTAAGATGGTTAAGAATAACCTCGACGTGATGACTTTAGCTATCGGTGATGGTGCTAATGATGTTGCCATGATTCAAGCAGCAAATGTTGGTGTTGGTATTGCTGGAGAAGAGGGTAGACAAGCGGTGATGTCATCTGATTATGCCATCGGACAATTTAGATTCTTGACCAGATTACTTTTGGTTCATGGAAGATGGTCCTATAAAAGATTAGCTGAAATGGTACCATGTTTCTTTTACAAAAATGTGACCTTTACTCTTACTTGTTTCTGGTATGGTATTTATAACAACTTCGATGGCTCCTACCTTTTCGAGTATACTTTCTTGATGTTCTTCAATTTGGCATTCACTTCATTGCCTGTGATTGTGTTGGCTGTTTTAGATCAAGATGTATCAGATACAGTTTCATTGTTGGTTCCACAACTTTACAGAAGTGGTATTCTTGGACTTGAATGGTCTCAGTTCAAATTTGCTTGGTATATGTTTGATGGTTTGTACCAGTCTGTTATTGCATTCTTCTTCCCTATCTTACTTTTCTACAAGAGTTTCCAAAATCCTCAAGGAATGGGAGTTGATCATAGATTCTGGATTGGTATTGTTGTCAGTGCAGTCACTGTCACCGCTTGTGATATCTATGTCCTTCTTCGTCAATATAGATGGGATTGGTTGTCACTTCTTATTGATGCAATTTCTATTCTTCTCGTTTTCTTCTGGACTGGTGTTTGGAGTGCTCGACTGGTTATGGCTCAAGAGTTCTACAAAGCAGGATCTCAAACATTGGGAACTTTGTCGATCTGGTGTGTTTTCTTCATTAGTGTCATCGTGTGTTTGTTGCCAAGATTCACATTTGATTTCTTAAAGTCTAATTTTAAGCCTAGAGATATCGATATTGTCAGAGAGATGGTTCGAAATGGTAAATTTGATAGTTACCCAACTGGTTATGATCCTACTGACTCTGAGGACGTTGAAAGACATAGAATTTTGAATCAAATTATTGACCATGATCCAGAAGCATTGAAGCAAATGGAACGTGAACAATATCCAGAATTCCACCAAGAAGAAGTATCAAGTCCTATCAAGAGAACCTTCAACTCAATCAAGAGAAAAACTACTATTTCAAGATCTAAGAAAGGAAGGGATTTCTCGTCTAGATCTAGAAGGGAAACTCTCAATGAAAACTTTAGGCATCCAATTGACATTAATGAGTTGAGAAGACAAATGATTAAAGATGGACAGTACAACAGTGCATCTCGAAACTCTTTGGAGAGAATCAACACTACGCATGAGTTGCCTGGTTTGACTCAAGCAGAAACTTTACTTTCTTATCACACTAGAAACAGCATTAACTTCAATCGCTGAAAATTGCATGTATCATACTAATATTATTTAAATTTTTGATTAACAAGATGTTGGATCACAGACATTATAAAAACTGCTTTTTAATATATATAGTCCCGACCAGCATTTAATACTATATTCCTATAAATCATATTGTAGGCTCAGTGATTTAACCATAACTAACTGCTTGTATGTTGTGTCACGTGACCATCTTATATCTAACTTTTTCACCATCTCAGTTCTTCAACAACATCATGTTCACCTTTACCCTCATAAGCCCTAAGGAAAATGATTTTTCCTTCAAGGCATCATACATGACGTTTGATGGGGAGTTCAAGGTGATTGCAGATCCTTCTTGGAATGGTAAAGATCCCGATTCTGTATTATTTATTGAGAAGTACTTGAGAGAAGTACAAATCATATTGTTGTCCCATCCCACACCTGAATTTATCAGTGGATACATTTTGTTGTGTGTAAAGTTCCCTAACTTGATGGCAAACATCACAGTGTATGGCAGTTTGCCTGTTAACCAAATGGGTAGAATCTCTACTGTTGAATACTACAGAACAAATGGTATTTTGGGTCCTTTAAAATCGGCTATTTTGGAGTTAGATGATATTGATGAATGGTTTGATAAGGTCCGTGTTGTCAAATACCTTCAGTCAACCCCAATTCATGATCACAAGGCTGTTATCACACCATACAACTCTGGTCACAGTTTAGGAGGAACATTCTGGCTAATCACAAAGAGATTGGAGAAGGTGATTTATGCGCCAGCATGGAACCACTCAAAAGATCTGTTTTTGAACAGTGCCACCTTCTTGTCTGCTGCCAATGGATCACCTATTCCTGCATTGTTAAGACCGACGGCATTCATCACCAGTTCTGATGTGGGTTCTTCAATGCCACACAAGAAAAGAATAGAGAAATTCTTGCAATTGGTCGATGCTACTTTGGCAAACGGTGGTTCAGTGATATTACCAACCACTTTATCAGGTAGATTCTTCGAATTATTCCGACTTGTGGACGAACATTTACAAGGTGCTCCTATTCCAATCTACTTCTTATCTTATTCAGGAACTAAAATTTTGAGTTATGCTTCCACTTTGGTAGATTGGATGTCAACATCCTTGAGAGAGTGGAGTGGCGGTGGTGGTGATGAAACCAACTTACCATTTGATCCTTCTAAAGTGGACTTATTAGGTGATCCAAATGAATTACTAAAACTATCGGGTCCAAAAATTATATTCTGTTCAGGTAATGATTTACGTAACGGTGAATTATCTTCCAAGGTCTTTCAAAATTTATGTCAAGATGAGAAGACAACTATTTTATTGACTGAGAGGTCTAAGTTTGGAGTTGATAACACTATCAGTTCAATTCTTTATAAAGAATGGCATGAACTTACTAAGCAAAAGAATGGAGGAAAGGTAGAAGATGGAATTGCTGTTCCATTGGAAAGAAAAATCTCCTTGAAGGATTTCACAAGAGAAGAACCCTTGGCTGGAGCTGAATTATTGAGCTTTCAACAGCGCATTCATACTGAGAGAAAAGAAAAGTTGGCTGCAAAGGTCAGAGACCGCAAAAATCAAAATCTTTTGAATGCAGAAGGAATAGATGATGATTCAAGTGACGATGATGGAATTTCCAGTGAAGAAGAAGCCGAAGGAGGAGAAGCCAATGGAAATGAAGACAATCTGGATAAGAATTCCAAAGTCACCAATGCTGTTTCGAATCAAATCTTGGATGTTACAGCGCATGAAGCATTCTTGACAGATAATCTTAAAAAGTCATGGGAACAAAATAAGCCTCTCGATATAAGAATAACGCATAAGTTGAAGCCCAGACAAGCTATGTTTCCTTACTTTGTGACATCTCATAAACAAAAGTTCGATGATTATGGTGAAAAGATTGATTTGAAAGACTTTGAAAAAACAGACGAAATTTCCAACACAAAGATTATTCTTGAAGGTAAAAAGAAATTCGAACAGAACGAAAAGAGAAAATGGGGCGATGATGATAGAAATGGAAAGGATAAAGGCAAGAAAGGACAAGGTAAAAATCAAAGTAAATTGACTCCCCAAGAAATTCTCAACAACCAATTGTTGGAGAAGAACTTGGATACCTTATTCAACCCAAAGAAGCGTGTACCTATGGGGTCATCTTATGCAAAGGGAACTCTGTTGAGTGTACGGTGTGGTTTATCATTCGTAGATTTGGCTGGTTTAGTCGATATGAGATCTTTAAGCATTATTGTATCTTCCTTGAAACCTTACAATATCTTGTTACTACCAGACTTCACTGTTTATGATCAATCTGACAAAGAATTGAATGGTCTTTTGTTGGTAGAATCAATGTTTAATCAACACCAAGATGATCCTAAGAAAGACCAAGTAAAGACCAATCTCACATCATCTAGATATCTATCGTTGTCCAATATCCGTAGTGGATTATCCAGCACAGGTGCTGGGGCTACGATAGGACCAACTAAAATGAACGTCGTAGCAGTTGAAAACAATCATGCAGTCAAGATAGGTGCAGATGGTGGTGAAGATGATGATGACGATGAAAATGGAATAGGATTGAGCAACTTCGAAGTTCAGCTTGACGAAGAGCTTGTTGCTGATCTCAACTGGCAAAACATTGATGGCAGTTATAGGGTGGTCCAAGTGTTGGGTGAATTAGAGTTGAGGAATCAGAGCCTTGAGAATAAAAGAAAGAGGGACATTAATGACTACTTGAGTCCATCTACGTTATTCACTTTGAAGAAAGTCAAGAAATCAGATTTGGTTCAAAAGCTTAAAGAGCAAAATCTCAAAACTCCAGCAAATATAGACCAAACAAAAATGGGTCCCAAGCTTGCTATCGGTAATATTAGGTTGCCTGAATTGAAGAAAAAGCTTCTAAGTAAGAATTTGAATGCAGAATTTAAAGGTGAAGGTACATTGGTGGTGAATGATAAGATAATTATTAGAAAGGTTGCATATTCTTCGGTAGAAGGTGATGATACCGGTGACATTGTTATCGATGGATCTATGGGTTCACTTTACTACACTGTCAAGGACTGTATTAGAGAAATGCTTGCATATGTATATTAGGTAATAAAAAGCCATTATGGCAACCATATCAGCCTGTAGAACCAATTACTCTTCCAATTACAAGTAAAATGGAAAATAGTAAATTTCTCTTCGTTTTTCTATATACTTCAACTAACTGTACTCCATAATTTCATGGGGTCGTGTATATACCTCTTTTTTCGGCCAATCGTTGGTCTCAAATTGTCAATGAAAAAGTCCTCTACGCTAACCACAACCATCACCTCCATCAATGCAGCCATATTCTAGATCAGGTGGAACAAGAAAGTGTTTCTACGAATTCCAAAGCTTGGTGGCCTGTTTCACCTCTGCTGAAACCTCATCCAAAAAGGAGTGCACACCTGTCTTTGATGACTACTACGAGTGTTTGCATGGCTACAAAGAGAGGGAAAGAACCAGACTTATGTTGCAACAATTGAAGGAAAACGAAGCTACCAAGGAAGGTGTCACTGCTGCTGATTTGTACAAGTCTTCCGGTTCGGTCTATGAAAACTTGGATTTAGTCAAGAATTAAACTCATCACTCCATTCCATGCATTGCGTGCCATTAGGGGCCGCAGAATCACATTTACGAGGACCATCGGGTATTTGTCATGTAAATTACCATCAATAGATAATTTGTCGAAAAAGTGTAGTCTTTGGCTTTCTTAGGAAGAGATATGGGATTTGTTTTAGTTGATAGACAGACTCTTTTTGTGAGCCTCATAGTATCAAATTGTCAATATTAAAATAAAATCAGTGATTGTAATATTCACTGCAGTTTATTTGCTTGGTCCAGTAATTTTGAACTAGATACGTATAGGGATGATTCAATCTTAAAGATTTTGATAGTCTGTTGAAATAACGAGCCCTAAAAGGAAATAAGTAGAAAGGCAACATGATGACCCACTAATTCAATTCATGTTATACTTTTCTTACTTATGAGATATTGAAGTTCAACTTTTCATGAAAACAACAACTAATGTGGTGTAATGGAAACAGTGATGAGTCCTTGCTTGACCTGGTTGAACATATTATTTTCTGAGGTTTTGTTCCATAAGAAGTGCCTGGTTAGCTCAATCGGTAGAGCGTTTGACTCTTAATAAGGACATCAAAAGGTTGCGGGTTCGACCCCCGCATCGGGCTTCTTTCTCTATTCGCCTGGTTAGCTCAATCGGTAGAGCGTTTGACTCTTAATAAGGATATCAAAAGGTTGCGGGTTCGACCCCCGCATCGGGCTTTATTTTTGAAGTTTTGTTTATCTTATTTTTGTTAAATTTACAGAATTATTAACAAATTCCAAATTAACTAGCTGGCGAATCAGAAAGTTAAAAATTTTATGATACTGAAATATTTTTGAAAATTGATAAGAATTGAAGAAAAAGACCAAACAAGATTTTATACTTGGAAATTATAGAATCGTATATCATTATCATGTATTAGTCTGCCAAATTTAGAATGTAACTAGCACACCATAAATATATTGCTCTCCTTCTTCAAATAAGAACAGCCTCTATGGCCAAGTTGGTAAGGCACCTCACTAGTAATGAGGAGATCGTCAGTTCGAATCTGGCTGGAGGCATATTTTTGAAAATTTAAACTTCTTTTTATTTTTTGAATTTGAAGTCACAATTTATTTTAACCACTGACCGTTAGACACAACTGAGTTAGCAACCTTTGTGATCCAACCGATCCCCTTATAGTAAAATCGCCGAAGCCTTTCAATTTCTGCAGTGTTTTTTGATTTGACTTAGAGAATTTGGTTATCGCGAACTTCAACTATCTGAACTCATCGCAATGAGCTACGACAATGCATCACAACTAACGAGTGAACAGATCCTTCGAGATGCATATGATAATAAGGACAAGCCCATAGAGAGGCCCAAGCAAACCATTCAGGACTTGGAGGAGTTGCGCTCATTCCAGCTCTCCAAACGGAAAGAGTACGAACAACAACTAAACAAGAACAGACTCAACTATAATCAATGGCTTAGATACGCCAAATGGGAAATCAATCATAATCACGACTTTGTAAGAGCAAGATCTATTTTCGAAAGAGCTTTGGATGTGAACATTCAACATATCCCATTCTGGGTCCATTATATTCAGTTTGAACTATCTCACAAGAATGTCAATCATGCCAGAAACCTCTTGGACAGAGCGACTACAACGCTACCAAGAGTGAATAAGCTATGGTTTATTTACGTTCAAACAGAAGAAACATTGAGGAATTATTCAATGGTAAGGACAATTTTTGAAAGATGGCTTAAATGGCATCCTGATGAAAGTGTATGGGATGCATACATCAACTTTGAAAGACGATACCAAGAGGTTGAGCAGCTGAGAAACTTATTTCAAAGATATGTTCAGGAGTTCCCTAACGGAAGTACATGGATTAGATGGATAGACTTCGAATGCTCTTACAAGCTCTCTTCGACTAATCAAATACAGACTATTCGGGCAGTGTTCGAATCATCTATCGATCATTTGTTCTCTTTGAAGGGAACAACTTCAGACCAAGATTTGCCTAAGATTATCACCAAATGGTCAAATTGGGAAATTTCAGTTGGTGAGTTCGAGCGGGCAAGAATGATTTATACATTATTATTGGACGATCCTAAGTGTTCCAAATTCCTTCTGCCAGAACAGAAGAAAAATATTACAAAACTTTTTGCAGAATTTGAAAAGAATCATGGATCAAAAGATACGATAGAATCCAGCGTGACACGGAACAGGCTTGCCAAGTATGAGGTGACATTAGGTGAAGATCCCAATGACTATGACACTTGGTGGACATACATAAACCTTTTGCAACAAGAAAATGAATCCCAAAAAATAAGGAGTGGTTTCGAAAAAGCTGTTGTTAATGTCCCTAACGATAAACAAAAATCTTTAAGATGGAGGCGTTACATATATTTATGGATTAAGTATGCACTTTGGGAAGAATTAAAAGGTAGTAATGTCGATCAAGCCAGAAAAATATGGAGCAGATGCATCAAGATAATACCAAATTCTAAGTTTACCTTTGGAAAGGTTTGGATACGATATGCCGAATTTGAAATTCGTAATTCATTAGAAACGTCTTTACAAGAAGCACGGAAAGTGTTGGGGAGAGGAATAGGTCAAACCAGTGCAAATGGTCCAAAGAATAACCTTTTCAAGTATTATATAGAGCTTGAAAAGAGAGTGGGTGAATGGAATAGAGTAAGAAAGCTTTTCGAAAAATGGTTAGAATTGGCTATAACGAATAATATGGACTTTATACCAGTTCTTTGTCAGTATGTGGAATTCGAAAAGTCTCTCGATGAACAAGATCGATGCAAGTCTATTTTCCAACTAGGAATTAAATTGGCTGAAGAGAATATAACGAACTCAAAAGACGAAGAATTGGAGAAGTTGTGGATATTATTTATTGAGTATCATAAGGATGAAATGGAGTATGATAAAGCTCGCGAGCTATACAAGGAATTATCCGGTAAGTTACCTATACCAAAGGTGTGGATATCATATGCTCTATTTGAATCATCAATACCTACAGAAGAACAGATAAAGAGATATCAAGAGAGTGATGCTGCAGAGTTTGAGTTTGAGATTAACGAAGTACATAAGTCAAACTCTAGAAATGTGTTCAATGAAGGACAAAATTCATTTAAAGGAAACCATCAATCTAGATTGGTGGTGTTGGAGGCGTGGAGTAACTACGAACTTGCACATGGAGATGATGAATCAATTCAAAATGTGCGGAAGAAAATGCCTACACTTGTACAAAAACGAAGAAACGTTGATGGAATAGTAGAGGAATATACTGATTATATATTTCCAGAGGATCAAACCACCAAAGCCCCTGGAATCAGCAAATTTTTGGCCAATGCCAAAAAATGGGCCCAAGCCCAATCATATCATTAGTAATAAGTGTATGACCAAACCTACCATTAATCCTGTAGTTTTAAGCAACATCTAGTGGCCACCTCTTAATGTCAATACCAAGTGTAAAGAGGCACCAGCTCCAATACCCGACTCCTCGACAGTTTTCTCATCATCAAGCTGCAGCCCGTTGAATATCAATCTTTGTTGAGATGGTGGGATTCCTTCCTTCTCCTCCATCATCTCTTTGATGCGGATGATTCTATCAGTGGGCTCGATGTCCACCAAGATGTCTCTTCCTGTCAATGTCTTTACTTTAACTTGCATAGCTGTGGTGGATTGTTTGTAAGGGAGAAAGTGATTGATTTTCTGATCAAAATTCGGAGTGAGAGGCCTCAAGCTTGAACGTTACCATCATGCTATCCACACCGGACGTGAAAAACTTGGACTACGATAAGGTTTATGAGCCAGCAGAGGATTCTTTTCTACTTCTTGATTGCTTTGAATCTGAACAGGCGTATCTTACTGCCAAATATCGCAACACTGTTCCTTTGGTAGTGGAAATAGGTACAGGTTCTGGTATTATCACATCATTTATTCATAAACACATCCTCCCAAAAGGTGTTTACATTGCCACAGACGTAAATCCTCATGCCTGCAGCACGGTCCTACGGACTGTTCTGGACAATAATGGGCCAGGGACTTGCGTTGATTCATGTCAGATGAATTTGACTACAGGCATTCGTCGTCAGAGTATCGACGTATTGGTATTCAATCCTCCATATGTTCCAGCAGAAGAAGTTCCCCAGCCTCCAGAACAACTAGACGACCCAGTATGGTTAGATTTGGCGTTATTAGGAGGCCCTGATGGCATGATAACTACTTGGAAAGTATTGCGAGACTTGGATTCAATACTCTCACCAGATGGCGTGGCATACATACTATTCTGTGCAAGAAATAAGCCAAATGAAGTTGCACAGCACATGGTGAACTTAGGATGGCTTGCAGAGGTGATAATACATAGGAAAGCAGGCTGGGAAGTCTTGTGTGTGATCAAATTCTCTAAGCGATAGCTTCCAATACAAATATAAAATTCGATGGAGTAAACACAGAGCAAACACGGCACAAAATAAGAACAAATTCCTCAAATCGATTAATAGACTTTATAGAATAGCAGTTGTTTGAATTTTATTCATGTATTTTTGTTCACTTTTCACTCGTTAGTAGCGCTGAAAATCAGTTAGAGCATTAAAAGACATCGAGAAACAAGAGAGAATTTAGCTTATAAAAGTATAGAATAAATAAATTAGAACCTTGATTCATTAGCTCTAGTTTTCTATGGAATTCTCAGCTTTTCTTCCTATGATGACTATCATGGATTTTCGGTGATGATCTGATGCATTCGCAACTTCAAAAAAAAGTGCACTGAACTTGAAGTTTCACAACATCTTCTACCATGTCTAATACCAGGGATTATGATCGGGGAAGAACAGCTCATGCACCAGCACTTAACGGCCACAATGGTATGAATAACAACATAAAACAAACCAAATGGACCGGGACTCCTTCGAGATACAAGTCATTTGGAGGAGTGGAATTTGATACCATCATCACTGGCCACTTGACACCAGAACAAATAGATGCATATCAGCAGTTGTTCAGAGTGGAGGAGATTTCTGAAGTATTGAGAGTGGCTCATCAAAAACGCAAGCCTATTTTGAGTTTCTTGCCCTCGGGGAATCTTGAAGAAAACCCTTTGTTTAAAAGAGATCCATCACCCCCTCCAAGATACGATAATTACGGAAACAGAACCAATACCAGAGAACACCGTATCGGAGTGACATTGGAAAAGGAGCGTGACTACTTGGTCGAGCTGGCGGCAAGTAACATGAAGAACTATTCACCACCATCAGATTATAGAAAGCCAACTAAAACGAGTGAAAAGATTTATATTCCTGTCAAAGACTATCCTGATATCAACTTTGTGGGGCTTTTGTTAGGACCAAGAGGTAATACACTTCGTCAATTGCAAGAGCAGAGTGGGGCACGTTTGGCAATTAGAGGTAAAGGTTCCGTCAAAGATGGTAAGTCTACTGCACCATCCAACGAGGATGACGAGGCCAGCTCCACATCATTCGTTAATCCCAACCTCGGATCCAACTCAGATGACCTTCATGTGTTGATTACTTCCGATACACAACTGAAGATTTCCAAAGCAATCAAGTTGACCAACGAAATTATCGAAAAGGCAGTTTCATCTCCAGTAGGACAAAACGAATTGAAGAGGGGACAATTGAGGGAATTGGCAGTCTTGAACGGTACATTGAGAGAAACCAAACCTTATGACCCAGAAGCAGCTAAAAAGAGAAGAGGCTTGGATATAGCACTGATCGTGTGTAAAATATGTGGAGGAGTGGGACACTTTGCCAGAGATTGTAAACTTAGAGGACAAGCAGGTCTGGTCCCAATTGCTTCTGCTAAACGGCCAGCTGACGATTCTTATGTACCAATTGGTTCTGAAGAAGCCTCATTACCTCCTTGGAAAAAGACCAGACCTGAGTCGGCTCTTCCTCCATGGCAATCACAAAATTCTTCTGTGGCACCAATCCAGAATATTGCATCTACACAAGTTCCAACATCGGTTTATCAACCACCACCACCACCACCACCTGGATTTCAACAACCACCACCACCACCACCTGGATTGCAACAGCAACCGCCACCACCCCCACTGGGTTTGCAGCCACCACCCCCACTTTCATCACCAGCCATGCCACCACCCCCACCAACGTCAACGACGAATCCAGAATCTATACCTCCACCCCCACCAACGTCAACAACGAATCCAGAATCTATACCTCCACCCCCACCAGATTTCCAAAAACCACCCCCACCCCCACCAAAATCTGATATCTAGTATCTATATAGCTTTAATTAACATAGAATCACCATCTTTTGTTACTTTGGAAAGTAAGAAGCACTTAAAACTATATTTTCTATTTGGTATATTTTAATCCAAAACTACACATTTATCGGAAAAGCTGGTATGGCGCAGTGGTAGCGCAGCAGATTGCAAATCTGTTGGTCCTTAGTTCGAACCTGAGTGCTAGCTTATCCTTTAATTTTTATGATGGTGGATAAAATGCACGTGACCACAGTACAAAAGGATTCCTGTAATAGTTATCACAGTATGGACAATTCAGACGGGTTTATTCCCATAGTGGCCATTTTTTATGCGGTCTTTCATCCAACTGAAGGTACCAAAATCGTGCATCAGGTTCCAGAAGGTTCCATTGCCACCACCAAAGATAATGGCAAAGTGATCAATCTAGCATCACTGAATCCAGGTTTGGGGATCCCTTCTCATACGTCGTTGTTCAACTTCGATACAGTGAAGAATTATATCATTCCCAAACCTCAATTATGCAACAAACTCATTTCTTTCAAAATCAACAAGTTCAGGGTTATCGGATATCCAGTGAATATCGAAAACTCCAATTATTCCAGAAATTCTTTCAATTTCAACTTCTGTTTCGTATTTCCTTATGAATTGGGCGACCTGACACCATATGAGATGGCAATCAGGCGTATAGGAAAGATGTTCCAGGTTCTTGAAGAGCAGAGCTATATTTTGAGTAAATTGGACAAAGATAATTCATTTTTTAAAGATAGTAATTTCATGAGCAGTTCGGTTTCCCAACGTCAGAACGATTCCAAGACCATTAGTGAGGCGTTTGGCATTGATTCGAACTTCCTCAACACCAATGTGGATGAAAGCACCAACGGTGATAACAAGAATTATGAGGCAGGGCAGGCAACGTTGAATACTTCTGTGATCGACAATACTCCAGGTTATTCCAGAACAAAGAAAATCACCTTGTCTTCGATCGAGTCATTAATCCACCAAATATACCAGGATCTTAACAACTATTCTGAATGTTGTATTCCGTTGGATAGTTCCAATTCTGTGGATATCAAGCTCTTTCCTATTTTGCCCCCACCAATCAATATCAAGGCATACCAAGTGCCTATAGCATCGGTGAACTTGAAATTGTTGGTGGACGTCAATTGGGATCCCACCATGGTCAAGATTTTGCCATATATCAACGGAATCAATTCGATCAAGAAAATCAGTGAGTTGGCCGATGCGAATTACATGCTCACAAAGCAATGTATCCAGCATTTGATGCACTACAGATGCATCGAGATCAGTGATATTTTCCAATTCAGCAATGTCTACGCACCTACGAACCATATTGGGGATTTCTTGAAATCTAACGGAGTGATGGCAGAAGAGTGCCAGGCATATGTCATAACTGATACCAGAAACACCGATCTGGCCATTAACACCCCTAGTCATGTTGCCACGCCCATCAGCTCCCATGCAACCAACACTGCAACCGCATCTCCTGCTCCTACAGGCCGTCGAGTGAATCCCATGAATCAGTTTGTAAATGGATCCAAGAGCATTTCACCGCTTACAAAAGCGGGTTTTTTATCCAAATCGCCAAAAACCCCTTCTTCTGCCATGGATATTGCCAGTGTTGTTGTGCCGTTCAAGTCCACGCTATTTTACTTGTATCGGTCACTCAACCAGGGCCAGACTGTCAAGGAGTGGTACGTGCAGCACCGCAAATTATTGGAAAACATCGATATCCGAAGATTCATCCATTTTGGAATTTTACGAGGAATTATTTATCGGGTACATTCATATCCCATCTATCATTCGTTGGTCCGTTCTATTGAGAACGGGGATCGCAAGGCTTACGACCAGCTCGAAAGTAAGACCCGGGCCCACAGTAAAAGAAGCACTCTGGGGATGATTGCGGAGCAAGAAGAGGGAATCAGGCCCAATTTGAACAAAATCAATATCAAGACCGGCGACCTCAGAAGAGTGAGTTTTGGATACGGCAAAGAGGACTCCGTACCACGGGTGGCATCGGAAAGCAGCGACAGTGGCCTTTCCAGCGACGAGGACGACGCATGGCCCCCATCACAGAACAACAACGACATCCACAGCGGATCTTACGGCAATGTGGACGAAAACGAATCGATTGAGCTGGACGAGGAATTGATGGACTCGGAGGAAGAGGAAGAACAACAGGAGTTGATGAACCTCGTGAAAATGCTCAAGGGATTCCAGCACTACGACTCGATCTGTACCGAGCTCCACAAATCCCGCCACGAAGTGGAAAAGATGATCGAGACTCTTGGATCTCACAGTACCATCAATTCATAGGAGATGAAGTTGCCATTTCGAAGCCCAAAAGGGAACATTGCCCAATTGGTCCAGTGCTCAGGTGGTGATAGGGTCATCACCACGCGAATCCAAAACAACCCCCAGAAGGTCGTGCAGGAATACCAAAAGCCCCATATAAACAAAAGTACCGCGTTCTCCAAAATTGTTATTTGTTGTTAGATTCTTTAGCGATGTCCGGCAAGGGAAAAGTTCACGGAGGAAAAGGAAAGTCATCGGAAGTGGCCAAGTCGTCCACTTCCCACTCAGCAAGAGCAGGTTTGCAATTTCCCGTGGGTAGAATCAAGCGTTACTTGAAGCGCACCGCTCAAAACAAAATCAGAGTAGGACTGAAGTCCGCCATCTATCTCACAGCAGTTTTGGAATACTTAACGGCCGAAGTGTTGGAGTTGGCCGGTAACGCCGCCAAGGACTTGAAGGTCAAGCGTATCACCCCACGTCACTTGCAATTGGCCATCAGAGGTGACGAAGAATTGGATAACTTGATCAAGGCCACCATTGCCTACGGTGGTGTGTTGCCACATATCAACAAGGCGTTGTTGTTGAAGGTTGAGAAGAAGAAGCAGCCTTAGTTTGACTGACGGGGCCGGTCCTAGCGACGGGCCTTGTCACTGTACTATATTTGTTTATTATAATACATTGTATCGTTACATGTCAGTATTTACAGGCGAATGGTGGCGGCCTCACCAGCCTTGCTGCTGGCGGATGCCTGCGTAGATGGAGGGGGTGGTGCTGTGGGGGGCGTCGATGCTGGACCGTGGTCGGTTTTGGTGCCGGGGGCGATGTTGGTGCTTTGTTGAGCTGCCACGGGCGACGTGGTAGGTGGCGAAGAATCGCCTCTGATCTTGACGTACTTGGGGCTCAAGCCTTCGGGCAATTTGTAGTCATCAAATTTGACGTTGAGCTCCAGCAATTTGCTCTTCAAATATTCGATCTCAGTCTGTAGAATGGTGATATCGTCAGCCAAGGCGTCGTGCTGGTCAATGGCCTTCTTTCTGCTGCGGTAACTCTCATAGATAATCAATGACCCAGCCACGCTAAATATGATGAGTTCCGATAAGAAGTTGGCCCCGTTTTCCACTGCCTTCTTGTCGTTCAACGGTCTGATCTTGATCTTCTTCTCGCCCAACAACGACATTCTCAACCTCAAGTCCGTGGAGTGGACAGTTTGCGCTATCTTGATGCAAGACTGTCGAAACATCTCGTGTTCCTTGGCCTGGGCCTTGATGGCACTGGCGAATGGTTTTGCCACTGTACGGACCAATAACGAGGTGAATTTCAAAGCTAGTCCACTCATTGTAAGTCTATGGTATGGCGGTGTCTATGAAGAATGTATAAGGCGAATGTATGGGCAGCACGATCCCCGTCTAATGGAGGGCCTTCAATGTTTGGCCTGGGGGGATTTGAAGGAGGTGCAGTAAGCAATTGCTCGCTTGTGGTTATTTTCGTGGATTAGCTTTTCGATACAGACAGAAAGATGCGACTCACCTATGAACACAGGGCAATTTACAGTACACATAGTTACCAAAGGTAGAGACAAACCGATTATTGAAGAAAAACAATTAAAATTATTGTATGGTAAATTTTAATACAGGTTTGGGTGTACGGTCCAATACTGTAAAAAACCAACTGGCTAACCAGTCAGTATCAGAAAAAGCCTTCTTGCCTCCTAGCAAAAAGAAAATAATGACTCCTGCGCGATTCGAACGCACGCATCTTTACGATAGTAGAACTTGAGTCTACCGCCTTAACCGCTCGGCCAAAGAGCCACTTGTAAAGGTGTCAGGTCTCAGCCTTATATAAGCTTGTAGATGCTAACATGTAAACGCACCTGCGATGAGTGAAAAATTTGGCGTTTTGCATCTTCAGCATAAAGAAATATTTCAATGGCCCTAGACTCTGTATGAAATAGAAATAGTCTTTCTGCTCTTTCAAGGAGTTTGGGAGAGTAACTATTTGTCGAAAGAACGGCAACTCAAGTGATTCTGATAATTGCATGTCCTGTAGCAGTTACTTAGTATGTATTGTGATGAGCCCTTCATTGGTGTATCAAGGCAACTTGTCCGAGTGGTTAAGGAGAAAGATTAGAAATCTTTTGGGCTTTGCCCGCGCAGGTTCGAATCCTGCAGTTGTCGTCACTTTTTTGCGTTTCAATGGCTCTATTTTTGCTAGATCGTAAGTTTTAATCTTGCTGTCGTTTTCTGTCAATAATTTTATTACCATATCTCTATTGTGACGCAAACTGTGGTGCTTAGTTAATAAAAGTTAATTATAGATAATTTGAGATTGATTTCTTGATAAAAAATTGCCACACTTTTAAAATCTACTTTACATGAAAGTTGAAATATCTGGTTGTGACTTTACTGAACACGCAAAGGAATATACCCATGATAATTGTAGCGTACTTAAGTTCAAGAAATATCCGATATAGTGTAACGGCTAGCACGGTTCGCTTTCACCGAGCAGACCCGGGTTCGACTCCCGGTATCGGAAATCTTTTTGCTACCAAAGGTATTGCTACCTTCTACCAACCCTACAAATGAGGAATTAACAAGATTTGAATAACACCTGTACACTTTAAACGGCAACACCTCAATATCTGGGGCAATCATACAACATGCTGATCTTAAGTGAAAAGTGTGTATTTATGAGAAACCTCGTTTTTGTAATTCGGTCTTAATTAACCCAACAATATTTGACCTTAACTCCGGATAGTATTGATGCCTCAATAAGGTTACCTGAACTATAGTAGGCTCCAAATACAAACAGTGATCCCCATAATAATATTATCCTAGCAATTATGGCTGTATTTACCACTGTTCATACTATAATATCCATCGATCGACTTAGGCAAGTAAGGCCATTGAGCTGACTAGAATTTTGCAAGGAGGATGTCCTAAAACCAGCGTTCCGCGTTCATTTTGAAATTACTTTGACCTAAAAGCTTCAACTCCGATATCCATTATATGCGGCTAAATACTGACTGGATACTTTGCTAATTCTAATTAATATTGGGAGATCACCCTAGCGATTTGCACCCACCTTGCACACTAACCCAACCATGAAGTGATTAAAACAATTCGCGCACGACCAACCCCACATTGTGGGGGTATATAGGTAAAGTTAATCGTATACATCACCTTCAGCACTCAATTGAAAGACTATTGATAATGGCACACAGCACTTTCAAATATGAGGAGCTTCTTCCCAAGCTACCAGTTCCGCTGTTGGCATCTACTGCCCAGCAAATATTACAGGCCATGAAACCGATAGTGGGGTCTGATGAATACTCCGAACTCCACCAGGAATCGTCTGTTTTTGTGACTGATGAAAATGTGAACTTGATCCAATCCCATTTGGTGGCAGCTTATGAAAAGCCCAATAATACCTGCTACTTGAACTCCATTAGTGATGAAACAAACCCCGGAATTTACGGAGAAGTTCGTGGCAATATTCTCCCTAAGAACCCGTACTTAGTTCTCGAAGAAGATCCATATTCCAAAACGTTGACCCCTCCGAACCAAAGCGAAAGAGCCGCAAGTTTGATAAACTCTTCTTTAAAGTTCATCATCAGTCTTAGGAATGGTACCTTGAAGCCCGATGTCACCCCTAAAAGTGCCAATCCTTTAACGATGAATTGCTACAAGAATTTATTCGGAACTACAAGGATACCATCAACTGGTGAACTTGGTAATAATATCACACTCAAGAAGTACCAGAACATCGATGAATCTCGTCATATTATTATTATTTGCAATAATCAGTATTATAAGCTTGAGGTTTTAACCCCCAGCGACGAAACAGAAAGCTCCAAGCACAAGATCTGGTTCAACGATAACGAACTTTCTATCCTTCTTCAAAAAGTTATTGATGAATCACTGCAGGTAGATCAAATTGAGTCCATTAATAATTCCATAGGTTCCATCACTACTCAATCTTTGAAAGAATGGAAAAACGCTAGAGCTGAAATCAAAAAAACAAATCCGAATACTTTGGGAATCATCGATAATGCCTTGTTCGTAGTTGTGTTGGAACCAAATTCACCTAAAACAGACCAGGAAAAAACTGCTATCATTTCTCATGGATCGTCAAAGATTCTCCCTCAAAGTACAATTCAAATTGGGTCCTGTACTTCTAGATGGTATGATAAGTTACAATTAATCGTGACTAAAAATTCTTGTGTTGGTGTTGTGTGGGAATCAACTTCAATGGATTCAACAGCAATTTTACGTTTTGTTAGTGACATCTACACAGATCTGATTTTGAAGTTAGCAAAAAATATTAATGGGAGTGAATACACTTTATTTGATTCTAATATCAGCTTCATTTCATCAAGAGAAATTGAAAAACCAGATACTGTTGAGTTGAAATTTACTAAAACTCCAGAACTTCAAAATTTGATCCATTTATCAGAAACGAGGTTGGCTGATATCATCAATCAACACGAATTCAAAGTATTGACTTTGAAGTTAGATACTCATTTGGTAAGTAAATTTGGAATTTCCGTTGATTCGATGATACAAATGAGTTTTCAAATTGCACACTATTCATTGTATGGTAAGATGGTGAACTCTTTGGAGCCAGTGACAACGAGAAGATTTAAAGACTCAAGAACTGAATTAATTCCGATTCAAAATGAAACGGTTTATGATTTGGTAAAGTTGTTCATCACAAATTCTGATGACCAAGAGAAGTGGAATGCTTTCAAGAGAAGTTGTGTAGACCACAACAAGCAGTATATCGATGCTATGAATGGTAAGGGTTTTGAAAGACACTTGTCAACATTATTGGAAATTGCAAAGAATCCAAAGATTGTGAAATACTTGAACAATCTTAATCCAGAATTAAAACCAATTCCTGATTTTGGTAAGATTGAAATACCGTTATTATCAAACCCACTTATAGAGAAACTCCAATCACCCGAACTTTTGATCTCAAATTGTGGAAATCAAGCTTTACATCTTTTTGGTATTTCTCCTGCAATTGATCAAGGATTTGGAATTGGGTACATTGTTCACCGTGATAAAGTTATTATCACAGTTTCTTCCCAATTCAGACAAACCGAAAGATTTTTAGATACCTTCAAGAGAGTTATTGTTGAATTGAAATCAAGCCTAAAGAAGAAATCAAACTTTATTCTCAACATTAATGATTCAGCCACAAGGAAGGAAGAATTGAAGAGATTGCGGATCGAGCATGAATTAGATCAAGTTGAAAACGTTCCATCAAAGAGATATCCTATTCCACTTGTACTCGATAATAATGACTCCCGGTCAGATTATGCGAATCAAGAAGAGTATGGGTTGATGAAAGAACGTTCCACTTCCATTGACAGTACAAACGGAGATTACAATTTACTTGGAGGGTATGGCTACTTTGACTTTGGAGAACTTGATAATCGGTCGAACATTATTTCAAGAAATGAATCTATGTTGAATAGTCACAATCCTTCAAATCTCCATTCTGCATTAAGCTCTCGTAACCATAGTATGCTCAACATCAACAAGCTAAATAATGATGTTAAAGAAAAGATGTCAATCTCGGAAAAGATTAGAGATAAATTGGGTAGTTTGGACAACTTAAGTAGCCTGGACAACCTTTCCGATAAACAACCTATAAAGAAAGACAGAAGTAACATTGGAAGAGCTTTGGATACATCCAAATTGGGATAACGTTTGTATGTTAATAAGTTATTGAATATATAATCTATTTCTTAATTCGCAACTATTCCAAAGTGGTGATGGTAATATATCTACGTGCGTGACTCAATTTATATTGGTTATTGAGCGCAACCACTATCAAAGTCTCCATTTATAAGCAGCTGCAACTACATTACATAACCAACGCCAGGTTTCAGCAAAGATTGGAGTCTATTCATATTAGTGTTAGGTTTGCAATGAGAATCCCCATTTCTGGCATTGCTCCGCTTTCAAAATCATTGATCCAGATCAAAGGAGTGGACGCAGCCAAGTTTCTCAATGGACTTATCACTTCAAGACTTTTACCTAACGTGGTGAAAAAAAAGCAGCACACTATCAGTGATGCTGAAAACAGACATGCAAACCTCTCCGAAGTTATTGACCTCAAGCAGAATTGGGGATTAATGCACGAGGATATTTATGATCCAGATAACAATATCCATATCAGAAGAGATGGTTTAAACTCGATGTTTTTAAATTCAAAAGGTAGAATCGTAAATGACTGCTTTCTTTATGCCAATCCATATCACAATTTTAAGAACTTTTTCTCGGACGAAATGTCAGTCCCAAGTTATTTAGTAGAAGTTGAGAATTCTTTGGCAAATACTTTGTTTCTGTTATTGAAAATCCACAAATTGAGTGCAAAAGTGAAAATTGTGCAAAGAAGCAATCTTCATTCGTACTACTATTACAATGATAGCATAGAATTTGATGAATGGTTGGATGATTTGCAACTATCAAATTTACAAACTTTTACTCCAGACGACGCATTAATGGCCGCGAATCAATTTGTTGAAAAGGAAGTCATTTTTAATAAAAGCATTCTCAATCATATAATTGGATTTTCAGTTGATAATAGAATTCCAAATTATGGCCTCAAATTTATTACAGATATCCCTATAGTATCCAACAAGAGTGGAACAGAAGAATGTATTGAAGTCGAAAATTTATTTTCCGCCTCGTTTAAAAACCAATTTCCTCTTGAAGTTACCAAAGAAGATAGTATAACTAGAAGAAGATATTTGAATGGTTTATTTGAAACTCAAGATTCTTCCAAGGATGTATCATTATTACCATTTGAATGCAACTTAGATTTCATTAATGGACTTTCTTTAGATAAAGGATGCTATGTTGGGCAGGAATTGACCATAAGAACATTTAATAACGGTGTCATAAGAAAAAGAATTGTCCCCGTTCAATTCTTCGAAATTGGAGATGAAAAAGTACTCTCGGATGTAATAACCATAAACCCAACCGATCCTGTTATCGAACACTTGAAAAAACTCAACCATACAACATTGTCCAAATTACAAATCCATTCCTTAAACGCAAATGAGAAAGGCAATGTAAAGGATCCGGAAGTACAAGAAAATAACCCATTCGGTTCACGCCTGTCAACTAGAAAAAGAATTTCATCTAGTGGTAAGCTTCTCTCAATCAAAGATAACTTGGGATTTGCTTTGATAAATTTGGCAGATATTGAGACAAATGACCTTTTTAAAATTGAAATTCCTTGTTTAAAAAATGGAACAAAGGCCATTGGGATCAAGAGCTTTATTCCTGATTGGTGGCCAGCTGATGAATGATGATAAATTGTATATAGACTTACCAGAGAAAATGATACTGCATATAGACACACTATAAGAAACAATTTTGAACCAAGTTGTGAACTTGTGAACTTGAACTTCATCTATCCAAAAGATGACTAACGAAGAAGCCCTTACAGCAGGTATGTAATTCTGTTAAAAAATATGTTGATTATTACTTTGTTTGTTTCAAGTATTGAAAGGAAATTGTTAAGTCAACATCTGATGGATACTTCGAAGACATCAGCACTAACATTAGATGAAATTGCTTTATACGACAGACAAATCCGATTATGGGGTATGGCAACTCAACTAAGACTCCGCTCAGCTAAAATATTGATCATAAATGTTGGTGGAGTTGGAACAGAAATCGTAAAAAATCTAGTTTTGGGTGGATTGAACTCCATCGAGTTGTTGGACAGTTCCGATGTCAAAGATGTGGATTTCTCTACCCAATTTTTCTTGCCTAATGAAGAGAGTATCATAGGACAGAAAAAGCTCCCAATAATTGTGAATAAAATCAAAGAATTGAACAATCGTGTTACCTTAACAACTAATACTACGCCCCTAGATGAGATATTTCAAGATCCATCATACTTCAAGAAATTTGACTTGATAATCGCCACGGAATTGAACAAAGATAATATATTTACTTTGAATAGTCATACAAGAGCATTGAATATTCCATTATACTGTACTGGATTACATGGATTATTTGGATACATTATTACAGATCTCATTGAGCACATTTCAACTCCTCAAAAAGATACAGGAAACCAATTAAGAGAGCCAAACACCAAAATAAATAGGTGTAAGACTATCAAAGATGTCACCTATGATAAAGCAACTAATACTGAAACCTTAACTATTTTAGATGAGTTTATTCCGATTCCAAAGATTTTTGAATCCAAAGAATTACCTAAGCAGCTTAATAGAAGACAATTAAAACGACTTTCGGGTGCAGTTCCATTAATCTTTGCATTATTTGACTTTGAAAAGCCAGAGAATCCTGAAAATATCGTTAACAAAGAACAATTAAGAAAACATGCTTTGGAAATATGTGAAAGACACGAAATTCCATTGACATCAATCACCGATGAGTACTTGGATATGTTTTGTAACCAAGCATTCACTGAATATGCACCAGTTGCTGCTATATTAGGGGGTGCGTTGGCACAAGATGTTATTCAATTTTTGAGCAAAAAAGAAAGTCCAATTAATAACGTGTTGATTATTGATACACTCAAGTCAGAAATGCCTATTTACTTATTATAGGAATATATATACCGGATATAATACATGTATGATAGAAAATGATTATTTGGAAGGTGTAAACGCTCTTCCTTTCCTCTTTTTCAAGTGTGACGTATCCCTTAGGAATTTCAAACTCGTACCCACCTTCAGCTTCATTTGTAGGAATTTCTCTCGTTCCTCCTTGATTGATTTTAACAATTCTTCTTTTGTCTTAGTGAATTCATCATTTGATGATTTCTCAATGTCGATTGCATTTTGTAATTTATCATTAGCATCCTTGATATCTTGCTTGTTCTTTTCGATTTGTTCTTCTGACTCTTTTATCGAAGCAAGACTATTCTCATATTCAGTAGTAGTATATGTTTTTTCTTCATTTTTCGACTTTATCCTGTCTATTATTACCTTCACTTTATTCTGTAATTCCCAAATTTGTTTTTGGTTTTTAATGTACTTCTTTATTTCATCATTATCAATGCTTTCTGAAAATGTTTCAAAGCTTTTTTCTAAGGATTTGAGCTTATCTTGTAAGGATGTAACCTCAGCAGTTTTCTTCTCATATCTCTTATTTGCAATATCTATTCTAGATTGAACATGATCCAAATCATCTAAGATTGATTTGCGCTTGCTCAAGTCAGTTGCCCTTCCTACTCTATCTAAGCCCTGATCGACTTTTAAATAACTCAAGTATTCCTGCTCAGCCAACTCCAGTTCGAGAAACAAGCTGTTAAGGGTCATGATTAATTTGTGAGTCAAGATTGTAGATTTGTTGACGACATGATCAGGGTGAGGTTGCTTTGTGTGTATGCCAATCAAATCACTATAGTCATTTTTAAGTGAGTTCGTGACATAATCCAGTTCTAAACGTTTCATTTCGTAGTAAGTTCGTTTCTTTTCTTTAGGTTTTTGATTCTCCAACAATGGCAAATCTGCAGAATCATAAGGAGTGTAATGGAAATGCACTTCAGTCAACAAAGATCTTTCAACATCATCTGCATTGAATTTGGGGATAGTTGGTAAATCAGGCAACGGCCAAGGGAGAAACTTGGACCTTTTTGTTACGGTTGACGTTTCCCAAATTTGATTGAAAAACTTGGTGGATAAATATGTGAGCTTTTGGTTGTAGATGGGGAAAATATCCGGTGGAAGGTTTCCAATGAATTCTCTCAAGCAAACGATCGAGGAAATCAATTTATACAAATAGTCATGGTTTTCCTTGTCATCTTGATAGTATATTTTACAATGTTCTATTGTTTTCATAGGCACCAATCTTATGATAATCGCTGGATCCAACCTGTTTTGATTTCTGATTGTTTTGACGAACTGGGTGGTCGTATCCACATATCCATCAAACACGATGAGTAGGTCGAATCTTGCAGTATCCAAGGATTCTTGATCCTTTTGTATGTCACCATCTGCTGGCAATAAATGTATGGTTGTGTTTATATCAGGGGACTTTCTTTTTGACTCTTTTGTATCGGCCTTCTTTTTTGCGTCCTTGCCGTTGGAGTCTGCTTTATTGGCCTTTTTGGATTCTCTCTGTACATTTTGGCCCACATGCCTTTTTATGATTTTCTTTCCGTTACATCCCAAGAGAAGGGCCTCCACGAGGTCGAAAAACTTGCTATCGTTTTTCATGATAATCCCCACGGTTTTTGTTCGGGACCGGATGGATCCGCTCAGGATTATCACGTTGATCAAGTCTCGAAGAACGCTGAACTTACCACTGGTGTCGGCCAACTTGCTCGACATGTCCTTCAGTAGAAGGTTCTTGGGCATGTAATGGTTAATGAGAAGGTATGGGTGGGTACTGACTAGCATGCAGTTGTTTATACAGATTTCGAGCGACTTCACAATCAACTCCTTGGTGTCGTTTGTTTCACAGTACTTGAGGATATCGGGATAGTGAAGCGACACTATTTGGTCGGTCAATTCCTTCTGGAACTCGTACATCGGCGTGGCGAGGTGATAATCTCCAGTGTTGTTTAAATTATCTAGCTGGAGCTCGACAATGGGAGGTTCTGGTGTTCCATCCAATATCTTGAGTAAATCCATCGCGGCGCTGGTATATTCTGCTTCCCGGGGGTTGATGGGAGGTGTCAGGAAGCGTGAAAGCTGATAATACAATCGAAGGTATCAAAGATGACTTTTCACCACAATCTGGAATGTTGCAGTGTTCATATATATGCGATAACCTGCACGTGAGGGGAATTGCGACTGTTAAGCGAGTTACATCAAGGTTGGTGGAATAACACAACAAGCGAACGAGTGGCCATTGAACTTGGGGAGTGGGCCCCACAGTTACAGTCAAGGGATATCAGTTTGGGGTAGAATTGTAGAATTGTAGAATTGTAGTGGTTACTTCACATGATGTGATAGTGCAATTTGGTAAGGGTAGCTGGTTGTTTTCTGGTGTATTATTGTAATTTGAAGGTGCGAAAATGCGACAGAAAATAGCAGAACAGCAAAAGAGAAGAATGCAGAATGCAGAATGCAGAATAACAGAATAACAGAATAACAGAATAGCAAAGACTTGAGAAAGGACACTTGAGCTAAGAAGTTGAGGAAAGGTACGCGAAGTGGGCACTTTGGGACAATAGAGTCACGCCACCCATAGTCATGCAATACGAAGATGGGCTCTGTGTGGTTCTTGCGGTGATATCAGCTGTTTACTTGGTGAGAAAAGGTGTCAAAGGCGGAATTTTCATCTGCGATTTCTGAAACATTTGATGGTTTCCTAAATAGGACTCGCCTTTTTTCTGAAAACTTCTACAGCCATCTGCGCCATGGTAAGATTCAGCTGATATGGGTTCCGGTAAGAGCTCTGGGTCTACACCAAAGTAGCTGTGGCACTGCTACGTGACTAAGGAGTTGGTATCGTTTATTGCGTTATTGATGAAATGCCATTTGGCTTGTCTATCTATGATGGATGCGCTTTTCGCAGCCATTATGCACGCCATAACTTGACAGACCGATCCCATCCACTACTGACGATTTCCACGCCTTCTTTGCCGCTGGTCAAGTCACAGCTCATGACCTTATCGTTGTGGCCCTTCAAAGCCTTGACTTTTATCCAGTTGTCGCTGGACCACAAATTCACTGTGCCGTCATACAGCGCACTGGCAAGCGTTGTACCATCACCACTAAATCTCACATCACTCACAAGTTTAGTATGGGCAGGGATGGAGAAAAGCTCGTTGTTTCTTCTCAAGTCCCATATCTTGACGGAGCAGTCCCCACTGGCACTGGCCAAGTGATACCCATTAGGGGACCAGTCAAGACCATAGATACCAGAAATATGTTTGTTGAACACCGCGATCGACCGGCCACTTCTGAGGTCCCACACCCGAATAACCCCATCGAGTCCAGCCGACGTGAATAGACTTCCATCGGGATGGAATGTGCCCACAAAAACTTGCTTGGAGTGACCTTCTTGCTGCATCAACTCCGTATTGGTGTTGATATCCCAGAGTTTCCAAGTTTGGTCAAACGAAGTCGTGGCGATGTATTTCTTGCTGGGATGGATCAGAATGCCGGAAATTCTTTGCTGGTGTGCACATTTGACAGAGCTCACCGGCTTGGAATCCTCAAGGTTCCACACATTGAAAGTCCCTTCATTACCACCACTGACGAGCAATTCGTCTGCCCATTCGAACACCACCTTTTCCGTGTGATGTCCCAGGAGCGTCTTCACTGTGGTCAATTCTGTTCTATCAAGAATGTATATCGACCCATTCCATGATCCTGCCGCAATGTGGCTCTTTGAGGAGGAATTGGAATCGGAAAACCTCACTTTTGAAATGGCTCTCGTATTTCCTGGAATTAGCTGTGTTCCATAGAGCTCATGCTTCAGGAGGGAATTATTTATGCTCCTTCGATGATTTAGTATTGGCACCATGTCATGAGCATTGTTGGCTCTTTGCTTGAGATCATCAATCCTATCTTTTGCCTTCTGCAAAGAAAACTGTAGAATATCAATTCTAGCATCATGTAATGTTTGTGGGCCCGGTGTGTAGAATTCATCATCATCTTCTTCCCCTTCATCTTCTTCTTCTTCTATGTCATCTTCCTCCATAACATCGCCATTTTCTCCATAGTGATTTATTTCCTTTGGAGCTTCCATCACCAACTTGATCAATCTGCTCCGCCTGTCAGCTTTGTCTTCTCCGAAATATGTGATGGGTTCTCCCAATCTTCGCAAGTGTTGTCGTACTTCTCCATCATCGGTGGATACTATGTGATTCTGGAGCTTTTGAGGAGCAACATCGTTAATTATGGGAACTTTATCTAACTCCATGAGATATGAAGGCTGTTTGCACAATTTTGTGGTTAGCTGTTCCAGTATATGTGACTTCTCGACTTCGACTTTACAAATAGTCCCTACTTATTTCGATGATATCACTTTTACATTTTGAAATGTTGATATTACAGGTTACGAATTTGCATAAACACGACCTTAAACTCTATGGCTAACAACTGTTCAGTATTAGTATACAACAATTACATTGGGTTTTGTAATTTAGCCGTAGAATATTATTTAGTGTTCTGTGAGAGATATCTACTATATGTAAAAGTAATCACCAATAATTCAGCTTTTTCCAATAAATGCTAGCTCACACACACAAGGTATTCCTGTTTTTGATGAATACAAGATTAACAATTCAGGTATGATAATAGTAGCTTAGAAACGAGTGACTATTTTTGGTAAACCCAAGGACTAATTGCACCATTAATTCAAACCTTTCAATTTCCTTCTCAATGGTTACCTTTTAATACTCGTTCTGCGAATTGAGCAAAGTTTTCGTTCGAATTGACCATTTCATCAAGATTGGGCTGACAGAACACCGCCAATGTGTTTCTAGCTATCCCACTTATGTTTGTTCCTTTGACGTAATGAGGCACTGCTTTAAACTTACCTTTTGAGACTTCTTGTAAAGCGGAACCAGTTTGGAATGCTAAACAATCTTTTGGGATTTTGATGTGATGGACTCTGTCATGGCGATCACGAATATAAAGCCCGGAATCTTGATCCGGTGATCCCTCTAGATCATTGAGAAGGCCCTTAGTCTCGTCCAAAAACAATGCAGATGTCAAGCCAGTTATGCATGAATGATCCACATGTTCACCACACCAATCGTCGTCATTGGCGCTTTGTTTCGAAGAAGGAAAATAATGTAATAATCTCGCTTTTGTACAGGTACTATATTTGACAATTCTCTCTAAGAATTTCTCTTGGTAAATTTCCTGCTGATGCATGTAGTAGTCACAATTGATGGCAATAAATTGGGCAACGTCAATTATTAGATTGCACAAGCTCTTGGTATCGTTCTCGAAAGATTGTAATCCATCAATTGATTTTGAGGGCCATATATTGGGGGCAGTGTAAGATTGGAAGTCCTTGAATTGGTCACATAATTCCTGTTGTGGACCTTCTAAACTAGGGTCTTTGTGAAATGCACAATTGATATAGTAGGAACCTTTATTGAAATCAGGAGTACCAGTATTTGCGAGCGTCTCCTTACCACAAGACCATCCTGTAAGCCACATTGACTCTTCACATTCCAAGGTTTTAAGGGTTTCTTCGGGGAGATTGGCCACAATAGAAATAGACTTCAACACATTCATTCTTAACTGCTGATAAAAAGAGGGAAGATCTTTGACAAGTAATATGCCCAAAGAATCTGGGCCAAATGCAGTGTTCAATGTTTCGCTATCAAGGCCATCTTGCAATTGTTGAAGAGTTACCACAACCGGTTTATGCATTACTGACCAGATGATTTTCGATTCTAAAAAAAGTAAAAAGGAAGCCCGACGCGGGGGTCGAACCCGCAACCTTTTGATACCTGTAAATTTTAGATTTAAAAGTCAAACGCTCTAGCCATTGAGCTAGCCAGGCTTACTAATGGTATCCATGAAGGTTTTGAGAATATGATCATGTTCGCATATTTACTAACCTCGAATTACGTCAAGTGTTAACGTTTTGATTTAGTTTAGTCTCGGGATTTGAAATTGGTTAGTTGAAATGTACGTCGGCATTCAATTTGTGATAAGCTCATTAATACTATCGTCAATTTGACAGTTATGTTGTTAATAGTAACTCTTGCATCATAGATGCTTACAATGAATTCATAATCACAATTTCTTAAGATACACATATATTCATAACCAAATAATTTAAATTGAGAAACCACCAAAAACAAAAATAGCCAAAAATGCATAACCAAGATGCACAAGAAGGTCCTGAGGTTGTCCAAGCAATTTGATTGCAGTACTGGTCTTGTTTCCAGTATCTTCCTTACCATCAGTGGTACCAGTTTCAGTGAAGTTGATACCTGGTTTTGCAGAAGCTGAGAGATCCCCATTCCAGCAATATCTTTGGAAACATTGTTTACATTGATCCGACTGCTCAATGCCATTTCTCTCTTGTTCTCTTCTGATGATAGCACATCCCACACATGCAGGCCAGTCTGCATCCAAGGTATGATTTAATCTACTAGCAACCTCGAATCCATTTTCGATCATACCTCTCTTTTCCTTTTCGTTATATTTCATTTTGAAGGTGGATGTGTTTGAAAAATAACTAAATGGTCTGTTGGCAGTATAAACCACCAAAGGTGCATCAAAAACGGATACAACTCCTCTATCTGAAGAAGAAGAATTGGATGGCTTGAGCAAACCAGTCAAATTGTGTGCATCACATCCAAAGAATGTTGGCCTTGCAGTCAAATTTAAAGTTCTAAAAGAATTTGAGTCAGGAACATATGGGAAAATAGTTCCATTATCTTGCTCCAAGCTCTGTCTGCCAAAAGTCTCGACCATTGATGCACCATTTGGCCAATTTTGTTCGGTGTCAGCCGAGTTGTCAAATGCAAAGATAACATCAACCTTTCTTTGAGGTTGAATCAATGGAGCCAATGGAATATTTTGACCATCTTCTCCTCCATCAATCAAGTATAATGTATCATTCTTGGAGATAGAAGGAACAAGACCCAACTCAGTTCCATGGAATGGGTTAGGATAGAGAGCAATATCGATTTCTTCCTGAGATGCTTTTTTAAGCATGGTAGTGATAACTCCAGTGATTGCAGAGGTTAATCCAGTGGTATTAATTTGTAATAAGAATTGGTTGAACAAGGAAGATGAGGTTCCCATAATAAAACCTGCATTGTCAAAACCTCCCACACAAGTTCCGTTGTGTTCACCATTTGATACGTCTGTGCCTAAGTATTTGACTTGAGTGAACTGGTATACAGAAGGATCCCACGAGCCCAATTCGAAAGGGTTTGCTTCAAAAATAGTCGCATTACCAGTAATGTTGGCAGTATTTGGAAGATCTGGTGCTCTGTTGTCCATGACGACAATAGGATATGGCATTTCGTGAGAGAGGAATGGTTCTGACTCCTGGAGGGTAGACCAAGTTAAGCCGGCACCATTGTCAGAGGTGTTGGTAAAGAATTGGTGAGACAATGCTCTAGACCACACATCAGTGAAGGAAACCTCATAACCAGCATCAATCTTATCATCCAAGTCCTTAGCAATGCCAGTGTAATAGGCGAGAGTCTTGATAATATTGAGTCCTCCATAATTGACGATGGAATGGTCCAAATCCCAGATTTCTCTTTTATCCAAGATATGTTGAACACTAGTAAAGTTATTGAGGGCAATTGAGCCAACTAACCAGTTACCACCAGAAAGACCCACCAAGTAAGTAGCAGACTGCAACAAACCACCCAATCCGTGCTCGTTGGCACCCGTTGTTCTTTCGTCCAAGGCAGCCAATTGGCCTGCTCCACACAACATGGCCCTGTAACCACCACCAGAAAATGCCAACCCGATGGAGATGGAATTGTTGATTTTGTTGTGCAAGAAGTCCGATACGTCGAAGTTAGTCATGTTAAGACGGTTGAGGAACTCCTCCAAGTTTTTATCGGTGACTTCATGACGGTTCTTAATCCAGTCTTGCTCCCATTTGGAAACACCAATGGCCTCACGAAGTAGAGGATCTGAGGGACAATCTATCTTGCCAGGAGCATAGGAATCGGTAGGTGACCATGCCTGAGCTGCCGCTAGGAAGGTTGCAATGGTAAGTAAAAACTTCATGCCTACTGGTATGTGGATGAGAAAGCGTGGGTTGACCTCGGGGAAGACGGCATCAAAAGGTATTTATAACCAGACATCGTATTTCACACAAAATAACCCAGTGCTATAAACATCACTTTATGCGAGCGGGAGATTCGGGAACAATAGAGCGGTTCAGTGGGAACAACAATTGAATTTGCTACAAGACAAACAGTCTCTTACGTATCCGAGTTTCTACGACAATTGAAGGTGGTCAAGGGAGGGGTTTGGAGGAAAGGAGACTTTCAGTGTAGATGGTGGATTCAGTAATGACTGGAAGAAGGATGGTTATGGAGCACGAGTTCATCACCAACACCGTTTCCATCAGTAGCACTTGTGGGGCATTCTGAATGTAGATTGTGTCATTTATAGAGGCACAGTTTGGTGGTGGGAAAAGAACTATGGCGATGTCTACGGCAAATGCATGGTTGACAAAATGACATGGTGAAAAGTTGAAGAAACATTTGCTGATGTTGCAATACTGTTAATCTCTGTGTCACTTCTCGACCTCATGGTTACTTCAGAGGAAGGTCACTCTATTTGCTCCATAAGTGGGATTTCTAGAAACTGTCGTGCGTTCACCACAGAATCGATTATACGATTGAGTAATTTGTAGTTTCTGAGCCAAGAAAGCCCACCATTCCCAAACAGGAAGGCCATGAACTAAACCGAGGGTCGTGGTTGGTAGTGTTGTCTGACTATAAATAACCTAAAATCACTAGATGCAGGGAAGAATGTCATTTCTAGTATATTTCACCAAACAATTACACTCAGTAATTGATTGACAGGATCTGTGGGATCTGAATTCCACTGTAGAACTCCAGATCTCCTGGTGACTCAAGATCCCATACAAAAATAATATTTTCCACAGAACAATTTGTACATCTTGAAATGACAATTATAGTGATTCCTGCTTTTAGACCAAGTTGATGGTCCTCCTTTGTTCAGTCCAATTATGCATCTGGGTACTGCTTTCTACTTGAGGTTGCAGTGCTATTTCCATCTCACAAAAGACTAAAATTACACTAGTGTGACTTCAAGTGTGCAACCAAGTAAAGTCTACATCCATTCAGATATACGAAATAGCGTCTTGTCAATATAATATATTGTTACATGATTATGTATGATGAGAATCACTTCACTAAAGAATTGTCGATATCCTTGGGTCGATTTCCTGGATACAGCTCTCTTCTACTCCCACACTCGTATAATCAACAGACAGAGCTCGCAACTTGTCGGCTTTTCGGCTTTTGACCAAGGCAGATTTGATTGCAAAAAGCAACCTCCTAGTCCACACGTACTTCGCTCCACACAACCGCATAAGCTGAAGCTGTATTTTCTCGGCGCTATAGTTACATTCGCTTAACATTTTCTCCAATGCCTGCGAATCCAAACTTACACCCTGTCCAGTCAACATCTCTTTAACCTGAACTTTTATGAAATTCTTCTTTACTGCTTCCACATCCATTGTTGAGCCCACTGCGATAGTTAAAGTTGACCTCTCCTTAGAAAAGACTGATATATATTTTGAAAAGAGTTTCTGGAATTCCAGCTTGGTGATATTTTTCAAAATATCCACATCTATCTTATCAAGTCCAGTTCTCTCCAGAAAGTTCTGTTGCTTGTTGGCAATTTTTTCCCACACATCCTGATGTAATTTCAATCTGCTATTATCCTGATTATAATTTGCACTCTTTATAGATGGCTGCAAATCTGCCCAGAAATTACTGGGAAACGAGTCTTGCTTGATGCTTTTTCCGATTGAATTGAGGTAAGTACCCAAGATTTGGCTCCGAAATTCAGCCTCGGTGAATTGTGTCAACTTGTTTTCAAGATGGATGAAAAACTGCTCCACATGACCCAATAAACTCTGACTTGAAATTGTACTTGTAATCAACAAACTTGTACCCACAATTGATCGATTGAGAACACAGTTAGTAAGTACCGCGTAACCTAACTGTTTTTTTACTCTTAATTCATGGTAAGCATTGGCCTCAATGTAACTTGACATTAATTCACAATACGTTCTGATCAGAATGTTCTTTCTTAACCCAAAGTAAATATAGTGATAAATTGTAGATAGTGGATCATTTGTATTCCGGTTTGAAGTTGAACACAAGTAATTTACTCCACGTTGGAAATTTCTACTAGCTAATGGCTTAAATGGAATTTCAAGCCAAAGTGGGAAACTAAACCTGTCATGGATAATTCTTTCAATCGTCACTGCTTCTTTCAACTCGCAATCTCCGGTTATCAAAACCTCAATGTATTTTTCCTGAGTCAAATATTCATTTGCAAGAATAATCAAATCATTCAAATCGATCATTTCCAATGCATCAATTTTTCTATCTATAGTCCACAAATTATTCTCTAAGAATAAGAGAGAGCCAGAAATTGCTTGCTGAACTCCACTACTTTTTGATAACTCAGTCAATTCTTCACGAACTATGACACGAGACTTTTTAAGCTCCTTATAGCATAATTTCTCCAATTCCACCTTGAGGAATTCGTGGAAATCGTGAAGAATAAATTTTAAAATTTGAGGAATCACATGTGGAATTCCATATATGGTGAAACAAAATGATAGTCTACCAGCAAAAGATGGGAAAATTCCCCAAGAGAAACCGATGATTTCAGCGCTGTACAACTTTGATCTCAACCTGTTCCCGTAAATCTTGCATATCAATTCCACCGACAAGTATTTCATGAGGTTTGAAGAAGGTCTTATCAACAGCATTTGAAAGGTTACGTACACTTTAGAAGGTTGGTTGATGCTATAAGTATGCAAATACCAAGCTTCATAAGTTTGAGATTGTTCAAGTAGAATTGTTTCTGTTGGATTTGTAGTAGCTGTTGAATAAGTTGTACTTGAGTTGGTTAATTGTTCTATATTTGCATCAAGTTCTGTCTGAGAAGGGAGGGATATGAGTCTAGTTTCGGGAAACCAACTTATAGGAAACTTGTTGATCAAGCATTTTCTGGAGCATTTGAATTTAACAACACTTTCGTAGATACTCAAACAATCAAGCGTGAAAATTTTATACTCGAAGTTATAATGTGGATCCATTTCCATCACTTGCGGACAATCAAATCTTGAGAAGAAGTACTGAGCTTCCATGTTCAGGGCAACAGAATTATCATCGTGACAAATAATCATACAAAGCTGATTCACTTTGAAGGTCAGTTTAGCATGTTGAGAGAACTCTTTAGCTTTTCCTAACCAATAATCCTTTGTATCTTCATTATAATCTCCTATATATTCCTTATCTCCCTCATTAAGGTCTTTTTCACCTTTGAGCAAATTATGAAGACCGATATGTGAAAAATTTTTCAATAACCTCAAACCCAATTCACTTATAAAATCACAACTTTCTGTTGGCTCTTGATAGTAGTAATTGATTTTGGATACAGTCAAATAATTGGATAAAGCTTCGGCAAGATAATCTAAAGGTAGTTTTGTCAATCTATCAATATGGGACAATGTATACTTAATTACTTCAGTGATATTGCTTAGCCCATGTTTAGTTAATTTTAGGTCCAAAATCAAAATCCTTTCTGCAGAAGAAAGTTCTTGAATACTCACTAATATCTCTGAAATCATATTAAATTCACTCAATAGTTTGTATAGAGAGCTATCAGATTCATCGCCTAATAAGTAGCACCAAACACTTTCATAAAACTTTACAGGACAATGGACAGGATATATAATCTGAAGACTTGAAAATGGTCTGGAAATCAACAAGCACTTATTCAACTGTGTTGATTCATATATTTTTGAAGGTAGAGGTTTGCTTAAGTTCATGAGGGAATTTTTTGCTTCGGTTATTGTTTTGGTTCTTGAAATTGAAGAATTTTGGTTGCCTGAAGTAATCATTTCTTTAGATAATGAATGCCTCATAGGATAGCTATCATATGGGGAAAAGGTATTTGATTTTTTGAGGTTGGAAAAATGGACCAATGCAATTTTCTGCATAATATTTATGGATTGCGGACCCATAATCACCATACTCATTTTGGAACCTACGTAATTTGCGATAAAATAGCGAAGCAAATATTGTCGAAGATTCCCAGCGTTGATTCTTGAGCATTCTTCTAAAGTATATCTTGATCCCGTACAGAATCGATGGAAGGGATGAGTTGGATTACTTAATATTCTTAATCCGTGGTATAGTATTTTATCTTGACGTGTTAAATTGATATGGTGCTCTTGTTGGATTACCAGAATTTCATTGAAGATGTCTTTTTCATTAAAAAGGGGAGATTTAAAGAGGGAAGAAAAGTGTTTGAAAGCACACTCAACCACTAATTCGCCAGATTTAGTAATTAGCCCAGCTGGGATATCAAAATAAAAGGTTGTTTTCTCTCCATTAGTATAAGCGTTGGTATTTCCGCCATTTTTTTGCACAAAAATAGGGAACCCGTTCAATTCGGGGAATTCAGTAGAACCCAAGAAGATCAGATGTTCACATAGATGTGCCAAACCTAACGCTTCAGGAGGATCATTAAAGCTTCCACTCAGAACAGAGATAGAACAAGAAATGGATTTTAATTCAGGAGATGATAGAAAGAGACACACCATACCATTTTGAAGACGAACAAGCTTGTAATTCAAATTGGCAGTAGCCAATGACTTTTGGAGCTTGACTGGGATAGCAGTCACTGTGTTAAACAAGGACATTGATGCTATTGAAAGTAATGATGATTTGATTGGTGAAGATGGTTTGTTACATCAAAATGTTTAGTCTCGGCAGCGTTACTTTGGCCAGTTTCACTTGGGTGCAAAATTTCCTGATATGGAATACACAATCAACTGTTACGTGGGTGTAGGATTTCTGGCAGAAAGGGGCATAGATGGTGGGAAAGCCAAGTGGGATGGAAATACTGTGCCATAATTTGAGTATGTACTTGAAACACTTAAGATGAAAAGATTTTGTTGTCGAATAATTTGCAATAGGACCATTCAATACATAGGGGGCTTGTGGTAGAAGGTGAGAAATTCGGATGAAAAATATAAAGGCTGAATGATTTGCTGGATTAATGGAATTCTGAAGACAACTAGATTGTGATATCTAATAAATAGGTGTGATTTCTTGACTGATATGTACGAGTTACAATATGCAAGTTGCCACAGGATCTCAAATACCGTTGAATGCTTTGTGTGATCAAAAAATACGAAAATGGGCAGGAGATTGGACCATAGGCGAGAACATAAGAAAATGCGGTCCATGCTAACTGTTTCGCCGATAATCACATAGGAAAGTATACAAACTGCTAACCCCTGACTCTAACCGCCCTGTAAGTTGCATGTGCATAACATGCAATGTGTCATATTTGACACATTTTCATAATTAGGTGACAGAGCTCAACAAAGGCACTGTTGAGTCCAAGGAATGTATTTGGCCCATGGCCGCAGAGGTTCTGGATTTGAACCAGGTTTTGAACGTGGGACGTCCTCCGTAGCATAGTTTGTGACGGGAATACAAGTTACATCATCATCATTTGCATGGTTCCACAAATAACATCCACCATACAACGCAAAATTTAATGCATGGTTCTACATTCACCGTGTATCTATGATATATACATTGCCGCACCCGGTATGCAAGGATATCCGATATAGTGTAACGGCTAGCACGGTTCGCTTTCACCGAGCAGACCCGGGTTCGACTCCCGGTATCGGAATCACATTTCTTTTTGCTGATGACACGTTTCCCATGCGCAATCCTCCTTGCAACCAACGCCGCATGACCAGCTCCCTCGACCCATTCCCTAAAGTTCCAGCCTGCCCTGACACCAGGCCCCTGGCCCATACTTAAGCATGGTGTCTTCCTCCTTCGCTCGCCGGTGGTACCGGCCGTTGATAAAAACCCCCGGAATCCCCGAAACTGCACCCCGGTATCTGATGGTAGTGCTGCCGGGGGTTCGCCGTCTCCACATTCACCCGTAAATTGGGGTCGTGCGCACACCACGGGTCATCCTGGTCCCGCCAAAAAGAAACGTTATCGGGGCGTGCGCGCCCCAGAAACCCCCTACAACAATCGGCTTCCCACCAGCACCTGGCAATCGTATATATAGCCTTATCTCCAAACCTTCTCTGACTCCACAACCAACGTGACATCTAAGCCCGTATCCCAACTTTGACACCCAATCGCATCTAATTCCACTTGCTCTTTCCTTGTGATCCAAGTGAAAACTCTGTTACAAATCGTGTTGTGGTTTTCCAAACGTATCAACGCTCAACCCTCAACGCTCAACCCTCAACGCTCACCTCAAACCCTTCAGATCGCACCTTCTTCGTGTCTATCTTACCGCATTACCAACACAAAACATCCGCCCGCATCGCCTTCGATCCAAGTCATAACGGTGAATGAACGGTATATGAATCGAACTCTTGATGTCCATGTCCAACCAATACGTCTACAATAACTATCGATACTCGCCCAACTTGGGCTACGCCACTGTGGGCGGCAGCTCCAGTAACAACACCAGCCCGCTCTTCAGCAGCGCCAACTATGTCAGTCCCACTGGTACGTCGTACTCCAGCGTTTCATCCACCACCAGCACCAGCGCCAGCAGCGGCGGTGCTGGCAGTATGATGTCGGGTGGTGCAGCATCGTCCGCATCGTCGACATCCGGCTTGGGGTCCAACTACTCGTTCCACACCCCTAGACTCCGCTACTACCTCTCGAAGCTGTTCGACATCGAGGACGACATGGAGTTCTGTCCGGACATCCCCGAGTACGCCCTGAGCCCCACCTCCAGGAAGTTCAACCCCTACACGGCCACAGTGTTCTCTCCCTCGCAAGAGTCCACTCCTTCCTCTGCACCCAGAGTACATACCCCCCGACTCAAGAAACCCTTGGAAATCGTTCACCCTCAAACAAAAATGAGAGTGGGCTCCCCCTCCATCCCCAAGTAGCTCTTTGCCCTGGCGGCCCCTTCTTGGTGAGTATGATACGATGATGAGATCATGATAACTCCTACGTTTGTGTTTTATGTATATTACTAGAGGTGAATAAATATTACTTTCTGATAAATTCTTGAATGCGAATAATGTGAAAAACCTGAAATATCATCATAAATGTCACTCCCTGCACCATCCGTTGTACGTAGTTGGCAAGGTTTTTATAATATGACCACCTACAGATTCCAAGCCAATTTGGACTGTTTCGAGTGTTGGTTGGTTGACTTCACGAATAGATATGGTCTAGAATAGTTCGATAATCCATCACTTTTATGTGCACTCCACAAATTCGTTGTTGCCCCATTTCTTGGTGGAATCTCGAACAAACCACGTTCCACAGCTGATTAGATATTTTTAGCCGGGAATAGCTAAGGTGATGTTTCGGACTCTCTATTAACCTCTAATACTTACCTGGGCAGCTCATGGTCATGATTTAATTATCGATACTTCAATTAACAATACGAATTACTATTGCTTACAATATGATCAACTCGATTCTTATTGCAGGAAATATAGAACCCGAAGAATTCTTCAATCTTTAACCTTCAAACCAAGCATTGCATGCCTTCCACTAGATTCATCCTTCAATCTCTGAAACGTTCCAACATGCATTGATTAACATGCTTTGGATCGTTATTTAGTTTGGTTCGTAACTTAAGTTGAAGTTCTTTCTCGCAGAATGGTCTGCAAATAGGCCTATATATTGTGTAGCCATAATAGGAAGATACCTGAACAGTTTGAGAAACACTGCATTTTACCATCAACTTCAGAGTTCAATTCAACACATTTGCCACTCTAGTTATAGAGTGTTCTGATATGATGACAGTGTATAGTTTCTCTATTCTCCTAAATGATGGTCTCGACAATAGGAAATATATTGCAGGTTCTTTAGTGGAAAGTAGAAGCTTTGTGCCACAGAGAGCAATATTGCCTAGTACAGGAGTCAAGTGAGGACAGCCGGTGCCACAACTACCAAGTGTAAGTCAAGCAGCCACCTCCACAAACCACTCAAACAACATACTGTCATATGGGATAGTATGACGGTGGAAAAACCAAGCCACATCTGCTGGTCGGGTCGGTCAATGCACTGCAACTTCCCACAAGAAGACCCAGTAAAATATAGTAGTGAAATCAATTTGAATAGAAATAGAAAGGATATTTCAGGTACTATGGAAGAACAAGAACCTCGGAAATCCTACTGGTGCTATTATTGCTGTACAATTTCATCCTATTCTTTAAGTCCATTCACCGGGTCTATTCTTCGATTTCTATTTTTCATAAACCGTCAATGGTGGTATTATAGGGCAATTCCTCGTCACAATAGAGTCTGCCAGTAGCCAGCACCACTTCACCCAAAACGCTACACCACGTCTGAAGAACCATGGTTGCCACACATAATTCCAGGCCATAGTTCACTTTGTAAGTTAGTTGCGTGGTGCCTGAATCTGCTATTGTTTTTAACCTATTCTAGTAATTTCAAATGTTCCTCCATTGACATGTGGACAATTTTCGCCAGTGATTCTCCCTACACGGCCTACCGTAGCGTGCCCTTATACCTTATTAGTAACTGGCATCGGCCACTACCTACAACAGTTATGATTCGAGTGGGGAAAGATGCCTGTGAGATTTGTTCACTACCACCCACTGGCCGTCTCCACATTATTCTCTCACGTTGCGAACACTTGACCCAATGTGAGACGTTTTGTGCTACCGGAGGCGTTTGTTAAAGGGTTATGAAAGGTATTACACTATTAACGCCAATCGACAGGCCTCGCTGAAATGAAAGTATAAATATGTGGAGCCATCGCTTTTCGCTAGCTTGCTACATATCAATTTTCACCTTCAGTTGAACCTTTCACGTTTTAAGTCTCTCCTGAGTTATTTATTTGTCATGCAACTTAGTCATCTTGCCATTGCCTCCATTGCTGCTGTGGTGACAGCAGCAGATGTCAATTCTGAACAAATCGACTTTGTCACCAGATTGGTACATGATGCCAAGTCCAATGCCAGGGACTACTTGAATTATATACAGACTGCCCGTACTTCAATTCCAGCAGAGTTCACATCATTAGCCAGGGAGGTCCAGACCTATACCGATGATTCATATACGACGTTGATCGGTGCCAACAACATCAACGTGCCAGAATTGGAGTCTTTCGCTACAAACTTGCCATGGTACAGCAGCAGAATCGCCAGACAGGGAGGTGGTTCTGGATCTGGCTCTAATTCTGGCTCTAATTCTGGCTCTGGTTCAGCATCTAATTCTGGGTCGGCCTCGGGATCTGGTTCGGCCTCGGGATCCTCTCGTTCTGGCAGTTCTACGGCTAAGACGTCCAGTAAAACTTCCAATTCTTCTGTTTCGTCCTCTAATGTGGCTGTGGGTATGATTATGCCAGTTGGAGCAACACTTGCTGGTTTGATTGTTGCTTTGCTTTAAATACTACCTTAATATTGAAATTGAATATTGGGATACCCGTTACGTAGTTTCGCCGGCTAAACGGAAAAATCTCCATCATCCTTTGAAACCGTCACGATCTTCTGCGCTAACCCCACTTGTGCGGTAGAGACTATAACACGTTCAGGTACAGTTCTTATTCTCTTGTTGTAGTGGGGTCGGTGGAACCGAATATTCCTTCATTGCCTAATTTGGCAGGTCGTTCTCTGGCTCAAAAACTGGGGTTACTACCAAAAATAATGACTCCTGCGCGATTCGAACGCACGCATCTTTACGATAGTAGAACTTGAGTCTACCGCCTTAACCGCTCGGCCAAAGAGCCATTTCTTGATAGTAATAATTACTAGCTCTGATATATTGTATTTTATACAATGGTAATCTAGATGCTGAAACTAACCATGTGGAGAGTGATTGAATTGAACGCACTACTACGTTATTAGCTGGTCTCAAGGAATGTTACCATCAACTATTGACTTTATTAGTAAGCGGAAGGATCGTAGGATCTGCTCATGTGTCAAAAAAACGTGTAACTTCACGAGGTGGACAATATTTATTCCCGATCCCACGGAATAGATCACTGGCTATCGAACAAAATATTTTTCGGT
Organism: Suhomyces wounanorum; assembly: GCA_030568695.1. Lineage (NCBI taxonomy): Eukaryota > Fungi > Ascomycota > Pichiomycetes > Serinales > Debaryomycetaceae > Suhomyces > Suhomyces wounanorum. The sequence continues at coordinate 261,188 of JAJMGL010000015.1, forward strand.
TACTTACTGAATGAGCTTCTCGCAATCTGCGAATCTGCGAAAAAACTGAAAGACTACCACTGTAGACCTTTCAATGTAACATTTTGGCAGGTTTGGAAATATCAGATTTTTCTGAAAAATTTGCTAAATCATGGACAACAATTCCAATTTGTTTATAATAATGATTGGATCTTAATATTCCTATTGAGGAATGCTATCAAGGAAAATTCTGTTCCGTACTATGCGTGGCAGTGATTAGCAAATGCCAGCACAGTTAATATCTACAGGTGCATCTTCAATGCCATGGAATAATTGTATAGCTCATTTCCAAAATATTCAGGCATTTATTTCTGCCAATGTACCCTCGAACCCCGAGAACGCATTTTATGTACGACGGGGAATGCAAAATGTGGCATTCTGGGCACTACTAGAAAATCGTTAGCTTAATCCTCGGGTTAATCTGGTCAAATCCAGCAACGCAAATGGATTTTTCCGAGATCCCACATCTGCATGAAAACTGGAAATAGCCATGCATTTGCAATGCCCAAGCGGAACTCAGCATTGCTTTGGCGAATCCATCGGATTGTACTTTTTTGTCTCTGCATGCATAAGCTATATTTATCACTAGATAGACTTTTCATGTCAAGTGCATGGTGCAGGATTGTCCCCCACCTACAATTTATTAATGCAGTCTAACTTTAAAAAATTCATTCTAGTCATTAGTGATAGATGTCCAAATACAGAGATTGTGGTTATTGTCGATCTCGATAGCCAAATAATAGCGTGGTTATGCATGTTGGTGCATATATGTGCAAGCAGTTTCTTGCGACTAAAAATATGAAAATATTTTTGAGTACTACAAAAATAGCCTCGAAAGGGATACAGTATAATGTTTGGCTTAAGGATAGTCCGCTTATGCGAGCTTTGAAAGCTTCCATTTTGAGAACTAGTTAATTGTCCCTTGATACATGTTGATTGTTTACACTTCTTCTAACCGGGCGCAAGATCGGGCTCATACGGTCCCACCATGCCTCGAGATTGTTGTGTTATTCGTAAATGTAAAGTCTTGTCATTTTTGCATATGCATATAGGTTTAAACTTTCGTGGTTTTATGCCAGTGGAAGCAATGTAACATGGAATTATACACATATTGTTAATAACATTCTACATCGATGTGGATGAGATCGTGTAGGTTGGAACCGCAAATGCATGTCATGTAGTTTACAAAATGCTTTTGGACAACCACACAGTAAGCCCAATTTCACTGATGGCTCCATAGACGAAAAGTCACCGACTCCCCTTAGGGAAATGGACGGAGATGTAATCAATATTCTGTGTAACTTGCATCAAATCATTTCACAAAGCCAGTTGCACGGAAATTCGACACTGATAAAATAAGGTGACACCTAATATTAATCCGCATTCTTTGAAAAATGTGTCATAGTGTTACCGTAGCCTGCCTCCATCAAGAGACATCCGTGATAGTTTAGTGGCTAGAATTACCGCTTGTCGCGCGGTAGACCGGGGTTCAATTCCCCGTCGCGGAGCTTTCTTTGCGCAAATGGTTTAGTGGTAAAATCCAACGTTGCCATCGTTGGGCCCCCGGTTCGATTCCGGGTTTGCGCATTCTTTTTTGAGTTGTATTTCCTAAAACTTAATTCTTTTTGGCCTTTTAACCTTCCTACATATTTTATCCCTATTGACCTTTTCTGGCTTAACTAGATTGTTCCATCCTCCTGACTCCTATACTACCCATTACGGTGTCAAATCCTCATCGCACTGAGAACTCTTGGTCTTCGCACGGCCTCGAATTGATTATTAACGGTGTTCCTCAAGTGGGTATATCACAGTACAGACCCACTTAATCGTAACATTTACTAATTAATTACCCAGAGAATTCTCCATTCATTACCATCACCTAACCCCAGCAACCAGCAGACTTCTTCAGGATGTCACAAATCTATTCGGCACCAGTGCAAAGCGAGTCCTCAGAACATGTGGGGCCCCACACCGGTAGCATAAATGACACTGGCATGGGTTCCGATAGGCGCCAGATAAAGAACCGTTTTGGATGGGTTCGTCGACTCATGCAAGGTCAAAACAGACAGAACGGCACAATGGGTTCCCGGAGCTCCCAGACAGTTACAAGAATTAACTCGTCCAAACCCAGCCTCCCTCCTACTCACCACTCTAGGGGGGTACGGATTCCTCCTACTGATGACGAATTGAGAGATACAAACTCCAGTCTCGCCTACTATGATAGTGATAACGACCAAGATCATGAACATGCCCACGACATAGACGTCCACAGTGATAGCGACCACACCACATCTTCCGACAACATAAGCACCATTCCCCTTAAGTCGATCGTATCGGCCCAATCGACCAAGCAGCCCTCTATTTTGAGCAACAGTAACAACGACCAGAACTCGCTCAACGCATCCACGGCAGAGACCTCCATTGCTCCTAGTATCATCACCAGTCATATACCTTCGTCCTCCAACCATCCCACTCCAGCTCATAATTCGGGAGACCGTGATAGCGAGTCCATTGTGACCTTGGCCAGTTCTTCACGCCGTATACGTCGTCGAAGCATTGATACCAATTGCAGCACCGCCGGAATTCCCCCCGCATCCATCATGGAGCGTCTTTCCGTCCACCCCAATGCTGCTAACAGTTCGTATGCTGTGAGTGTCAGAACAAGTCAAATCGAACCTTCACAATCCAGCATTTACGATAGTGCTGGCCACAGTTCTGGGGAAGAATAGCAATTCTGGGGAAGATAACTCTGTTGGTGAGCTCAAAGGCGATACCATTTCACATTGTCCTGATATATAGGATTTCTTACTGTACCATAGTGCTTGAATTACCTGCGATAGATTAAGAATACATATTGATGTTAATATTCATAGCTAAGTGGGATAGTAGGCCAATTGGAACTTTGGTATAAGGACGTGATGATTGTGATATCTTCACCAACGTTGATCTACACTGGTCATCATACCATGTATCTAATTTGGTAAGGGATGCTGAAACAAGAAATAAACCCTTATTCGGGAGCATGGCCAGGGATCGATATGTTCCTGAACTACAATCTAGAATTCTAAGAGAAAGGTAATAGTTGCTGGAACATCGAACATTTTGAATTGTTAAGCTTTCTCTTAGAGTTGCATATGTCGACCCAAGAATAATCTTAGAAACCACTAAATATATGTGGCATTTAAAATGGTAAAATTTACTTTTGCTTCGAAACTTGCCCGCTATGTTTTTTTCAAAATCATATTCTAGATCACTGTTCTGACACTTCCGGTTTCGGCATAAGAAACGCAGTGGAAACATTGTTTAGAACCTGGTTCTGCATGAGAAACCATCAAGGTACCTATCTGTGATAGTGTTCATAACACCGACCAAGGTCTGGAAGCCATATCATGAGGTAGCCCATAAAGGTACCTATATAGTGGAAATAGCTGCAATTGTTAGAGGAAACCGACCATTCTTGTCATTGAGTCAGATTCCAAAGATATTTCTTGCTCTGTAAAATATCGCTAGTTCTTGATTTGTCCGGATACAGACAGCCTCCTAAAAACACATACATGTCAACATGACAAATTCACATCAAACCTAATCTTCCCAATTGCTTAACAAAGACGTTATAGTCATATTTTTCCTGCACAAACACCTCTTCTTGTACCTTCCAAACATTGTACCTTTCAAGCATTATACCTTCCAAGCATTGTACCAACCTGGTCCCTTGTTTTCACACCAGTTTATTCCATTATTCAGCCTCAGCTTGACACTCTCACACTAAATACATTCGCACATCATACAGGGGAAAGCACCTTGCTTGACAGCTCATACAGACCCCTTCAAAGCCCACCCGCATCCAACTAAGGCTTTCTTCCCTACTTCTTCTTCTCCACCGCCTCCTTGGATGCTTACTTTGTTATTACTTTACTAATTTGGCGGCGTTCGTAACGGGGGCCATTAGTTCAGCTAAAAAAGTCCATCATAGTTGTTTTTGTTACCCTGCACAAAACGTAAACAAACCAGGATCAAAAAAATCCCCTTGGATAGCTTACACCCAGTTGACCATGGGTACCTTTGGCTACAACGATACCATAGACGGTGATGTTTATGTCCAGAGGCTCTCAACATACATCCGACAGAACGAAGAAGCGCTTGCAAATGGTCTTCTCTGCTTTTCCAAAAACAAAAACACCTCAATTAAGGTCAAACCTCAACGTCTCAACTTCACCATCCATCATTTATACTACATCACCGAACGTATCGAGTCGTCTAGCCTTGGAGTAGATGTGGGTCCCCTCAATGTCAAGCTTGACATCCCCAACCATGAACCTACCTTCATCTCCTTCATGGCCAACAATGCCCGTTCCACCAAGCATTTTGACAGCGATACCAAATCGATCTCGTCCATCAACTCCATGAAATCAATAGTTTCCAGTGCTTCCATCTACTGGCGCTCATTTGCTCTCAGTAAGGATCCCAAGGTTATTGGCAAGGATATCAAGTACCTCTACTCATCGTTCACCAAAATCCCCTGCTTGATCTTGACCCCCAAAACAAAAATAAATAGCATCACATCATATGAGGAATACCCCTGCGATACCTCCGTACCTTTGAAAATGTTCAAAAATCTCCAGGTATTGGAACTTGTGGATTACGACCCAAACGAAGTGTTCGGCTGGCATATTCTCAGTGAACAATTACGAATCTTGATTGTACGCAATTCAAAACTAAGTTCCATCAATGAACTACTTTTCAACCTTGTTGTGGAAGATGAATCAGGTAGATCCACCTTTAATTCGCATAAGCAACCCAGGAAATACAACGATTTTTTCCATTCTTCAACCGCATTATCTGCCCCCGCCGATGATTCATTTACAGAGGATATTATTCAAATAGGAAACAATGCATTCAGATATCCAAAACGTGAAAGGGCAACAACAACATCAGGAGCTGGCTCCTTACCTAAAGAATCCTTTTTCGCTGAACTTTCATCCAACAGTATTGCCAAAGATTATTATTCTTTACCAGAAGCGAAATGGTCTTACTTAAAGCAATTAACTGTTTCAGAAACATCAATTACTTCTATTCCTGCATTCATATTTAAACCTTTATCCAATCTTGTGAAATTGAACCTCTCGAATAATTTGCTTGAAGATTTACCTGAGGGATTAGATCAGCTAGTTAACATTAAGTACTTGAATTTCTCTGACAATTACATAACAAATTTGAAGAGACTTCCACTGAACTTGACTCAACTATCTGCCGTCAACCTTAATCATAACAGATTAACAGACATTACTGGCTTGGAAAACTTGAGCAGCCTAGATAAAATTGATTTGAGGAGAAATTCCCTTCAAGATTTGCATTCGTTAAAACCCATTGTGCTTCAATTTATGAAGAATTCACTGAAATTTAACAATGTTTATCTTTCTAGCAACAATTTGCATAAAACGTATCGAAGCGATTTATTCAATCTTATAAATGGTGTTAAGTACAAGAACAATATGAAAATTGATGATTCAAGACCAGGATATTTTGAAAGTGCGTTGTTGTTCGACTCTGAGAATGCCTCGCAATATTTGGAAAACTTTTTGAAGGAGACCCCTAAATCCAATGAAGAAGGGTCATTTGAAGTAACGAGCCACAATCATATTCCACAAAATAACGCAACACCACCAACAACCATTCCTCATCCGATCAAAGGTCATCGTAGGGCACATACACTAGAAGCACTTATGGAGCCTTTCACTGCGTTTAATCTACAAGAACACGAAGATCATTATGAACGGCCGAGAAGAAAATTTGAGCTCTCACATAGTGTTCTCACTTCATCACCTACTGTCGTTCAATCTGAAGCAACTAGCATCGCTTCTACTTTCAAATCACCAAGTTCTCCATTGAGCAATAATCAAAATTTGACCAATAAATACGAAAGCCCTTCAACATATACCCCCAAAACGAATTTACTTACTGTTCATGTGAACAGTTCTAATTCTTCTGTTATTGGTAGTCCATCCAATATTAGACGATCTACCACACTTTCTCAATTAGACATGGAAACTGCCTCGATTAATACCACCACTGCTCCCAACGTTGTAACACCAATCCAAGTTACTGCTCGAATGAGCACTTGAGTTTGATTATGTATTAATGGTAGGAATTCTCATAGTATACCATGTATAGTAATGTATGAATACTTTAAACAATCTCTGCAGTCCCCGTAGTTATTCCTTAAACTGAAGTAATCATGGTGAATCTCAAATCTCTTAAAGATGCCTTGGAATAGCACCTGTTGCATTATATCATATGTTAAGATGGCAGGCAGCTAAAGGTATCCTAAACGTCATTGGCTCTAGGAGATTTCTAATGCGGGTATCGGAAATATTTCCATAATGAACTCAGAAGTAGTGTTGCGCAAACCCTAATGCACCATTTTTTACCCAACTATCCTTAATTGTTAATTTGCGGGAAGCGCATCATGGTTTTATGTTAACCAGCTTGGACAACGTGGGAAGATGAGCAGGATGGTCATCATTACTATCGTGGGCTGTGACAAACATAATAGGTATTGATTAGAGTGTATTTGAATTGAGAAAAACAGAGGCTATGCTCACCACAAAGACATGCCAAGAAGTCAAGGAACATATCAATAAGGGGAAAGGAAGTTTAGTCGCGTGGGTCACTTTATCATGATTGTTAGGTGGGACTGAAGTGAATGTTTTGTGATGGCCAAGAATGAGCGCAATATCGGCATCCCTTCATCCTAACAACCTGTGTAGTCAATGTAAATTATTAAAGGTGCAAGAACTGCGGATATAACCGCAAACAACCATTGGTTTGAGAAATAGGGGCGTGGAACCACACCTACAGTTTAACGTTTGGCAGGTGTGGCCACTGCTATTTTTCTATTTTTTGACATATTTTTCAGTGCGATATGCACATTTGACTCCATAGATAAGCAACCATGGCCATGAAAGAGACATCCAGAATGTGCATAATTAGCAAGTATGTGCTGTTAACTCTGAGATGATCAATGGGGCTTTCTTAGCAAGGAGGCTTTTTATTGTCGTGATCCAATTTGTTGGTAGATGATCCTATTATTGCGCAGATGTATCCATCCTGTGCAAATTTATGGATGGCAAGATCAACCGTAGTGGTTCACTTGTGGCATTTCGGACCTTTCTAAAAGCTCTAGATAAGCTGTCTAATTTGCAAGCTGCGGTGATTGGCGGCATTATCCTAAACGACGTACATAGAACCGAAACTAGTTCCACGTCAGCCAGTGCCAAGCTTTCAACTATTCGATGGGCTATATCGGAGTTCTCAAAACCAGAATTTGCGCACAGCTATCTCATATGATTGTATTCTGCAGTGGCTGTTGACCAATGATAGTTTATTCCACTACCGACGGTAACCCCCGGAAATAATCCGGCATGGCTTATGGGTGTGGGGGGCCGCCATCAGCCCTTCCCGATATCCATGCATGCGTATCGAGTCTAAACCCATTTCCGGTTGATTCCATGCTCCCACTGTTTCATAGTGTAAATTTCTTTGGTCAATCCAGTGCATGTTGTTCGGTATTGGCTGATCACGGTAATAATGGAGTTTTACTTATTGTATAGGCCACAACTCTTGGTATTTTCGCTTAGCTACAAGCCTTCAACTGAGTTGGGCTTGGCTCTCAGTCTAGGCTATAATCAAGGCTCACCCTGGATCCCTGTGAGGATGTTAGTTTCGAGCCAAGTCGCTGGCTTTGTACTCTTTCCTAATTGGGATGAACGGCTAAGAACGAGGGGCACATTTGGAACACCTTGGAACATGTATTGCAGCTGTGGACTCGGAGTTTTGCACCAGCCAAAGCCAATTTTCAATCTAAATAGTGAAAAATCACCAACGAGGATCACTCAAGTATCAACAACGATAACAGCTTGTATTGCCAAATTAGGGCCGGGTTTCTTGTAGTCTCAAATGGCTGCAACATCTTTCCAAACAATCGGAAAACCCAAAAAGTGTGGATAGTGTATTAGCTGTAGTGGCAATATTTTTAAGGACTTAGAGCTCATTTCATGATAGTGGCGTTGCACTATTGTTTTCGGATGAATGCATATGTTTAGACGTTCTCGACTTCGGTTCACCTCAATACTGGGGAGGTGGATAGGTATATGCAATAAGAAAGTTTAGTCGAAGTACAGCCGCCAGGGTAGGTCAAACCCGAAATAATTTGTGGTTTGTAGAGTAATTTATCAATGCATTATCTATTCATGGACTCTAAGCTTGCTTTGTGATGAATAATGTGCAGTGTCTTTCGGTTCAAAGGGTTGGCCAATGGCATAGGAGTAAACATTTGCCAATGGAGGTAACGGATATTTTACCATAAATATGGTACATATATCCTGGGTTTCTCCAATATCTATTTCATCGATAGTTCAAATCATTTTTTTTTGTCTAGGATTATCTTTCTTTAATACTCCATAATGAGCCAGGATCATATAAAGATTGATGATAAAATTAAAGAAAAGCATTTCCACGCAACAGTGGTGGAAAAGTCTGTCACTCGGATCCCTGGACAAAAAGAAGACTTAGCTGATAAGTTAGGAGATGTTCACTTTAATGTCTTATCAACTAAAAGAATTATCATCTGTCTATTGGCCCTAGCCATGGCCACCATAATTTCGTTTGCTGACCAGACTGGTGTCACTGTGGGTTTGCCTCACATCGCTAAAGACTTGCATGCAGAGCAAACCATTAACTGGGCTGGAACTGCATCGTTGTTGGCTAACACCGTTTGCCAGGTTCTTTTCGGAAGGTTATCAGATATTTTTGGCAGGAAAACAGTGTTGATGTTATGCTTGATGATCTTAGCCATTGGAGACATTGCATGCTCTGTTTCCAGAACTGGAGTGCAATTTTTTATCTTCAGAGCTATGGCCGGTATCGGTAATGGTGGTGTGTCATCTTTGTCCATGGTGATCTTGAGTGATATCGTCACACTCAAACAACGGGGTAAGTTCCAAGGTATTTTGGGATCTTCTGTCGGTATCGGAAACGCTATCGGACCATTTATTATGGCAGGATTTATCAAGGCAGGTACTTGGAGAGCTTTTTATTATTTTTTGACACCAATGTGTTTTTTGGTGATGGTTGCCATCTACTTCCTCATAGATGGAAGAGGGAAGGAGTTACTGGGAGTTATATCGAAGAAGGAAAAGTTTAAAAAAATAGATTATCTTGGTTCTTTAACAGTGACAGCTGGTTTGACATTGATTTTGGTACCAATCAGTGGTGGAGGTTCAAGCTATGCTTGGAACAGTCCATTGGTTATCTCCACGTTCTCAGTAGGAGGAGCATTATGCATAGCATTTTTGTTGGTGGAATGGAAGATCCCTGAACTTCCTATGATTCCTTTGAGACTCTTCAAGAACCCCTCGCTTTGCTTGTTGTTGGCCTCCAATTTCATGTTTGGAGCTTCATATTACAGTTTCACCTACTACCTTCCATACTACTTGCAGATCGTCAAGGGGAAGACCATCATACAGACCTCTGTGTTCGTGTTACCCTTGGTGTTGACCCAGGCACTTTTCTCCACTGTCGGAGGTCAAATAATCTCCTTTTCCGGCCATTACTTACATGTGGTAATCACCGGTTTTGCTGTCTGGACGTTGGGAAACGGACTTCTATTGTTATGGAATCAAACCCTCAACGACGGTGTGATTGTGCTTATCTTGTTGGTGATGGGTATGGGTGTGGGGTTGTCGTTCCAGCCCTCGATGGTTGCAGTTCAGGCCAATGCGAAAAAGGCAGATAGAGCAGTAGTGATATCTACTAGAAATGTGTTGCGGTCTTTGGGAGGATGTATAGGAATTGCCTTGGGGTCTACCATCGTAAGTAATAGTTTGCTTTCCGATTTGAAAACCACACAAGCAAAATCAATTCTCCCTCCACAGTATATTGCAACCTTGAAGCTGAAGATTTATTCCGAATTGTCAGTGGAAGGGTTGCAGCCCCATCAGATTTCGTATGTGAGAGATTTGTATGTACATGCCCTCCACAATTATTTTTACATGATTATTCCGTTCATGGGATTTTGCGTTGTCGGCTCTTTCTTTATTGCAGATAGGGGATTGTGCTGCATCGATGAGACACCGCAACCACCGGCATCTAAAAATGACTCCGAGTCCACTATCAGCTCCTCCTACCCTATTAGTACTTCCAGTTCCCACACCTCCAGAGTCAATGTCCAGTGAGCTCCAGTGAAATAATCAAATATTATATGCAAAGAATATTATGTAGTGTCCCGACTGACAAGAAGATCGCTTGATAATAATAGTAGCAGCCGCGAGTTACTACTGGGTTACTTCAGCAGTCATGGGGGCTTATGCCTATTTGTGGATACGAATACACCGTTGCTGATGGATTTGGTACTCTGTGACGACCATTGTCCTGGATACCGTCGCTTGAGTTTGCAACTTATCAGTCGAAACGTTTGGGCGGACCAGCACATACAGCCATAGTCTACCAGGGCCAAGTGTTCCATTATGGCTAGGTGGATGCGTGTGACATATTCTTGGCGTACGTTATGCATGCGGTACATGTAGGTCGAGTTAAATGTGCATTAAAAACGCAATTTAAACTATTTACTATTGATCAAGGGTTTACGCCTCTCTTTCCGAGCCATTTCTTCCAGCACAAACGGTGTACCATAACGCCATAGATGTGGTGTTTACTACCAATTAGTTCATTGGAGGGATTTTCCTGCCTCCAACGGCAATGATGCTGGCTTAATTAGGTAATGTTGCACATCCTGGATGCACATCCTGGTGGCTCCCCCACGCTGTATAATACCCATAAGCCTGGCCATGCAGAATAATACCTGCTGGTACACCTGCGTATTTTCTGACCCATAGGTAATAGAACCACAGGTGATAAAGTTCAAATAATACCACTGGCTTTCAATTGCTCCGAATTCTAACTTTCCCTCACCTTACCTGTAAACTTGCTAATCTGCAAAATGTGCTACGCGGTCAGCTGACCGCGTATCATGCTGAAGAATATCGCATATATCAAAATATCATAGTAAACTGTGGATATTCGGCCCGTTTTCCATGTCACAGTCCCGAAACCGGTATTTGCCGAATGGAGTCACTTCTGGCAACTCTGTATTCCACGGGTCTGCTCCGCTTTCCAATTTTGTGCGTTTGCCCGATCCTCCTGCGTCTCCTGGCCGTTCTTCCTATTCCTCTCGTGTTGTTGATCATCTGTCTATAAGAAGAGGAACCACCCGAGAACCATTCAAATTAGACCATAAACCCGATTCCCAACCTGGTTTGGGCTCCAAGTACGGTTACAAACACTCTTCACGGACCAGGCATGAAAATTATCCAAGAAATCGTGATGTAACCTCTGTGAACTCAGGGTACCACAGAAGAGAGGCCACCTCCAGTTCCCCCATGAAGTCTCGAGAATTTGGCCACAAAAGATCTATTTTACGAAGCCATGACACAAGATCTCCAATCAGGGCATTGAACCCGGAGTTCGGCTCCAGCTCTAGTCCGCCAATCTATAAGTCCGCAGTGGTAGCTCCAGATCGTGTCACTGCTTCAGGACGGATCCAAAAACCCCGTGTCACAGATCGAAAGCAAGGGGGCCTATTTTCGCGACTCAGAAACTATCTTGGGCAAGTGATCGAAAGCTACGAGTCTGGTGATGCCAGCATTGACAACGTTCGGACGGTTTTGGGTGATACCAATCGAATCAATGAAAATGTACAGCCCGATGAACGGGAGCAACGCAAAGCGTTGATTAACAAGCAGTTTGAACATATGCAAAGCAACAGGCCCCGGCGGCTTGATTACAATAATCAAACTTCCAAACGAGTATCGTTTGAGCCAAAACATGGAACGAATGGCTTGGATCAGTCACAAAGAGACACACTTTCCAATTCCAATGATTCTGAAATAAGAATGTTGAACATTAAGCACCAAGATACCGTGAGAAGCCTCAATAAGGAGATTGTTGGCTTGAATACCCAATGTACTAAGCAGTCAAACGAAATCGAACATCTCAAAGATAGCAACAAAAGGTTGAGAGATCAAAACGCTGAACTTCATGAGACTCTTGAGGTATTAAAGAATGAATATAAGGAAAAGAACTCACGAGTGGCAAAAGAAGAAGCAGATATTGCCTCGCGTTTAATAAAGTTGGAGAAGAGAAGTAGAGAACTCGAGAATATGGAAATCGAACTCAATTTTAGAAGCGACGATTTGGATACAAGAGAAAAGGAATTGAAGAATTCTGAAATTCATTATCGCATGAAATTTAAGTTGACTGCTGTTAAAGAATTCTACGAAAAAACCAAGTTCGAGCTTTCACAAGAGGCACTCCAAATCAAGACTTTGATCGACAAGCACCTGGATGAATACAGACGGATCAGAAAAGTTTTGCATTACTCCATAGAGCCTATTGATGTATCTGTGATACAATCCGCATCTCAATATGAAACTATCTTCAACAAAATTGACGAAGAGATTAAATTCCTTCAGTCATTCAATAACGATCATGATGTCACTGTTGGGCAGATAGACAACATAAGCATAGAACAGCAATTCAAAACATTCCAGGAAGAGCTATTGAAAACAAAACATTCCAAAGAAATCAAACTTAAAGAAGTCACAGAAACTATACTATTGCTCAAACCAACGGATGATTCCTCGGCCGAGTTGCGAAAGCTTTTCTTGAAGAAGTACAAGTTGCTCTTCAAGTTACAGTCAATTATCAATATATTGACCAAATTGAATCACGTCTTCGAGTTGCAAGAAGATTCCAGAATTTTGCAAGAGTTTAGTAAGAACTCTTCTGAAAATGTCAATGATCACTACATCAAAATTAAAAGGGAATTTGAGGATCGCTATATATAAACTTCCATAGGTATTTCGCAGCCATCTAATTATAACAATATATACTTTAAATAGCACCACGTGATGTAATTTGATAAGACGCGTCCTACAAACTGTTGTCTACATCATTGAAATTCAGAAGAGCTTTCATATCTGTACCAATAATCTAATTGATTGACATAGTTCCTCGATTATTTAAACGCTTTTTGTACTTTAAGGTGAAATTCATCAATATTCCATCAAAAAAACCTTATTTCCCGCTTCTTACACCGAAAACCATCCACTAGTTCAGAAGTTGAATTGTTAGCATATATGAAAGCATGTCGACCACACTCCCAATAAAGCTACTGCCATCCAATCTCAGACCGATAGCATATCGAATTCTTTCCAAGAAACACGGACTCAACATCAAAACCGATGCATTAGCAATTCTCACCGAGACAATTAGTTACCAGTTTGGGTCTGAATGGAAAGGTGTGAAATCACAGCAATTTATCGAAGAAATTGCTCGCATATGGAAGATAGAAGACCGTGGGCTATTCATCGAAGGTGATGGTCTAAAACTTGTTCTCAAAGAATTGACTAAAAAGTCATCTAATGACTCCAATACACCTAATGTGGCAGGAAGATCAGATACCATCGTTGATGACAGCATCGAAGAAGAAATCGCAGAGGACGTGATTAATTGGGAGGACTACTTCAAAATAATAAATCCCAATGATCAACCCAAATTCAAGTTTGATAAGAATAGAAAACAATTCAACTTGGTTCCCTTTAATACTACAGGTCGCCCGTTGATAGCCAAGACGCTCGATTCAACCATAGAATTATTCTATAATCGTTACAACTTAATTTCGGACAGACTTTCCAGACATGAAAATTTCCAGAAAGCTTCATATTCAAGTCTATCATCCATAAGGCGACTGGCCATGGTAGCTTCCTCCATTGATGGTTTGTCTGGAAGTAATGAAATCACTTTGATTAAAAATGTTCTAGGTCGTGACGGTAATAAATTCATTCTATTTGGCTTGTTATCTAAAAATGCCAGTGGAAGTTACATTCTCGAAGATTCAACTGACTATATCGAATTGGACTTGAGTCAAGCATATAAAGCAGAAGGTTCTTTTTACTGTGTTGGTATGTTTGTGATTATTGAAGGAATTTATTCTGCCAATGGTGGAACATTGAATCAAGTCAACGACTATATTGGTGGTTGTTTTCATGTCAGTATCATCGGACATCCTCCTGCTGAAAGAAGAGATGTTAGCAATGAAAATTATGGAAATTTGGATTTCTTAGGTATTCAGGGTGTAGCTACAGGAATGACTACGAATTCCAAGGTCGAGAAAACCTTGAAAATCAACAAAGCATGGAGAAGACGGTTGACGGCATTAGAGAAAACCATGACTGCTCATAGGATAATAATGTTGGGTTCAGATTGCTACCTTGACTCGTTTAAAATTCTTGATGGGTTGAAAAAACTTTTCGGAGTTATCGAAGATGCTATTGAAAAGGACTCTTTTGAGCCCCTTGTGCTTGTTATGGTTGGTTCATTTACATCAAAGCCATTGACTGCCACTAATTCTTCAGTTTCCACAATATCAAATTCCGAATACTACAAAAGTAATTTCGATAATTTGGCAAATATCCTTTCAGGATTTCCAAATATTTTAAGTACCTGCAAATTGGTATTGGTGCCAGGGAAAAATGACCCTTGGCAAACTACCTATTCGCTTGGTAGTTCCAATTTGAATTATCTTCCACAGAAAATGATCCCTAACGTTTTCCTCAATAGACTTGAAAGATTATTTCCTAAAGGAAACTTAATACGAGCTTGGAATCCGTTCAGATTGAATTATTTGTCTCAAGAGATTTTGGTTTTAAAAGATGATTTGATGAGTAAATTCAAACGTAACGATATAATCTTTGAACATGACTTAGAAATGGAAGAATTAAAATTGCAAAAAGAGAAGGAAACTGTGGGAAAAGATGATGAGAGAATTTCTGATTTGGTTCAAGAAAATAAGGGAGCCGTCCATATTCCAGAAAAAATCAAGCAAGCCCGTAAATTAGTGAAGACACTATTAGATCAAGGCAATTTGCAACCGTTTTTACGGGGTTTGAAATTAATTGATCCTAATTATGATCATGTTCTAAGAATAGAGCCATTACCCTCAGTATTTGTGCTACATGATGCAAACGTTGAAAATTTTGAGGTTACATACAACGGTTGCAAGGTTGTGAACGTAGGAAAATTATTAGCTAACAGTGGTCGAAAATTAAACTATATGGAATATCTTCCGTCGGGCAAAAAGTTCGAATTTAAGGAAGTATTTTTCTAGGTCAAAAAAAATATTAGAATTTCATGGTGTGGTGGAGGTACTTCACTACAGCTTATACAAACATCACACAGCACTGTCCAGTAAATGCTCATGAGCTTATATTCATATGACCTGAGAATTAAGAATGTCACGAGGATTCCATAGAAGAGTATAGACTAGATAATGTGCCCATGGACAAAAATATAGGAAAGGTTAGCAAAAGATGTGAAATCCTTCAATTGAGTCTCATAATAAGAGATAGATAACATTTATTCAATGCATGATGCGAATTAGCAGGAATACCTTTGCAATATTAGAGTATTCTTGCGTAGTTAGGTAGCAACACAATAGAACTTGATTTGGCAAATCTGGTACAAGCACTACCATGTATGTAGTAGTGGGAATCATCCAAGCACCACTCTAAGTATCTAAGCATCTCATACATCAATAATGTCAAACGAACTGCAGCAATTGGAGGAGGGATTTCTTCGCCAGAAGCATATTGATTATGTGATAGAACAAGATTCACACAAAGCCTATGAATACTGGCTCAGTGAACATTTGAGGATGAATGGACTTTATTGGGGTGTTACAGCATTGGCCACCATGAATGAATTGGAGAATCATCTTCCACAAGACAAGGTGGTCGAATACGTTATGAGTTGTTGGGATGACAAAGAGGGTGCCTTTGGTGCTTTCCCTCGTCACGATGCACATATCTTATCGACTTTATCTGCCCTTCAAATCCTAGTGACATATGATGTGAAAATGCCTAGTATTGATGATAAAAAAAGAGCTCAACTCGTGCAATATGTGAAAGGATTACAGCAGGCAGATGGGAGCTTTCAAGGTGATGATTTTGGAGAAATTGATACTCGTTTTTCATACACTGCGCTTTCATCGCTCTCCATCTTGGGTGAATTGACCCCAGAAATAGTTGATCCGGCGATTGAATTCATCATGAGGTGCCAGAATTTTGATGGATCGTTTGGCTTGGTTCCAGGAAGTGAAAGCCATGCAGCTCAAGCTTTCACTTGCATTGGTGCACTTGCTATTACTGATAAGTTGCATTTGATTAAAGACGATATGAAATTGAATAACTGGTTGAGTGAAAGACAGGTATTGCCCAGTGGAGGATTCAATGGTCGTCCTGAAAAACTCCCAGATGTATGTTACAGTTGGTGGGTGTTATCATGTTTGGCAATTTTCCAAAAAAAGCATTGGGTTGATCTCGAAAAATTGGAAAAGTTCATCTTATCATGCCAGGACGAAAAAGCAGGAGGGATCAGTGATCGTCCTGATAACCAGACCGACATTTATCATACTTGTTTCGGTATAGCGGGCTTAAGTTTAATAGACTATGAGAGATATGGTTTCAAGGATATTGATCCAGTGTATTGCATGCCCAAAGAAGTTACCAAGAATTTTAAGAAATGGAAAGCTAATTAATAGGGAAGAGTAAGTAGTGAAAGGGACCATTGCTACATACTATTGACGCATGGCCGAAAT
This sequence comes from Suhomyces wounanorum, assembly GCA_030568695.1. Taxonomy (NCBI): domain Eukaryota; kingdom Fungi; phylum Ascomycota; class Pichiomycetes; order Serinales; family Debaryomycetaceae; genus Suhomyces; species Suhomyces wounanorum. The sequence continues at coordinate 277,917 of JAJMGL010000015.1, forward strand.
GTATAATTTTCTCGTAAGTGCAAAGGTACAAGCGGAATATTTACGGGATTTATCAATTGGATTACTTTTGCCATTAGATCACTGGGCCCTAACTTCAAAATGTGCTGGGCTTTGACAGTGCTGTTTTTAAAGGTAGGTGAATATTATACTACATCAAATTTTTTGTACTTTCTTAGAGTTGACTAGCTGTTGAATACAAATCGGTCCAGATACCAAACAACAATGCAGTAGCAACGTAAAATAATGAAGATCTTGGGTTAAATTTCCAATATAGGGCAAAAAAAAAATCCGAGGAATTTGGTGGCCCCAAAAACCTTGGATTTGCTGACATAAGGAGTGATCCAACAGGAACTTACGTTAATCAGAATTGGAATCACCAACCAATGGCCGAAATAATTGTTGTCGTAAGACCAGCGATGTGGAGAAAAAAGCCTCCAACGGGCTAATAGAGTTTTGGTGAACAATACGACCAAGCCATGATGTGGAACAAAACGACCTAATGGTTATCAATGCGCTGATATGGGGGAAGGTCGCAAAAGGTTTTTTTTTTTAGTCAAACACGGATTATTATTTTGTTCACAGAATAGGTCGAAAATCTTTCAAACACCGAACAAAGCCTACGGCAATTAGTGGCCAGAATGGAATTATTGCCATAGAACATGCCATTGGCTTCCAAGCTAGGATGGTGGAGCCTCCAGACCCCCGGCCAGTTACGAATCTTGTCCCACCTACCCCCCAGGAATTCCTGGCAATTATTTCCTGAGTCATTCAGTCCCCAAAGGTTATTATTTCCGCGGACTGGAAGACTTGAATGCCACCATTGCCAATTTGGCAACGGCAACTGAATGTTGCAAATGTCCTCGCAAATGATATGACAAGCATTGTTCCTAAATGGGTGCCTGGTTCGGGATTACACCCAGATGACCACCACAAAGAAAATAGCTGGTGCAAAAATAGCTGGTGCAAAAATACCTGCCAAATCAAGACTAGCCCCGATCGTGGTGAAAATAGATAATTGTAACCGGCAGTGCGCAAACGTCCTAAACTAACTAGTGGCACCAAAATAACGCTTTTGCAGGCCCCCAGCTTGGCGACACCAGTGAAATCTGGTGGAATGGCCCCAGTGGTGGTTAGGCTTTTGATAAGGGGGTAGCCGAAGAGTTGGAGCACAGTTATGCTCGCCAAAGCATATATCCTCCACGGGGGACCCTCATAACGAATGCCGCAAAAAGCACAGGTGAATGCCGGGCCTGCATTTTTGGTAAGTGGAAAATAAACAAACTCCACTGGGTACTAATGGGAGACAAAAAATAACCCTGGGTTGGTAATTAGGTCCCTGTAGTAGATAATACGGGGCCACAAAACGAATCTCGGCAGGTACTGCCGAAAATAATGTATCACGTGATCGTTCCCCCATATGCATGGAATGCTTGGTGTGCATCAAATGCGCACAAATCATGCCACCAGTGCATGAGGCTGCAGATGCATTCCATCTAGGTGCGCAGCCACCAGGCCCAGGCTGCTGGTGCCAGTATGCCAGATCGGATCTTACATGGCGGTGCCCGGCCGCCGGAGGGACCCCGCGGCCCCGCGGGGCTCTACCTCCTTGTGGGTGGTGGGCTGGCGAAACGGGTGGGTTTCCATCCGTATTTGATGGCCCCAGCAGGCTACTTTCAAGCCCCCCCCAGCGCCCCTCCTTCCTCCAAAGATCCCTGGGTAGTGCACATACCCTCATGCATCGCACACATGCACCTAGGTGCATGTGCATGCGTCAGGTTGCAGGGATTTTCGCCAGTGCATTTCCTTTGCATTTCCTTCTCATACTGAAGGCCCTGTTAGGTGAACAATCCATGCCAAACTATGCACTAGCTGGCATTGATTGCAACTCGTGCCCACTTCCCCTACACTACAGGCCATTCCACAGTACCAGGTCTCCAGCACCCACTGGTGCACCGCGGGCTAAACCCTGGTGCTGTGCCAGCCCCCGTCTTGGTCTGTTGGTTGTTGCAGGTTGCAGGTTGCTCGTTGCTCGTAGCTGGTAGCTGGTAGCTCACTGTCGCCGGATAAATCGCTATTTGCTCCAAAAGCTGTCACTAGCACCAGAGCTCACCCGCATCGTACATATGTACCATAGCTGTAGGAATGCGGTTTGTACCCAGCACCTTCGGTGTGATCTGAACGTCCCTGAATTGGGTGCTGCATGTTCCGATTGTGATATACAATTGATTAGCGGAATCGTACGATTTGACGGTGGAGCAGACGTTGCGGAGGGTATGTGAGGACAGAGGGCGCAATTGGCGGTGCACAGCTGGAAAGGAGGTTCCGGAGTTCCATAGTACCCCACGGTGGACAGGAAGAATGATGGCAAGTCGACATGGAGATGGCATTAATAATATGAGACTATTTCTGGTGTGTGATTTGGGATTTGTGATTTGGGATTTGTGATTTGGGATTTGTGATTTGGGATTTCTGAGCCCAGGAAACTATTAGAGAGGGGGAATGGGCCTGGGGGTGGGCCGGATGGAGGTGGCTACCATACAGCGCACTTGACTACGAGGTATCGCGGGTATTGATGGTGGAACGAGGGTGGAACAGGGCCGTGGAACAGGGCCGTAGAACTGGCCGTTGGAACGGGTCTTTGGCGGTGGAACGGTTGGCCCGGCGCCGGCGCCGCAGTGGTGCCGCAAGGGCCTGGTTCGACCTACGGCACATCGGGGTCAAAAGACATGCCAGGACATGCATTTGCTGGCCATTGCGTGGATGGCCACCCAGCGATCCACAGCCAGAATCGCTCCAGCACCACCTCGACTACAGCATTTAGGCACAACAAGACGAGGGCAGAAGGGCAGAAGGGCAGAAGTAGACAGTACTGGGCTAAGAGACCCAGAGGACCAAAACAGACTGGGCAGTGCCGAACATTTGGTTCGCTCCCCAGACATCTCCAGTGTAGTACTAGACTAGTGGGGTGTGTACTGCGAAAGTGGGCCCGGGGTACCACCTTCACCTCCACATCATCCACCCCCATTTCATATGCTTCTCCCTGCATCGACGCCGTGCTATTCAGCTATCACAATGGCGATGCCAATTACATTGGCTGATGGATTCCTGGTGCTGCATCCACCGTGCATTGATGCACTCGCTAACCTATTTTTACCTCGCCACACGCTTCGCACCACTGTGCCCAGGGTAGTCATGGAGATGATGCCATGGAAGCAGCCAATGCTGGCTCGAATGCTACAAGGGCTCCGTGTGCAATAGCAACGGCGTCCTCCCCATGCCCTAGGCCATGTTGTTTCTCCGATCACACAGCCCACAGAAACAATAGCCTAGATTATGATACTCATCGGTGGTTTTAGAACAGAATGTGCGAATTTGTTGCGACTGCCACCCCAATTGCGACTGCCATTGCGACTGCGAAATGGATCAGGTAACTTTCCTGGGACGTGATCCTTTCGAGCTACGAGCCCTTCTTCTCGGTACAGCAGTAACCAATAATCGCTGACGTAGGCTAGCACATGGCACCATCCATTGGAACATTTTGGCGGTAGTCGGCCCGTGGTAGGTGGAGCCTCAGTGCCCCCAGAAGTCCTCCAATGTTCGCAGTGGCGGTGCCAACACTGAAGTGTCAGTAAATTGGCAATTCACTGCCAGAAAAGTGCCACCTTTAATAAAAGAAACCCTATCCGGCACCACCGTTGAATTGCACTACATCCGCTGCATGCTTCACCTGGCCCGCCAAATTTCACCCTTATTCCTGTGTTCCCCACCATCGACACCTCCATCCATGGGCTTTTCGCTTTCTCTTCATCGCTTGCACTACCACCATCGGGTGCATTACCACCATCACACCCCGCTACCACCATCCCTCCTCCACTTCATGCTGTACTACCTCCTCTACCTGTGCCAAAATGCATGGTCACTCCAGCGCCTCAACTTTAAAACTTACGTCTAGACCGCTGCGATCTGGCAGGACAGGGGTTCGTAATCAAGGGCCATGAAACGATCTGTTCTATGACATCTGGACGTTTCGATGTGTGGCGGAAATGATGGTGCTGCACACCCGTGCAGGACCGGTGGTGAAGGGAAACCTGGAGACTGTTCATGGTCTCACTGGCGAGAAAACCTCGCCCATTCACCTAGGTTAGAAGCCGCAGTTGGCCCAATTTCTGGGCTGCCACTTCCTCTGACTCCACTACGTCAATTGCCTCATCACTCGCTTCGTTCGCCCCTCTAGCTGCCACGATTCACCCTGTAGAGTGAGGTCTAGACGGTCGCGTTCTCGATAATTTCACCACTGGATGCGACATGCACTTTTAAGCCGAATCACATCTGGGGTACCTGAGTGACATGGTGGGCATTTGCGTCAACGGGAATGTCGTGTTACATATTAATAACGCTTACTCAGTCTTATTAATGGCCTATACACAGGGGTTGTTAATTATTGATACAATGGCCGTGGCTAGGCGGACACCTCCATCGGGAGGGTCTGGCGGTGGACGCGAAATTGGAATGGAATGGAATGTGGAGAGTTGGTGGTGGTGTGGTGGACATTCCTCTCTCTTGGCCAATTATTCTTTGTAGAGAAGGAATGGGCGATGTGCATGTGTGCACCCTGTTTGTAACATCGGCCATCAAGCATCGTTACCTATGGTAACACATGGAGACCTGCAATGTGGTAAGGTGGTGGTGGTGGTGGTGGTGGTGTGTTCTGAAATGAGACGAGAAAACCAATGCTTGATCTGTACTCGGTAGTTCTGTGGTAGTTCTGTGATGACGGTGTTCGCTCTGAATGTGGATTGTGAACTGTAGGCGATCTGTGTCGGTAGATTTGTCCATTACCAACTGGATTCCCGAAGTCAATGGCTTAGTTTAACAAGAAATTGATTGAGTGGTGTGACTTTTTCTTACCGGTACTACCCTGATGAAGATGCAAGTTGTGGATACTGGTACCTGTACTGGTCCCACTGATGATTCTTCTCCATCTGAATTGACATGCATTGGGGGTTCTATCCTGGAAAAACGTGGAGATCTCCCTCCATCCAAGCTTTTGTACCTCTTTGAGTTCACGAAGAAGTTTATCCTCTTTTGCAGACCACGTCGTAGACTGCTTGGACTTCCTCTTTACCGGCATTCCGCCTGGAACCGCTATTCCAGGCACATATGCCATGGTGCTGCCCATTGGCGCCGGTTGCATGTGTAAGCCTCCAGAGGGCTGTATTATGGGGCCGTATGATGCACCGGGTACCTGCTGTTGCTGTTGATAATACACATACTGGGTGTATGCATGGGTAGCGCCTGGAGCTGGAGGATATTGTATAGGCTGGGTAGGGTCGTTTGGTTTGGTGACATAATTGTAGGGCGGTCTTGTCGGTTGAGTAGAGAATGCTAATGGAGGCGAGGAAGAGGTGGACATGCTTCTGTTGGTGGTGGGCTGGGCATAATAGTAACGAGAAGGGGTGTACTGAAAGTACAGATCACCATCGGCCATTTGAGGGTGATAAGATGGACCAACGGGTGAAACATTGGCCAGAGAGGTTTCATATTCGTGGTCCTCCGAGAGCGAGGTCGCTATGGATGGTAACGAATGATTCCTGGCATCGTGAGCCATGTTATACCTATTTTGGTGAGGAATGTGATTAGGATTGGACATTAATGATATCATAGCAATATAGTTGTGTGGGGATGATAACGGTGGAAGTATGGAGTCAATGACAGTAGGTGTCGAATAGCTGGCAGTGCCAGTTGAGAATGTTTTTTGACAAATGAAATGGTCTCTGAAGGACCAAGGGCTGTTTATAAGGAAAAGGGAGTTTGAAACAAATCAAAGTGACAACTGAGTGGCTAGGTTACAGCTGCAGGTGGTTGGATCAAGTAGTGTTGCACAAATAATAGAAAGCCTCAATTAGATACAATACATAAAACGCTAACAAGACCAGCTTCTTACCGAGAAAGCAGGAACCTATCAAACAATCAACACGGCTTCTATTGTACCAAAGCACCAGATGAATGCCGTATATAATGTCGAGGACGATGATGTGAATAGCAAACAATAGCGTTTTCAGTGTCAGTATGGTATGAGAACTGGCTATTGAGGTGTGATGATAAAGCTAAAGACGAAGTTTTTTTTTGGAGCAGGATATTGAACGGTATAAATATTTGATGCAGAGATTGATAGGATTGTAATTAGGGCTAGATAGCTGCATTCAGGGCACATACTACACTCCTTGGTTCTCCAGCATAAACCTGCGCTACTTGAAGTTTTAGTCAATCAACAAACCTCGATAAAATAATCGAAAAGCAGAAATAAAAAATAATTTTTTTTCATGTACTTTGGCTGCATCAAATAATTATATTGGAAAACAATTTTTTAGCAGCACCTAAAACTGATTCTGGGTGCATTGAGTAGTGCATACAACTGGTTGACCAAAAAAAAAAACTACCAGGCTGATTACACAAAACAATTTTAGAGTTGAGGCGTTATTTTTTGCAAATTTTCTACAATATAGCCAGTGTAAATAATATCCATAATCAAGGTATAGACCAGAAATAATAGCCACCTTGAAACATATTGTTCTAAGCTTAACTGTAGCAACAACGTCTTTCTACCTACCAGCTTCCAATCACCGTTACACTGAAGAAGATTCAATAAGCCTGGAAGAAAGGAGTGGCCAGATAATGTGGCCGAACCACCTCCACCGCCGTAGTTGGGCACACCTGAGACCAGGCTATTAATGAGGCAATTGGAACTCAGCACCAGGTAAAAACGCACCCGGTGCTATTTGATCCAAGGGTCGAGGTTATGCCTCGAGATCACGTAAACTGGCTGGAGTTGTTGAAGAAGGGAGACACTGAGGCTTCGAGAATTATGGAATGGGCCAACTTTACCAATTTATCGCACCAAACTACGAAAACTGCCAAAACAGCGGATATGAGGTCAGGGTTTGCGATTGGTGGCACCCCAAGACGACCAAATGTTCAAACGGCCAATGTGCCAAAAGCCCGATACTCCAAAGCCCAAACGGAAACACCAACGCCAATGCTAAACGCACCGCAAAAGAAAATTATACCGATTAGGAAAGGCTTCCTGGGCTATACTACCAAGCCCCAGGACAAACCCCAAGAATGCCACTTGCAGTGGTACATGAGAATTATAGAAGGAATTCGAAGTTTGAGCTACATCGGCGGATCGGCCATGCGTTACAATTCCTACCGATTGAAGGTGATGAAGCCAGAGCCAGAACCAGAACCAGACTCAATCATGGCGTGAGGCAGCAATTGATGCCTAAGGTAGACGATGATAGTTGCTGGAGTATCACCGTAAAAGAAAATGGCCCTAGACAAAGAATTAGGAGTGGTCCACGTCGAAGTGGGTTGTGCATTGACAAGTCCAAGGCTCGCATAAGCTGCCATTTCCCATTTCCCATTTCCACATCACTCTCCATCAGCCTGCAGTGCCAGACTTATGCATGTCTTCGCATGGGTTTATAAATCTTCATGCACATTTATGCATCATGCACTAGGTGAGCACAGATTTTCCGTCCCTGCCAGATTGTCGGGTGGGGAGGAAAGCGATCTGCTTGGATGAAACAAGTGCACATCTGCTAACACTGGAAATTGGGAAATCAGGAGATTCTATTGTCAGTGAAATAAAGCACCAAGGCGTTTGAACAGGTTTTACGAACCTGTGGCCAGGTGGACCCGTATTTCGATCGTCCATCAAACGGTTATCTCATGTCAATTCAGGCGTGCGTATGCTGCAGGTTGCAGCCTGTGGTGTAGGCGATGGAGGAAAGAAGGCGGTGGGGGAACTCCATGCCAGAGTGGGGGTTATTTGGGGGCCATTGAGGACATATGGATGTTTAGGCCTATGCAAGGGTGCATGGTATCGTGTGGGCAACTGGAGCATTGTTTCTGAATCTGGTCACACTACGAGGTTGTGATTGCTAATTTCTGGCGATTGATTTGAATTTGGGCTTGGGTGAAATATCACCGGTTTTCAGCCAAGGGTTCTGCGCAAGCATTGCTAGGGCCCGTTATTCACTTGCTGTTGAAACCGTTTCTGATGCACCTCTTCATACCAGGTAAATATAGCCGTGGTCATCATGCCATCCAAGTCCTGGCCAAACATTTCCTCCTGTGACACATCTCGCCCACATGGACGTTGACAATAGACAGCAGCACTAAAAAGCTTAAAACATTCACCACGGTGCTGGGCCCCGACCGTCACAACTAGTGCCATCTGGGCCCCCGGCCAGAAGCCAGGCCGCTGGGCCGCTGGACTGCTGGCTGGTTGCGGCCCCAGGCTACTGGCCCTGGTGCAGATACCAGGCAGAAGACTACACCACGGGCCCGGCACCACTGCTCGATCTCAATAGTTCTGCGATGGGCATCACTGTCAGAGTGCATGGGAGCACTTTGTGGAGGCTGATCTCACTTGACAGAGAAAGGCTGAAGAGGTTGCTCGATTGTGGTGAAATGGGGTGTTTGACGTCGGTTTGCTACAACTGCCGTTTAGGAGACCTGGTGTTGGCAGGTTTTGCTGGTGGGAGCAGTAATTTGGTGTTGGCAATTTGGTGTTGGCAATTTGGTGTTGGCAATTCGGTGTTGGCAATTCGGTGTTGGCAATTTGGGGTGTTAGTGGGGGCAACTTTGTACGTGGTGTCGCAGAGACCCATTTAGCCTAGCGACAGTGGGGGTAGGCAGGGGCCCCAAAATGTCCCACCAAGGTGCCCTCATCCCTAATCCAGTAACCGCCACCCGTACCGCGGTGTGGGGTTTCATAATAGTTTAGAAAACATTGAAACATGGGGGCACTTCCAGGCCCTGTTTGCCAATGCCTGGACTTTGCTCCTCGTTGGGGCCGGTGCACTGGGGCCCCGGTACGCCTGCGGTACCATGGGAAAAATACCTGGCTCTTACATTCATGCCAGGGGCGACAACGGCGTATTGTTTCTGAAACCATCGCACTGCTTCGTCTATTGTGTATGTGGCCTAGTGGGAATATCCGTATGATGCCGCAGCTACTTGCCTGGGAATTGGAGGAGTTCTTCTGGCTGGGCCAATGTGGTCTTATGAACGTTTGGTGGTTGGTCAATGCGTCCTCTAGCATGCATCCGCTACCTCCGGGCCCATATCTCTGCTTCCCCAGATTGTTGGAGGTGGTAAGAATGCGTATCTGCAGACGGTATTCCCCTTGTCATCGCCCTATGCATAACTACTAGGTTTCTAGCATCTATTGGAATCACCCACTTGATCCATTCCACTTGATCCATTCCACCCAACCCACTCAATTCACTTACTCCAGTTTATGCCTCTGCACTTCAGCCGGGGTATCTCGCCGTGCTGACCTTATTGTGCCTCATGATTCATTCTCATGCCTCATCTCGCCAATTCCACCACCTCAGCTTCCTCCGTAGTTCTCCCCCAGCGGCACCTTCCTGGCCGGCGATGTCGTCTGATGTGATGTCAGTTCGTCTGCTGTTGTGGAATGCATGGCTCGGTGCCAAAACCCCGTCCAATGCCTCATGCCATGCCTCATGGCATGCCTCATCTTCCCAATTCCACCTCGTACCTCCTACCTGTGCCTCCCATCGCTTGGTCTAGTGCCCCACCACCTCCATATCGCGTCATCCTGGCAAATGCAGCTCTGTAATCCTATTCCGCTCTCCTATCGTTTACCATAACCTTTTGTTGGCCCATGTAATCCATCATCCACAAACGTTGATACAATGCGTTTCACGGCTTAACACAATAGAACAATCTGCGTACATGGAAGGTCAAAAAATATCGCGATGAAGTCAGGTGGAGTACAGAACTTCAGTGGGAAAACGGAAACAGGGGAATACTCTAGTGACATGAAAAATACCTCTGGATGTGGTGGTTATGTTGTTGGTTCAATTTCCAATACCCATGGTAAAGGTTCGGGCTTCCGCACTTCGAATACCACAAACTGCAAATGCCTACCTGGACACTTTTCAGTTTCCATGGTTCCATTCCTCAATGCCTCCATGGTTCCATGCCCGCAGAAACTGGTTAAAACATCCTACCCGCAACACTCCCAACTACGGAAAGTGCCATTAAAGCCGAATTGCCTACACAGTCAAATTTAGCCATGTTTCCAAAACACCAGGGCTTAGTACATCTTCCCTGGCCGTTGTACACCAGGTATCTTCACTTTAGTGGAAGTACATGTAGCCTGAGTACAGAATAGGACATGCTGCACTGCATGAACAAGCCAAGCTTACTGCACTCACTTTTGCAGTGTATTCGATGTAGGTGGAGCCGAAAAGCTGAAAAATGTGGTCCTTCCACCCACATGTCGGTATATGCTTGTGTATTGAATATTTTATACAAGGAAAACTACCTGGAAAACTTCGATTCTGCAACCCATCGTGGTTGACGTATGCGCAATTCGGTAACCTTAAAAATAGCACCGATTGGGGCCGGAAAGTTCTCATTTTGCGTTTAGTCCACCCTTCAGTTCTCGTATTTGGTTCTGTGTGTGATGCCCTACGATTGGTGATTGGCCGTACCTGACAAGAGCTGCACGTCAAGTTGATCACTGGCACTGGCTGCACCGACTGCATCTTCTGCAATCAATGCACCAAATGCACAGACTGTACCAACTGCACCATTCGTATTCATGTAAAGCCGACATGCCTCGATTCCATCAACAAGTCTGGCCCAAGCAGCTATCCGCCAAATCTTCTAATTGCGGTCTTCGGGGTATGTGGGGACACACATTGATGTGTGTCCATGGCCTGGACTTCATGTTGATGAGACAACGGCCCCACTTCCACCCTTCGCCCGGAAAAACTGCCAGAGGTGAATTCTTACAGGTGAGCCTGTGTTACAACGCACGAATCAAGGACAATAGAGCAACATAAAGATCTTCGCTGGCCCGATCCCACAACCATCGTATATCACACTTCGCTTTGCCCCTGAATGAATGCTAATTTGCGGGGACAAATCTCCGATATCATACATGGTTACCTAGGCAAAAATAGCCGTGAAATTTGAGTTAAACCTTAATTGCGACTCCTGTCAATAAGCTTCACGCTCATGCTCCAGAACTTCCAAATTTCACCGCCCATTTTTCATACTCTTCGAGCCCTTCGCTAGAAACACTAGGTCGAATATACTTTAAACTATTCTTGAAGTCTTCCAAGTTGATCAGACGAATATTCTCCGTAGCAGTCAGCAACAAGGCGTCACCTAATGCTCTCAAGGGACCCATGGCTGAGTCCTTGGCCAATGCAGTGATATCTGAACCACTGAATCCTTGTGTCAATTGAATTAATTCATCGTAGTCCTCCTCTGTAAGAACGTTATTTTGATATTGCAATAACTTTTTGATTTGGGACTTTCTGGTGTCATCTTCTGGTAATGGAATGTACTGTCGTCTGACAAACCGTCTCCTTGCGGCCTCATCAATAGACCATGGCAAATTCGTAGCCCCAAGGATCAATACGCGTGAAACATCCTCAGATTCTCGTCCTGCGGCTGCACTTGACAATTCGGACCATTGTACCAAAAACTCATTCTTAATTCTTCTGGAACTTTCAACCTCGCCCTCTGTACGCGAGCTCAAAAGAGAATCTATTTCATCCACAAACACAATTGATGGTGCTAATTTTCTAGCCAATAAAAATAATGCCTTCACAAGCTTTTCAGATTCTCCCAAGTACTTAGATGTTAACGAAGAAGCACTTATAGAAAAAAATGTTGATTTTGATTCAGTGGCCACTGCTCTTGCCAACATTGTTTTTCCTGTACCAGGTGGTCCAAAAAGTAACATACCTCTTGTTGGCTCTCTGAGGCCCTTGAATAAATCAGGTCTCAAAAATGGATAGACAACAGCTTCTTTAAGAGAATTCTTTGCACCTTCCAATCCCACAATATCATCCCAATAAACTTCATCTCCTTTTACCACAATATCATTCAAAATTTGCCTGGCGGCTTGATGGTCAATTCCTTTGATTGTCTTGATGAATGCCTCCTCCGTTTCTTCGAGTGTATTTTCGGTATCAGGATCAGCACTATTTGACTCTGGAACTGGAGAAGTAGAAGTTGATTTTGGTGAAGTACTGGTCTTTTTGATTTGTGGCTTCGTGGACTTCTTTGTTGGTGAACCATTTTTTACCGGAGCTTTGACATAATTATATGAAATGTTATTTGAAGGCTTTGGTTTTGGAATTGCCTTGGGCTTAATTGTAGATTTGGGTACCGTTTTTGAAGATTCTATTTTAGTTGGAACTCTAGGAGTCTCTCTAGTAGAAACTTTAGGTTTAGGCTTCGAAGTATTCTTCATCAAAACATTAATATTCAATGGTTTTGGTTTATTGTAGATATACCTGTTTGTAGATGATATAGCTGCTGCTGATGCCGTTGCCCTATTGTTTTCGGAATCATAATGATTTCCATTTGAAGGCTTTCCATATGATGCAGATTGCTTCGAATGCAGTCCTGAAATGTTTTGTTTAGCTCTAGTCCTTGGTTGAGCAACCTCTGGAACTTTTTTGATAGTCATCTCCTGTAATGCACGATTTGGAGTTTCCTCATCACTAGCATAGTAATCCAAAAGTAGATCATCATGCTCGTAGTTGTTGTAGTTAGAACTGGATGGACCCATTCCTTCATCCAAATCTATCAAGTTAGGTTCATCAGATAATGCAGATAACCCTGATGAAGTACGAGAATTGTTAATTTTCTCCCAATTTTCACCATACTCAACAGAATTTTGATCAAAGTCGTCAAACAAACTCTCTGCTGACTTGGTAGGTTTTGCTGATGATGAAGATGAGCGTCTAGGGGGCGCAGGCTTTGGCCATGAAAGGTTTGCTGCTTTAGACGCTTGGTTACTCTTTGATTTGGATAAACCAGGATTCGACCCAGATCCAGGACGTAACGATTTGAGCATTGACCGAGGGGTACTAGTGTTTAACGTTTGCCTCTGACCTGTGCTACGAAGCGAAGGTACAGACATTGAGGAAGGACCGGTTTTGCCATAAGGAATGGACGATTGGCTGGTGGCTTTTGGAGCGGTCTTTTTGCGATTGATTTCATCTACCCGCATTTGTACACGGATCAAATGGCGGACATTTTCATCACGTATTTCTCTGAGTTCCAGGAGAATGTTGAGTTCATCGTTATTAAATTTGAAAGCTTGCTTTTCAAACATTTCGATTTTAAAAAGAAGCGACGTGTGAAGACTTTTCCAGCCCTTGAGCGCATCTTCCACTTGCAATTGTTCCTCCATGGTGATGTACTTGATGGAGAGGTTGCAGCAGTCATCGTAAGTCTGTTGAAGCTCTTCAATCACCGACAACTGAGGCGGTTTCTTTCGCAGAAAGAGTTTGGACATGGGTGTTTCGGGAACTAATGGGGAATAGTAAGAATGCACCACGGCTCAACGGTATCAAAATCAACTGAAATGATGTGAGAGCTCAATTTCGGGTGTTGTCGGATGGTAGAACTACTGAATTGCACCCAATGGTCTATGGTAATGGAGGTACTGGGGAAAAGTAAATCACTGACAGGACCGGTAAAAATGGCAGTAGGGAATGGCGGAAAGATTGGAAAGTGAGGGTGGAAGTTTTCAACGCCGAAAAAGAAGTTTCTAGAAGCTTTCGGTCCAGCTGGTGATAAGGGCACTGGATACGGGCAAGACAGGGTGGAATCAAAGTGGTCAAAGGAATACATTATGGCAATTGCGGGTCACGAGAAGATATCGTCACGTGATAGAGGGGCTGGAAGTGCGGCAGGGGCTACGGCTAGCGGTCAGGCCGGGGAAGCTTTGTGGGCTGTGTACTACTGGGAATTTTCTGGGGTCAAAAGGGTAGGTTTTAAGGGGGTTGGTGTGGATGTGGTGAGAGTAACGCTAAAATTAGAGCATTTTGTTGTTTACATGATAAACTGCTAATTTGCACACGATTTCAGTGCGGTGCCCCTAACCTGCAAAATCGCACCAAAGGGGAAGTGGTCTGCGCACGACTTTGCTGTGGATTATGGTGATTGCACTTTGGGTGATTGCATGTTGACATTTTGCAGTTTGTAGTGAACAGTTAGTGTTTGGCAGTATGAAATCCATACTGGCGTATGGACACGTCCTACATCGGCTCTACACTTCGAAACAGAATCGTTTCGTATCACGGTGAATGTCGTGGCATAACGGGACACCCCGAAGTTTCTAACCTTCGGCATATTCTTGATAGACACTTTTATCTCTCCGTACTTTCAACAACAATCTCACATGTAGCCCGTACCACACCAAGACTGATCCGTTTCAAGGCTCCCTAAGTGAATAGGCAAGCCAAGGTCCAGATGTAAACGCCTAGATGCAACCACGAACTAAATACTAATTGGTGCCAAATTTCCGGATGCAACTTTCTGACCTTTTCAACTGGGCATCACCAGTTCTTATATACTCCTGGTTCGATATCCGGGTAACCCCTATCCTGACATTTTGGCCGGGTAAGCAAATCTATCATAGTATTCATAGGGTCTCACCTTCGTGTATTAGAGTAGCTCAGTTAGCCTTCTTCATGGGTCTTTCCGATATATTGGTGCCTGTCGCCGCCTTCCTATTGACTGTGGCTGAATTTATTTTGAGATATTCCGTCAACACTGCCGTTTTTTTGTCACAAACTTACCCCAATGCCACCCAAATCGTGGTAGGAGTATTGTTGGTTTACGTGTTGTACAAATTCCTTCGAAAATTGATCAAGTTTTGGGTGGGGATTTTAGTTGCTACATTGAAAACAGTGGTGTTTTTCACCATAGTTATCACTCTCTTTGCTGTCTATCTTCGAGGACTTTCTCGCATTGTCAATCAAGATATTCCTTACCTCAAATCAGTATGGGCAATATACCAAGACAATGTTGAACCCTCCTCATATATAGGTGGAAGTAGATTTGTGGATGCTTTTGCTCAAATTACAAACATTAGGTTAGATCACGTTTTTGCTCCCGTCAGAGAACCACTTCAATATTCGAAAGAATCCTCATATTCAGGTCCTGAAAGCAACGATTACGACCCTTCAGAATACTTGAACTACGCCCAAGAACATTTCACACAAGCAAGGGAATTTTTTGATAACTTTGAATTTTCCGTCAATTTCTGAATTAATTATTTCCGAAACATATGTTACATACTTTCCCTACAGCGTGAAATCTCCATATTAAACTTGAACGACATTTCAGCTTTCTAGCAATCAAATCTCAAATGCAAGCTTACTTGATGCGATTCTGACCACGGAGAATCACCCATGATACTATCAATGACTTTTAATGAATACTAATACAGGCGAAATACATTGTTGATGTATTCCTACTGTCTACACCAATGTATTTGTAGGATTAATTTATTAACAATTTCTCGTTTCAAATCTATTATCTAAACCTTTTCTTTATTTGGTTTATCTGGAAGTTCGTCGATGCATTGCATTCCGTGATCTTGAACGAAGAAGCTGCTCAATAAACAAACACCTATCAAAGGAATATTAAGAATGAAGAAGTTATGAATTGCACGCATGTACATGGTTTTTACAACTTCTGTTTGAGCATTACTGAGCAGTGAAGAATCAATATGAGTGAAAATATGCGTTTTCATATAGTTAAGATATGCTGGACTTAAAATGCGTTCATCTTGTTGATGATCAATTTCTTTCAAAAGACTATTCGACACAATTAATGATGCAACAGCAACACCGACAGCACCGCCAAATGATCTTAACACATTTCTGGTACTAATCACCACAGCTCTCTCTGATTTACGAGATTGTGCTTGTGCGGCAACCATGGTTGGTTGGAACGTCCATCCAATTCCCCAACCCATTATAAGCAAGATCACAACTACCACACCATAGCTAGTGTTTGTATTGAAAATCATTGCCAAACCACATGAAAGTGTCCATAAAACGTAACCACCAACAATGATTAATTTATAATGGCCCACTCTAGAAATAATTTGGCCAGAAATAATTGACATAATTGACATTGGCAACACTAAAGGAAGAATGAATACTGAAGAATGGATTGAATCTAATTGCCTGACAATTTGAAGATAGTAAGGGAGATAGTACAAGAAACCGTAGTATGCCATTCCGAAAAAGAAGTTAGAGAGTAAAATAATTGACAAAGAGGGTCTTGTAAACAAAATTAATGGAATCATAGGGAGTTTTGGGATCTTCCATTCGATCAATAAGAACCCGATCATACAAACTCCACCAATCACAAACATAATGATCACAAGCTTACTGCTCCAAGAATAAGTAGAGCCTCCACCGCTGATCGGAATAAGTAACAATGTCAAGCTTCCGGTAGAAAAGAATAAACCAAAATAATCAATCTTTTTAAACTTTTCCTTTCTGGAGAGAACATCGGAAAGTTTTTCAGAGTTTGATTTATCGTCAATTAAATACCAAATGGTTATCATTACGAGAAGAATCAAGCCTGGCATCATATGGTAGAAATTTCTCCAACTGCTTTTTTCCACAAATGCAGCCATAATAAAGGGACCTAATGCATTTCCTAGACCAACCTGGGCACCAAGAATTCCTTGATATTTACCTCTTTGCTTCAAGGTAACAATATCACTTAACATGACCATGGTCAAAGATTGAGTTCCACCAGCTCCTATACCAGCAAAAGCCCGAAACACATAGAATTGAGGTCCCGTTTTCACGAATCCACATATCAAGTCTGCTACTGCCAAAATCCCCAAAGATGTCAAAAGAATATTCTTTCTACCAAAAATGTCTGCCATACGTCCAAACAATACCTGACAAACGGTGTTGGCCAATAAAGCTGCCGTACCAGCCCAATTGATGGTAGTTTCAGCATTGAGATCCTTTGCAATTTGTGGCAATGCAACGGTGAGACCTGTCAGGTCGCAAAATGAGATGAAGAGTCCCAAAGAAAGTGCAGCAAGACAGATAAGCAACTTTTTCAAAGGAAGAATGTTAAGATGAGCATCACCCAAACGATCAGCCAAAAGAAGTTTTTCATTGGGAGAATTCTCGGTTGTCAAGTTCTGTTGTGGGTAGTCGCCTGTCGATATCGTTCCCGCAGTGGTTACGGGGTCCAACGAGCTTTGGTGTGACGAGTGGTTGTCATCAACTGTGGTGTGTTCTCGATGAAGAGAATTTCCATCATTTGATTTTGCAACCAGGCTTTGATGAGAAGTGGGTTGCATAATTGCTTCACATAACGCAGGAGCTTTGGCAAAGCAGAAACCTCTGCTTATATATGTTTTTTCGGAGCGGAAACGCAAACCGGAGTTCTAGTGTATCGTGACATCAGGTAACCAATATGGCAAACGCCGGGAATTAGCGCTTAAATGCGAAAACATCAATTTAAACTTTTTTAACACGTCAAAAAAGACACATTGCATAATACCGAGAACCTGCAGCAAGAGCATTGGATATGAACTTCTTTATGCTACAAGATGATGAACTTCTTGAGGGTTTTCCCTCAAAATCATTTTCTTGCGTATTCCGCTTTCTTTACCTTGAGGCGCGAGTTGCGTGCGATGTGCTTAATAATTTCCACATAACAGATCAATTGGCCCATCGCTGCGTTGCAAGTTCACTGTGTGTAGGACAATGATGCATGTTTCTCGGAGCCGAGTTGCGGATTAGTTGTATTCCCCGCACTGTCATAAAAAGACAAGTGTAATCAATGGTACCTGGAGAGAAGTAGCAAATATAGGGGTTGATCATACCTGTGGAGCAATGGAGTAAAGTGCATTATTTAAAGTTCAATGGATTTGGCTTTTTAGCAGTGTAGGATAAGAGCTAGTTAAGTGGGCCAATCAGAAGCCATTTGAAATAAGTCAATTTTTCAAATTTTCCATAAAATTTCTTTAACCATTTCTAATCTTTAGCGAGGTCAGAGTTAACAGATTGACATACATGGAAGTTAAAGACAATCTGTTACAAAAAATTGTTAGGGAATAATGGGTTGTCATTTATTATTGTTTGTGATTAGACATTGAGTGTACATATGTTTTGTAATCAGGAAAGACATTGTTCCTATAGAACTTTACTGGATGTAGAAACCCAATATGTCTCTCAACAAGAAGACTTCGTGGCCAAGTTGGCTAAGGCGTAAGACTGTTAATCTTAAGATCGTGAGTTCGACCCTCACCGAGGTCGCTTGTTTTTAATTTTTTAATTTTCTCACTATCATTCTCTTTATCCTTTTTTGCTCCTAGTATGAAACGAACTAGAATGTAGGCCAAATTCTACCATAGGAGAATCATTATGAAAAACTATGTTATGGGCAGAATTGTTAATGAGAAATGAATTACATTTTCGATATGCTGTGCGAACTCCTTATTGTGAACTTGAATTGTCATGGAATTCCTGATCTGTTAGTACAATAATGTTTCGCCATATACTGTGTATTTCTTGATTTAATTCTTTCCCTCATGCTATGAGCTGAAAATGCTGATAAAAATACCAACTACTTAGAAGTTCGAAAAGATTCAAAGATTCAAGGGAGAAGACAGAAATTGAAGTACCTCCATAGGTCAAACAGGACAACTTTTACAAGCGATTGTGATGTCGTCCTTCAGCATTGCTTGCATATACAAGCCCTACAGTATATCAAAATATTGTTTATTACAATAATTTACTTCTTTCCACTCTTCTTGATTCCTCCACCGAGCAATGGACCTCCTTTCTTGGCCTTGTCAGCCATGGCCTTTCTAGCTTGAGCATCAGCCTTTTGCTTGGCCTTGAAGGCAGCATCATCTTCATCATCTTCGACAACTTTCTTCTTTGGGGCCTTTAAAGGTTTGGCCTTACCTCCTTGACGTCCAGACATTGTAGTATTTGGCTTGGGTTTATTGGTGAAATGTCCAATTTCGAGCCTTTAAGATGAGCACACTACGGATGTAACCTGCAAAAGGAACATAACATGCAAGTTAATTATAGTTTTTGAGATTACATGTTATAATACAAAAGGTTTTGCACATTACATCACCCATAAACCACTTCGACAGAAACTTCCTATACCCTTACACCGAATACATCATGGGTATATTGACCACCCAAGATAAGGAGAAGATCAAGCGTTCTGTCCCCAAAGCAAATAACAAAATTATCGATGCCACGGTGGCAAGAGTTTACATTGCATATCCAGATCCCACCAAATGGACCTATACGGGACTTCTGGGTGCAATTGCATTAGTGGACGACTTAGTTGGTCATACATTCTTTCTCAAGCTCGTGGATATCGTAGGAAGCCGTGGTGTTCTCTGGGATCAAGAATTGTACGTCAATTTTGATTACAATCAAGACCGTAAGTTCTTCCATACCTTTGAAATTGAGGATTGCTTAGTGGGACTCTTATTCGAAGACTCCAATGATGCCACCCATTTCCACAAGAGAGTTACAACCCGTCAGAAACACGGCTCCAAGCAAACCATCAACAACAAAAATGCAATTGCATTGAAGGATCGGGCCGGGCCTGTTGGAAAACAAGCACCAGGTCCAAGAGGTGAGTTTACTGATGTGAATACTGCCCAAAGATCCAGAAGGGCAAAAGGTGTTTTATACTACGATGATGTTCCTCCTCCAGAATGGCGCTCCTTGTATGCCGAATTGGAGGCTGCAGGAATTACCGAAGATATGATTGCAGATAATAGAGAGTTCATCAAGGACTATATTGCCAAGCAGGGTGGTCCATTGGTAGGTTTAGAACCACCAATTCCCCGTAAATTACAAAGAAAACACGAAGAAGTGGCATCGAAACCATCTAGAGTGTCATCGTCGTCTTCTCAGAAACCTAAGAAAGCACCACCACCACCACCACCACCCCAAGGTGGATCTGCTCCATCTCATGAACGATCCCCAAGCCCTCCCACTCCTCCTCCACACGATTACGATATTGCCGACACTAAGAGTGATTCGGAATCATCTCTTGTATCCACTCCTGTCAGTGCAGAGCCATCGAAACCAAGATTCAGATTACCTCCTGCCAATGCTGTTGCACCTCCGGTAACTAATTCTCTGTTACCTCCACCTCCACCTCCCAATTCTCAGCAACAAAGTGGTCCTCCGTTATTACCACAGGGAGCAAGACCAGTTCCAGGTCCCCCCGGACAACCAGCTGTTCCTGGTGGATACGGCCAGCCATATCATCAGGTTCCTCCACCATTTGGTCAGCAACATAACAGCGGACCACTACCACCTCTCAGAAATGCTCACGGTCCTCCAATGCCACCTCCTAGAGCCAATAATGGTCCAGCACCTCCTCCTCCTCGTGCAGGTATGCCACCCCCACCCCCACCACAACGTAATGGAGGACCACCACCTCCCCCACCACCAAGAGCAGCTAGAGGAGGACCACCACCTCCACCCCCACCAAGAGCAAGTAGAGGACCACCAGCACCACCTCCAGGTCATCCTACAACCACAAATTATTCTCCACAAGGCCAACTTCCACCGAACAGTTATTCACCCCAGGTCCCACCAGCCCCACCAATTTCTACAGGCCCTGTTTCTCCTCCTCCAGCACCACTTGCTTCATTTCCACCACCTCCCCAAAGAGCTCCACAGCAAACACCATCAGCTGCCGTCTCATCTCCACCACCTCCACCACCACCATCAGCTGCCGTCTCATCTCCACCACCTCCACCACCACCAGCAGCAATGAGTACCGGAGGAGCTCCCCCTCCTCCTCCACCACCTATGCCAGATATGTCCTCCTCCTCACAAGGTGAACAGACCGGAGATGTTGGAAGAGATGCCCTTCTTGCTTCCATCAGAGGAGCAGGAATCGGCGTTCTTAAAAAGGTGGATAAGTCTCAATTGGAGAAGCCTCTTGTCCTTCCTGAATCAGGTAACAATATTGCAGCTGCTCTGGCTGGTGGTGCCCCTAATGGACCTCCCGCCACAATGGCAGATGCATTGGCTTCCGCATTGAGCAAGAGAAAGGGCAAGGTAGCCCAAAGTGACGACGAGGACGATGATGATTGGTAAATAGCATGCATGTACAATCCCAAAATGGAACTTGTAGAGATTATAGATCACGTGGACACAGGTCACATGACCACAACCATCTCATAAAAATTTACTGATAATGATAAACTCGAATTGTACTCCAATATGTCCAAAAGTAGAACCGATTTAAATCAGCTTCTCGAGTCGTATAGCGAGGCTCTCCAGTACTGGACGAAAAGCTTGGTAGAATCGCAAATAACATCGGAAATTAAAGCTGCAAAGGTCAAAGAACCATTGGATGAGCTTAAGAAGTTGGCCAAGTTGATTCGAGCTCATGCTACAAAGGTGGGTATCATTTTCAAGCCACAAAACCTTTCAAAGGACGCCACACCAGCATATAACACCGTTCAGAAACTCTCTGAGACCTCGGTTTTACTCGTTTCTGTTGTGGTACAATTGCAACCATCGGTGATATCTCAATTATTCTACGATGAGGTGTTGTTACAGATCAAACAATTGTTAGCATCGAATATTAGCTTTACAGAGGAATTGAAGTCGGTTTTGGAAGATGTGGACGAGTTGGCCAAAGATGAAGTGACCAAGAAAGACGAAATAAACGGCAGATTAGTGGCTATTGGTAAGATATGGACCAATTGTGATAACATTTATTCTCTAGTTGAAAATGGAAAATTGGCATTCTTGACTGAGAAAGTCAAGCAAAACATAATCTTCATTGATGACGGGCTTGAAGAATTCGAGGAATGGTGCGAGGATCCCCAAGGAGCCGATGATGATCCATTTGGTTTGGAGAGTGAAGATGAAGAGGAAGAAGACGATCTTGACGGAGCCAATCCTCCTAGCAACAACGATAAATCCATAAATGAAGAATTGTCAAGATATGGTAAAGTTTGGCTCAAAAAGATTGAGTTGATCAAGCTTTTGTTGGCATCATTCAAGAAATCCTTACCAAAAGCGACTACAGGTGAACAAATCGACACCATAAATTCATATCAACAGAACATCGTTAAATTGACAGACAAGTTGATTGTGGACTTGATGTTAAATGGTACTATTGACGAAGAGGTGGAAGAGATAGCAGAAAACTTATCTAAAGAAGCAAAGGCCATGTCCAAGCATGCACAGAGCATTCATTCTGGTAACCCCAAGAAGAGCAAGTGGTACGAAACTTGGACAACCAAGTTTTAAGCTCAAAAGCGTGCGAGTTATTGGGTTAATCCTAAGTACCTGGCATGGTGCTTTGCATGGTCTTCCACGAAAGAGCTGATGAAGAAGTACGAGTGATCGTATCCATCCACCAAGTGTAAGTCAACCTTACCAGTATAAGCAGATTCTTTGGCTGCAGCCACAAAGTTTTCAGGCTGGAGCTGGTGGTCTTTATAATAGAAGGAATCTTGGGCTCCTTGATGGATTAATATATCTGGTTGATTGGAATGATTGTAGGATTTAATTAAATGAGTTGGGTCATATTTATACCAATCCTCCTTGTTAGCACCCAAGTAGTTACCGAATGCCTTTTCACCCCAAGGACAGTTCAGGGGATTTGAGATTGGAGCAAAAGCGGATACTGACTTGTAACGACCTGGATTACTTAAGAATCCCGAAAGCGCTCCAAATCCTCCCATTGAATGTCCAGTGATTGAAATGTTGTTAAAGTCAAGGTTTGGGAAGTGCTGAGACAACTTTGATGGCAATTCTCGGTGTACATAAGAGTACATGTTGTAGTTCTTTTTCCATGGTTCTTCGGTTGAATCCACATAGAATCCGGCTCCAGATCCAAAGTCCCAGGAGTCGTCTTCTCCAGCAATTCCGGCACCTCTTGGAGAAGTATCCGGGAAAATAACAGCAAATCCATATTTGTTGGCAAAGTATTGAAGGAAGGACTTTTCAGTTGCGTTATTAGGAGTGCATGTCAATCCCGAAAGATACACCAAAACTGGTATTTTATCAGACCCAGATGAAGGAACAAACACATTGACGTCCATCTTTGTGTTTGTAGAGTCAGAATCATGACTCAATTTGTGGAGAGTACCATTGAATTGTTGGATTTGGGAGTTGGTGGTGAACATTGTAGGTGATGGCAGAAGATGTCACTTTCAAGAGTGGTTTTTTATAATCGCGGGCGCAATTGCATACTCAAAAGGGATAAGAAATCCGGAGGTGATTTTAGGGAAAAATTCCGTTCTTGGAGCATTTCCCGAAATTTGCAATCATATCACTACGAGGATCAAACATTAGTTAATATGTATTTATGGTACTTTTTTGTAATCCTTAACCACGGAATAGCCTGCTAATAAATAAACCTATAAACTGGATTTTCCTCTGGGCTCGAGAGGTAAAAGTAAAGTCATAAAGCCCGAAGCTAAGAACAAAGCTCCCGATACGAAGATTGGGGCGGATGATGTAAGATCAGCATAGATGGCGATGATGGGAGCAAAAACACCAAAAACTCTATTGAATGAAGATGCAAGCCCCACACCAGTTCCACGAATTTTTGCATAAAAGATCTCTGGGGTGTAGGCATATAAAACACCATACATGATGTTAGAAAAGAAGGAGAAAGCACAGTTCCATCCCAAGTAAGCATTGGCATTTTTGGCGGTAGTTGAGGCGAAAAGGAAGACACCAGTCAAAATCAATGAGCCGAACAAAGTTCCCTTTCTACCAATTCTCAACTCAACCAATAATCCAGCAAGGAGAGAACCTGGAACACCAATCACAGACACGATCAACGAGTTTCTATAAGTTTCATGAACACTCAAGGGCTTGTTGGCATTACCATTACTTCTCGTTTCAAGGTAAAAAGGAAGGAAAGCATTGTACAATGGGAATGCAAGACCAATCAATCCCCACATGAAAATGATAAGGAAAGAAGACCAAGCCATACGCTTGGTAGCAAAGCATTGACGGACATGTGAAAGGTTGAACTTGCTAATTTTTTCCTTGAGCAATTGGTTATTGTTCAAGAATGTATTTGAAGTAACTGCATCAACATCTTTGACTCCAAAAGCATGATCAATGCGTTCTAAGTCCTCAATAGTAAGTGGTGGGGGCTTCTTATTGATGGCAGCTATCCGATTGAGGGATTCAAGGGCCTTTTCGTTATTTCCACGAGCCAAGTAGAATTTTGGAGACTCGAACACTCTGAATGCAAAACGAGCTGCAAACATTAACAAAGTTAAACCACCCACAGTGAACAAGAAATATCTCCAGCCCCAATTGTCAGCTTTGTGACACACAGATGAAGAATCGTCACAAGAAAAATTACTGATAAGAGCCCAGGACAACAAATTTGCAATGATTTGTCCAAGGGCCCACCATGAAGACATGGCAGTCAAAATCCATTGGTGAGTAGAAGGCAAAGCTTCCAAGAAGATAGCTGAATCCACTGGCAAGTTACCACCCACACCAAAACTCCAAAGGGCACAGAATACCCCGATGGCAGCGAAATTAGGAGACGATCCAGCAACAAGTCCGAAAATACCAGTGATCAAAAAAGTGAAATTGAAAGCCCATCTACGTCCAATGATATCCGACGACAAAGACCAGAAAGCTGCACCAGCCAATAATCCTAAATTTTGGGCCAAAGTAAGAAAAGGCGCACGGTGTGGAGGAGAATGGACACCATCTACTTCGTTCAAACGGGCAAGAACCAACGAAGTAACTACTGGCCAAACATTATCGGCCATCCAGCCGAAACCTGCCACCACCAACAACCCGTATTGGTAGCGACCGAAGCCAATTTCATCAATGGCTTGCGAGAGTAACTTGGACTTGGCAAGATAGACGGGGTCCCCATCTTCGGGGCGAAACAAATCAGAGGCGTCTGATTCACTGGCCAGATCCAATTTGATCGACTCATTGATTTCAATTGGCCTGTTGTTCTTGTCGGCAAGAGCCTTGACAGCGACGTCTTCGGAAGACATTTTCAAGTGTGATTTTGAGATGCAATAGCAACTGCTCACAATGAGCTATTTTAAGTGGTGAAAAATTGGGGGTGTTAGAAAGTCGGACAACTGTAGAAGCGACTATTGAATTTCCGTAGGTGAAGTGATAGCGAAAGTGGCAGCGAAAGTGGCACTTATGTAGGGGACATTGCTAATATAATAAAGGGCCTGTACATGCAGTGATAGCACCTGCAGGTAGCCTTGCGCCTGCACCCGCAGGCCAACCTGCAGGCGATAATCTGTGGCTTCGATTGCAAATTGAGGGTGATTTCACGGCACGGCAATATCAGCCCCAGTGGCAACGTGAGATAAAGGTCATCGTTTCGCCAATAGAATCGATGGAGGGGTTATCAATGAGATTTTGGTGTGGGATGAACTCAAAATTTACGAATAAGTGGATCAAGGTGCTAATTTGATGGGGGTTTCCACACATTTTGGATTCTACGTATTGCACATAGCGCATTAAAATGAATGGCACATACATATTTATCCGGATGTGGGGCTGCACTTGAACTTTGCAGTTCTATGCAGGACAACAATAAGGGGGTACCGGGAGTTTCTGTTAGGGTGTCTGACAGGAATGCCAACTGGGCAAGACCAATTGGTGCTAACCGGCTGGGTTGTGTAGCCTTGTATAATGCTGTTGATATTATGCAAAACACCACAAAATGGGTGAAGAAAAGAAGGGATCTACACAGAAGATATTATGACCGGATTGGTATCGTTGCTCTATCTTTGTGGAAGAACTTAAAACTGGCATCCACGGTCAATGCCACCAGAAATCAGCGGACATGGTTTCGGTTAGGATTCGAATTAGATCCATGCTTCTGGCGAAGCTAGTTTTTTTGCTTTCGAACAATACTCCTAACAATTTTATTATTCCAGGTGTCCATGAATTATACACAATGCCGTACCACACGGTTAGTATACCTTCCACAGCAAATATTCGAGAAATCGTCCAGACTACCCTGGCCAATAGGCATATTTGAATATGACTAATTTTCACAAGAATTAAAGGCGATTAATCGGAATAATTCTGCAGCCATCAGATACTTATTCAGCCCTAATTTGGTGGGCAAAACCTCTCCACAAGACGTGATATTGCGAAAGTGGCATAGGTCCAGGATCCACAGTTTGAAACCCTGTGTTTTGGAGGATTCTTGGAAGGACACGAACCTAATGCCAATATTTTGCAAGCATTTTTACATCACAGATAGGACCCCTAGAATAGAATATATTAGCATTTAATTTTATTGTCGGGTTTGGATCAACAAGCCGAAATATTTAGCTGTATTGTAACCAGTGTTTCTGATTTGGGTCTAGACCGGGTTCCTAGATTTCTAAGACACAGAGATCTGATTCTAGTCAAATATGTGATTTTTTTTTGGTTGTTACAAATTACGGTACAAAAATACAATGTTCCTGACACTGTGGACTATCAAGGCTTCCATGCCTGGAAGCATGTCATCTCCTGGGGAGGTTCTACAAAGCTTTTTCATTGCGTCGTATATTGGTTTTCCAAGATGCACTTTAGTTGACTCTTTTAAATTCGTAAGACTTTCCACCTCTAGTCCAGCTCAACTCGTATTCTTCCACCTGCCAGTGTTTGAACCAGCTTTTGACGGCAGTCATACCTTCTCTATGTGCTTTTCCTCTGCCACCTTTTTTGGCATTCTCTTTGGTTTCCCACCAACAAGTAGCCAAGTTTTGCCCATGAACATCATCAGGAGTACCAAACCAGTACTTGAGCAAACCTCCCGAGGCGTTGGCCTCTTCGTGGGAATCCTTATCAACTTTGGCAAGGAATCTTCTGTTGTCTGCCGAAGCCTGCACCTCGGGCTTGAGAATCAGTCTAAATGCAATTACGTAGAACGTCAGGGGCTCTATTTCGATACCGAGCTGCTGGGCATAGTCTTTGGCAAGCTCCACTACCTGGTCTATGTTGAACGCTTTGTCGTAATCTTCAAATGCATACTGGCTGTTTTGGGGTTCGAATGATTGTAATGCTAATGCGAGTATTCTCTTGGAGTCGGGCACTTTCGTCAAGTCCAACCAGTGTTCTTTCTCATAATATGGCGACGATCTTATCAGATCTATGTCTCTGACATCAAGTCTTATAGTGGCCTTGTGTACTGGGGTAAGGAGGTCAAAATCATCCTCGATTCTAGCAGTATGGGAAACAGTCATAGCAAAGTTTACTTTGTTACACTTTGGAATCTCACAAATTTAAGTAGATAGCCGAACATTAAAGCCACAATTTTGTTTCTCTTTGTCACTATGTACATAGTTGCCTATACAGCTGACGTTATGGTACGTAATCTTGCCACAGTAAGGTGCCAACCAAAGGGTGCAACTTAGTAAACTCACGTGAAATTAGGTAGTATTTTGACACTATTGTCAGTTCCGGAATTACCAGATATGAAACTTCCGTCAGGTTCGAAGCAGAATCTTTTTTCCATATAGGCTTTTCCAATTACAAACTTCCCTTTCGGTGCAAGGTGTAAGTTTCGGCAAGAAAGGAGGCTTTGTGTTGGGAATCTTAACGGGATTTCGTTTTCCGAAGCTTCTAGAACCCTTCCTGGTATCTAGGAATGGAGATATCCGGCATAGAAACCACCTTAGCCTCCATCAAAAATGTTCACTATCTGGGCTTCAGCGAAATCATGAAATTTTTTAGTGCTAGCCAAATCCCAAATCGAGGGAAATTCAAACCTGAAAATTTATAAGCTAAACTTTTTTATTATCCCTCTATATTTCGGCACCATGAAGAAAATTATAGAAAATTTATGGATCCACCGTCAAGTGGGCCGAAGATAAGCTAATTCGGCTATCTATGGTGTAAGTTACTTTTTTATGAGGTTACGCAAAGTTGGGTTTAACTCCGTGTATCTCCTCCAGAAGTCATCAATTCCGCTTGCAGGTATTGGTAATACTGCCAGCCGCCATGTCGACAACTGGGTCTAATCACCACACCTACCCCATAATATTTGGTGACTATTACTACTATTATTATTTCACAGGTGCTAAATAATTACACCAGTCGGTGATTCCAAGTAGGTTTATGCTGTTGTGTATTTTATCTGGGTGCAGCAAAGCCCGACCGGCGATCCGACATTCCAGAAATAGTGGGAATGGAATATATACCCGGACCCTTGAGGACTTCACGGAGGTTACCTCGGCATCGCATTTAAGTCGAAAATATTGGTGATAATACGATGAGACCGTTGCCCAAAAATATCGCAGTCTAAGGGGATATTATGGATTCCAACATTTACATAGACTTCACTTAGTGATTATAGTGTGACGAATCAGCTCAGAACAGATGCGGACCAGATACTCAGGTCATTCCTTCGCAAAGAGTTGCTGAAGCTAGGTAAAAAATGCATCAAGGAAATGTCGAAGCATGTAACATGCACGGATTTATGTCGTACATTCCTATCTAACCGTTGAAATTGTTCTCGGATGAACGAAATTGTTGATTTTGAAAACAACTCTGTTCTGGCCATTACTCCGAATTGTGCATATGCATACCATGGGCCTATAGTTGCAGTATGGGCATCATTTTTGCGGATAAATAACCTCTGTAGTTGATACGCATATTGCAAGCCAAATCACAAGATTGATCACAGTTGATGAAGTTGACCAACAATTGGATGATGTAATTCTCTTACGGACTTTGAAAATGATATTGTAGCCCATTGCGATGGGAGCTCTGAACACTAGCAACAATTTCAAAGCCCTAGTTGATAACGCAACAAATTGGTTACACAAATCGCCACCAATGCTGATGGTACGTCATCAGTGATAATATCAGCAATAACGTATAATTTTAAACTCACAAATCTCAACTGGAATTATAAATTATAACACAACAATATACTTAGGACTTCTGTTCTATAAGAAATCCTCGAAATTGTATAGATTTTCCTCAATTCATTATTTGTGGATTCAAAGTAACATCCTTCTTCAATGGTTGTTAATAGCTGAAAGTGACGGAACTTAAAGTAGTGTGATCGACATATTAGTTTCGGGACACAATTAGTTAACAGATCATCCGATATAGTGTAATGGCTATCACAGTCCGCTCTCACCGGGCAGATCCGGGTTCGATTCCCGGTGTTGGAGCATCTTCTCATTTCCGATATAGTGTAATGGCTATCACAGTCCGCTCTCACCGGGCAGATCCGGGTTCGATTCCCGGTGTTGGAGTTATTCTTTTTAAATTGCAGTGACATCATCTAAAACACTTTCAAAGTCCTTTAAGCAAGCTACTAATGAGGTCTTTTTGAAAAAATTGGTACATGGACCAACTGGGAAACAAATCTCCGCTTATCAGTGAATTTATCAGTGAATTCTAGTAATTTTCATCCTCAGCCTAGAGTTCTAATTCTGGGTAAAAGTGCCAAAAATTACCACTTTATACCCTCAAAAAATTGAATGATATTTTGGAAAACTTCCAATAGTATCCGAATTACTCAAGGTATTTATATGCTTCCTAAATTTATCCCTATTGCATCTTAAAGAGTCATCACTACATAGAACTTATAGAGACCACACGTGACACAAAACTACCATGTGAAGTTAATGGAATTGGATAGTAAATCTACCCCACAATCACCATGAGGCTGGAGGGTCAATTCATGGAAAACATCTACAGTTTTGCCGAGAGAAACTATTTGGGCCTGAACCATTCGGTATGGACGCGGATTCCTCAGTCTCGTCGAGCTGCTGTATTCATTTTGCTCTTCTTGGGCAGTATGGGAGAACTTCGAGTGATTTTGACCAAAAGATCCTCTAAATTAAGAAGTTTTCCGGGTCACATCTCGTTACCAGGTGGAAAGGCCGACTTTGAAACCGAAACAGAATGGCAGGTGGCCAGAAGGGAAATGATGGAGGAAATTGGTATTGATGAAAATAATGAAGACTTGAACAAGAAGTACGGTTTCGAGATAGAACATATCAATATCATGCCGAGTTATCTTCTGCGGACGTTCAGTGCCGTCCGTCCATGTGTCGGATTCATGAAAAATTTGAATGGATCTAGCATTTCTACCGATTTAAGAATTATTTTGAATCCAGGTGAAAGTTCCAGTATTTTTCTGTGCCCTCTTCGTGATTTCTTATATCCTGCAGCAGAAGAAGAACCACTCGAGTGCCTTGATAGGTCTTCGAACAAATTCAGTTGGGGAGGCATTCCCTGGGATCTCCGTTCTTATTTATTCACCCAAAATAATTCGAATGAAGTGGCATGGCTACGTGATATCAAGGATTTGAGTGCATCCGAGGAAGACTCAGACTCAGATCTCTCACCAACAAGATCCAAATCAAAACTTCAAGCGTGGGGAAAATTAGGATCAAGAAGAGATTCGGAGACGAATGAGAAAATTTATGACGTTTGGGGGCTCACCGCCAACATCTTACATGATTTGGCAGAAATTGCATACCTTGGAAAGGCAGAAAGGCAATTGGGTGAAGAAGAATTGATTTACAGCCTCTGGAAATATGGGAACCAGATGAAAGCACCCAAGAGGTCCGATGAAGAATCCAAATTGATTAGTTCCAAACCAACAGAAACATTTGGATTCAATGATATATTACCCAGAGCAGAGTTTCTCAGACTTCGGACATTGTATAAGCAATAATCTCAGAATAAATGCATATTTACTATTCTAATCTCCTAGTATGACTATTTCGGTAGGTGCATTATCGCCTGAAGTGGAACCTGAAGAGTATATCCTGCACACAATGGGATAATACTACTGTTAGATTTGATACTACAAGATCCATCCAACCAATTCATGAAATGGATGTTGAAAAGTTAGCACTGGTATTTGAAAATGTGTCAGTGAGCAAAAGAGAAGTGGATAATCATACAGAAATTGATTTTCCAACCAAAGAAACCAACAAAGAACTGGATTTGGACAAGAAAACATTCGAATTGCTTGAATTGGTTAATCAGTATGAGGAATTAATTGCTGATAAAAGGCTCAATTTTATCAATGGATTTCTCAATTTGAGTAGAGCAAACTACAGTGGACAGGTCTATGGTCAAGAATGCTGGGATATGAGGCCAAATTTGGCATCAAAAACTGTGGAATGGAACCAGCAGTTTGAACTCAAACAACATGAATATTCCAGCAGTAAGGTGAAGAAGCAACAAGAGAAGAAGAAGAAAGAGGAGGAGGATGAGGGGAAGGATGAAAAGGAGAATGACAAAAAAGAAAACACTACAAACAACAATGAATTGAAGAACAGAAATAAAAAAGTTCAATCAATCCAAAAGATTGCGGATATTGATGATGGTCCGGAGATCAAGGATCCAATGAAACAATTTGGGACATTAGTTCCATATCAATTGCGTTTAGCACAGAAAAAGTTCAATTCCGGATTGGAAAATTCAATACTGGCACTTAACTTGTCTGCAAAGATACAAGTATTGATTTCAGAAATCGAAGAAATCACAACATCAAATTAAGCCAAAAACAAAAAATGTCAATTCAAAGAAAATTCAATCTCATAATTTTAATTCACAGCAAGTTTATTTTTGGGAATTTCGGTTCTAATGAGTTAATACCCTACATGAAGTACCATAATATAATTAAGATCTATTTACTTTTCAATATCACTGTAGAGATCGCTGTCATTCTCATAATCTTGTGGATCCATTTCTGGACCATCGCTTTCACTTTCCATTTCTTCGTCAACGTCTTTGTCATCAGTAGTTGTGCCTTCTTGTCTAGCTTTTCTTCTTGCTTTCTTTTCTTCTTTAACAGCGTTCTTAGCTTTCAAGTTAGCTTGTTGTCTGGATCTTCTTTCTTCTCTCAATTTCTTTCTGAGGGCATGCTTCTTTTCCAAGGCCTTTTGTTCCAATTCAGACTTTTTGATATTAGCGTGATAGAGTGTCTTTGACGATCCTGCTAAACCTTCTTCAATCTTGACCAAAGACATGTTTATTCTTGGACCCAATTCTGTCAATTTAATGGCTCTCTTTCTGACAGAAGAATTTGTTTGTTCCGGTTTGTTTAATGAATTGATAGCCTCATTTTGAATGTCAACAATATTTTCTTCATCTTCAACCTCAGAATCCGAAGTAATTCCTCCAACAGAATAAGGATCCAACAATAAATCTGAGATATCGGAATTCTTTGACATGTTTGGTAAACGCTTATTTTGAATCAATTTCTTAACATTTCTACTCTCTTCAACGAGTTTCGTGTTGATAGCATAATGACGCAAGTCAAGGTTACCAGTCACTGGGTCTTTGTTGATCATTAAAACTCTCTTGATCGTGGAAACTTTAGTCAGTTGTGGTTGAATAGGTGGGAAGATATTTTGGAATACAGTGATCATTAACTTTTCATGGTTATCCACTTCGTCCATCTTGTTCAGGAATCCGTTCAATACCAACAATGGAGGGGCTAAAAACTCTTTGGAGTCTTTACCGACAGATTTGGGGTTCTTCAATATGTTTCTAACATCTTTTACCAAAGAGTAGGTGTTGATTTTGAACTGAAGAGTTGGACCACGAGGCATTTTACCCACACGCAAGGAGATATTACCAGTTTCTTCACTTTGATTGAAGATGAATAAGTCACTTACACCCAAAGGACCAGCCATGACGATGAAATCCTTGAGTCTGTTTGATTTCCGTTCTCTCAAGTTGATGGCTGTATGGGGCTGCATGACATTTCTGAAATCCTTCACCAACTGACTCAAGGAATGATTACGGAGTGAGCTTCCCAAACGAAGCACCATGGAACGAGGGATTTTGGCAAGTTCCTCCTCAGAAACCTTGGTATGGGTTCTAGTCTTGGTTCTTCTCTTAGCCATACTATAATTAGTTAAATGTAGATATAAAGCTCAGTCGACACGAAATCACACAGGAGAAAAGAACTGAATACTTGCTTGTTTTTAATAGACCACCAAGAGAAATCTTTTACTTAAAAATGCACTTATTGAATGGTTTCAGCCAAAATGTGTGAAATCACGAAGTTGTTGGTGGTGCTCACTTTTCCTCATCGCATCAAAAATTTGTCGATGCTCTTTCTGATTACATCGCAGATATGTCCAAAGTCAAGAAACAAAGCAGTGTTAAGTCCAGTGCCCGTGAATTGGCCGAAAAGATTAAGCGTAATGCTCTTAAGGAAAGAGCAGAGAAAGAACGTGCCCAAAAGGCCCAAAAAGCTCAGGTCTCTGAACAAAATATTCAAGAGGTAGTGGTCGATGATGAGGGTAATGGAGTAGAGGATGGCAAACCAATGGAATTCAAGACCTTTTCAGAGCTCAAACTCATTCCAGAACTTATGGAAGCTGTCGAACAGATGAAGTTTACCAAACCAACTCCTATCCAAGCACAGTCCATTCCTCATGCGCTTAACGGAAAGGACATTATCGGTTTGGCTCAAACAGGTTCAGGTAAAACTGCTGCATTTGCCATCCCTATTCTCCAGGCATTATGGTACTCCCAGTCTCCTTATTATGGATTAGTTTTGGCACCAACCCGTGAATTGGCTTACCAGATCAAAGAAACTTTTGATGCCCTTGGTGCCTCCATGGGTCTCAGAACTGTCTGTGTGGTTGGTGGAATGGATATTATGGATCAAGCAAGAGACTTGATGAGAAAACCACACATCATAGTGGCTACTCCTGGTCGTATCATGGACCATTTGGAACATACTAAAGGATTTTCTTTGAAAAACTTGAAGTATCTTGTCATGGATGAAGCTGACAGATTGCTCGATATGGATTTCGGACCAGCTTTGGACAAAATCTTAAAGATTATTCCTCGTGAAAGAACCACGTATTTATTCTCTGCTACCATGACCAACAAGATCGAGAAATTACAAAGAGCATCCTTGAAGTCTCCTGTGAGAATCGCCGTTTCTACCAAGTACCAAACCGCCGATAACTTAATTCAATCTATGATGTTGGTCAGTGATGGTTATAAAAACACTTACTTGATTCATTTACTTAATGAAAATGCTGGTAAATCAATAATTATTTTCACTAGAACTTGTGCTCATACTCAAAGAACTGCCATGTTAGCACGTATTTTAGGGTTTAGTGCTGTTCCATTGCATGGGCAGTTGAGTCAAGCCCAAAGATTAGGTTCATTAAATAAATTCAAAGCTGGTTCAGCCAACATCTTAGTGGCCACGGATGTCGCTGCTAGAGGTTTGGATATTCCTAGCGTTGATGTTGTAATCAACTATGATATTCCTACAGATTCCAAAGCATACATCCATAGAGTGGGTAGAACTGCGAGAGCCGGTAGATCAGGCCGCTCAATCAGTTTGATCACCCAATACGACCTAGAGATGTATTTAAGAATTGAGAGTGTATTGGGAAAAAAATTACCTAAAGATCCTGCACCCGAAAAGGGAGTCTTGGAGGCATTGCATGTTCATGTTGATCGTGCAAGCGCTGAAGCTATCAGACAAACCAAGGATTTCCACGATAGAAAGGGTAAAAAGAGAAGAGATGATAGCGAAGAGAGCTAATATCTGCAGGCATAGTAATAGACGAATAATGAACGGAACCTATATAAAAACCACCATGAAAACCACCATAAACTACTCATTATCGAAGTAAAAAAGAATTAAACTGACATCATGTAATTAAATTTATAGCACTCTAATTCTTGTGCAAAAAATGTACAGGGCATTCACCATGACCTTTCTTATTGAACCAAAATTTAATACATTTATAATGGAACACACAAAGACATTCGAGACGGGCAACTTTGTCACCTGGCTTTAAATCTTCCAAGCATATCACACATTCGTTATCGAGATTCTCTTCTTTTTCAGCAGAGGGTAGCATGGTCGAGTTTGAGTTTAAAGAGCCAATTCCTTCGAAAGAATCAGCCACGCTATCTGAATTTCCTGGTATAGGTATGTTGGACAGGCTTTGACCAGGAATGTTTTCGTATTGAGGCCGTGGAATTGGGGGCATGTTGTATACTAGCATTTTGTTGCGTGGATGAGCCTTGGGAGAAGAAAACCGGGTGTTACCATCGTGAGTGAAGTCATAGGCAACCAAGCACTCGTTTGTGTGTGATTCTTTGAATCGCTCAAATTCGTCATTTGAATAAATACCCCTAGTTTGGGCTAGACTTCGAATAAACAGCTTGGAGAGGTCGGCAGCACAAACAGGACACAAGTTAGAGTCGCTATCATCATCACGGTTGCGATGACTGCCTTCATTGACCGAAGAGGTGGAGCTTTGAACTACCCTGGTATTGGTCTGTGTAGTATATTTTGTGGTGCTATCGTCTCGATGAACATAAGGACGATTTGAATTAGACTGGTTTGCCCGGTACCTTTCTACCGAGTCATTGGTGCTGATTATACTGCTAGTTGGAGATCTCAGTGCATCCGAATCATCTTGTGATTCCTGACTCCCCACCTCTCCAAAAAGTGCTCTTCTGATCATTCGGATTTCATCCACACATTCATCACAGGTTCGATAGCTATCGATCTGGTTCGATCTGGTTCGTGTTCCGGGTCCACTAGCGATCAAGGTGTTGGAAAAGTATCTCACGGACTGTTCTGAACAGCTTCCACAAACCACCTTGCCACACTTTCGACAGTGGTGACGTCTATTGAAGAAATTATAGGAAGAACGACAAAGAAAACATTCGGAGGCCTCGGAATCGTCTTGCCATACCGGGCCATCTCCCCATTGGGAACTTCTGGAGGTGCTCATGGCGTTATGGTAGCGGCAAAAGGTTGATTAGATAAGGTCAGGTGTGTAGTTACTTAGTTGATAGGGTGATCAGATCACATGGAGTATCGCGTGAATAGATAAGAGGAACAATAAGCAGCTTGGAAGCGGGATAGCGTTCAAATGTTGGTATCAGAGAGGTTGGATGTGTGACTTGTTCTAGAAGGTTCTAAGCTTGAGTTGGTAACCTTTTCAATTTTGGTTCTAAGGTCTCCAGCTTTCAGTTGTTGCTAGGTGATATTTTTTCTTAGTGAGTTGGCCACAAATGGTATTTTCAATTGTCAAAATTGAAGGACACACGACCTATTAGAGAAAGTTCCTGTGTTGCATCTTTATATATTCAAGTAACCACTTGAATAATCATGGCCGACCGTCTTACCCAACTACAAGTGTGCTTGGACCAATTAGTGGAGCAGTTCAATGCGACGGTCAACTACGTGAACACCCAAAGCGAACCGGCCCCATTAGATAAGGATGCCAGATCGGTAGCTAACATCGCAGCTACTGCACCAATAGCTGGTCAACAACAAGAACAAGAGGGCCTGGGCCTGACGCTGGCCAGAGGGGACGCGAAAGCCGAGTCTTCTACTGCAACATTTGAGAATACCATCAATGAGCTTTCTACAGATATAATCTTGAAATCCAGACAAATTAGTATGTTGATAGACTCATTACCAGGGATAGGTGTTTCACCCGAGAGCCAACTAAGCATTATTCAGGAGCTTACACACGAGCTAGAAGATACAGAGAAGGAAAGAGTGGCCAAGATAGAAGAGAAAGACAAGCTTTTGAAGTGGGTTGAAACACTAATTGCTGATGTGGCGACAGGTATCTCAGAGACGAAAAAATAGGTAAAGAATCTACGATCAAGCATATTACAAACATAGGATAGATTCCATGATCCATATTAATTTTTTAAAATTTTCTGGTAGGGCTTATTGTGTTGTTAACTGGCTTGGTACATAAAACGTCCGCTTCAAGTTCACACTTATCAACAAAACACCTGAGATACTCGCCACCAAATGAATTTTGGCATTCCTCACGAGTCCAATTCTGTAACGCCTCAATGCTTGAGAAAATGACACAATAGATACACACAAATATGAAAGCAAACAAAGCATCAAGTATTATGTGTTTGGATCGATGATAATCAATAGTTTCCACAATCAAATAATAAATGAAGTACAATCATAAAATGTATTCACTTGATGTGCTTCGGGTTTTAAATATTAGCAATGGCAAGAAGTGAACGTACCATCCGACATTTGCTTCAAAATTGTTTTTATAAAAGTTTTTATCGAGGTCACTTTGATGAAAATTAGAAACAAGATACATTTTTAAGAAATTTATAATTCGGGTAAAATATCCAATGATAACGAGAGTTAACCAAACTAGGAAAATTAAAGTGTTATTTACCCAGATATATCTGTAAAGTCATTCCCAATAGGTCGAAAATCTATGCCAAGTGACCAAAACTCTGGCCTAAGCAACATTTGGACAGAAATTGTCTATATATTTACCTTCTGTACATTTCAGCATGGTATTCGTAAAGTTTCAGAATGAAAGACATTTTGCTTGAAGTGTGCTCTAAAAAAGATGCAGTATTCTTTATTATAAGGATAGATGGAAGATATTGAACCATGATTCCAAAATGGGACAACCTTTTAAATTAGCTTTTCATTCCTTTAAGATTATTTCATTAAACTTTACTAGCGATTATGCTGAAAAATCTTTGTGCGAAGTTACTTCATTACAGAGTTGGTATGCAGACTAAGAGCTGCTATGAGACTATAGAGGGGTTGTCCGACTAGCTAAAATCCAAGAGAGAATTACTACTTGCTGATGCGGAGATATGTATCTCGTGCATCAGCTAATAGTCAAGTACAGATATTCAAACCAGCCCCAAATCTATGTCATTTTAATTTTTAGAAAGTTTAAGATTTTGTTAAATGCATTTTTGAGTACATCAAGGTTGTATTCGAGACTTTCACGAGATTCTAATCATAGTTCCCAACTGCGGCACAATTCAACCCCCATGAAAAGAATGAATTATAACAGTCCTCTGAACTCCATTTACCTGCAAATGCAGGAAGATATTGAACGGATGTATAACACACCCCAATTGCAACTAATATAGAAACCACACCAAATAGTTTGTGCTTAGATTGATGATAAGCCAATGTTTGCACAATCAAATGGTAAAGGAAATACAATGATAACAAGTACTCAGTTGAAGAACTTCTGGTCTCAACATTAAGAAATACTAAGAAGTGACAATACCAGCCAGCAATCGCTTCAAAAGTATTTTTGTAAAATTGTGAATCGAGTTCACTTTGATTAACAAAAGCAAAAGGATTCAAGTTTCTCATAAAATTGAAAAAATGAGTAAAGTGACCGATTACAATTAGGATCAATCCAAGATAATGCACAGGGATACTACTTATTCCATAACTGTTGCCATAATCAGTCTTTTTAAGGACAGTAACATCGAAT
Organism: Suhomyces wounanorum; assembly: GCA_030568695.1. Classification (NCBI taxonomy): domain Eukaryota; kingdom Fungi; phylum Ascomycota; class Pichiomycetes; order Serinales; family Debaryomycetaceae; genus Suhomyces; species Suhomyces wounanorum. Next base: position 316,048 of record JAJMGL010000015.1, read on the forward strand.
GCAAATGCCCAAAATGGAGGTGACAAATACAGTCCACTTTCTCCTTTTTCGTTGACATACTTTCTGTACATTGCAACATGATACTCCCATAGTTTCAGAAGAAAAGAAACTGGTTCGAAATGTACTCTTGGGTGTTCTGGTTCATCATCCAACATAGGGTGAGAATTTGTCTCGATGTACCAAAGAGTATTGGGTATCGTGGGCTCATTCACACATAAGACCTCATTTTGACCGAATCCCCATGATGGTAATTTATCGACATGGCTCATCATAACACACTTTGTTCCTTGATGAAGCAACTGGAACACAGTTTCTGTGGCTCGAAGCTTGATCATAGGAAGATCATTCACTGCGTTGGCCTTCTTTTCCACAATCCTAATCTTGAACTCATAGTTGATATCTCCTAGAAGCTCTTGCCTAGTAGAATTACAAGATACTTCATTCGAGTAATCATGTTCTGAAATAGGAGGCCGTATATCGTGTACTCTCATGAACTTTCCAGTATTCTTGTGGTATAAGCGAATCAAATCTCCATCAACTATTTGTTTATATTTTTGTTGGAGTTCACCTTCTCTTGTTTTATGAATAGACTCGATAATCCATTCATTTTCATCATTACCTGCTTCATCCAAGAGAGTTACTTGTTGTTCTCCACTTCCTCCTATATAGTAATGATCGTGTGAATGAAGGTATGATTCTAATTGTTTGTGCTTAATGGTGACTGTACTTCCATAGGAGACTTCCACTGGCATTTGTCTCAAATAATCAGAATCAAGAAGTGTCGATTTGAACTGAGGACTAAATGAGCTAGAATCTTGACCATGGAAAGGCAAACTGGCGAAGTGAATATAAAAGACCGAGCAATAAATAGTAATTGGAAACATTACTAAGAAAGCGATTCTCGAAGCTACATGCTTGAACCAAGTAGCATCAGATACCAGCAAATCACCAAGAAGATTCCATAATTCAGAAATAGTCAAAATACCCACCCAAACCCAGGTAAAGAAACCGGTAAATTTATTGGAAATTGCAAGACCTAAACCCAAACCAGTCATGATTAGACATTTGTACCATTTTCTTGAAAATGGTGTGTGCAATTTTTGATATTTGATGGCATAGTAAACGAGTGCTGTATATAGCAAACTAAATGCATCTGGACCCACAGACATGGAAGTTCCTATTAAAGATAAATCTGAAAATATTAAGACCAACCCCACTGAGGTGGAAAAAGTCAGGATTCCAGATGAGAGCCAAGTTCCCACTGCAAGATTCATCGTAAGTATTACGCAAAATAGAGGGACGTAATGGATGAAACTTATGAGTGGGTAGTTTGATATGGGCAGAGCCCAGGAATAAACAAGGGTTCCGTATGGACTTCCGAGGTAACCATCCAATTGACTTAAAATCAATCCTAGAAAAATGGTTTTTATATAGAGTTTAAGCCATTCTAAAGAATCCGTTGAATGCATTGTGAAGCGAAGAATCAAGAACGAAGGAACTCCATAAAACAACATATTGAGCACAATAGATGCATCTTTGGAGTCGAAGAAGATATACAACCAATGAAATAACAATTTTGAGAGTGGGGGCTGTGATACAACGTATATTTGTCCCTTTTGATATGCTTCAATATAATGCTCCAATATTTTCTGCGATGGAAGGAATTGATCTTGAAATAGTTGACGAAATTGAACAATCCGGATTATGGCAAGAGTCCAGAGCATAGCATTGATGTAGATGGACCAGCTCGTACCCTTCTCCACTAACACTGGAATATAGGGCCGGACCTTCCCCTGTTTGTATGCGGAAGGTGCTCCTTTATCTGACATTGCTGAAGAGGTGAAGTTATCACTTAAAATCTCATTTTTGGTGAGATTATTTAAACACAAAAATGGTGTACACTACTTTCATCAACATATTTTGATAATAAATCAACCAGATCTATAATGTTTCAGAAAACTCTTTACGCAAGAGCTGCTCAATGGAGCAAACATTAGAGGCTACTTGTCTAGGGATTTCTATCTTCAAGTAAAATCTTAAGAGATTAATTAGCAATACAGTGTTCAATTTGTCATAAAAAGGATCTAACAAAAGGATGACATCAATAGCAAAGAGAAAGATAAAAAAGATATGCTTTATACAAGCAGAGATAGTCAATACATTAACTCAACTTATCTTGATGTGGCAACGGTACAGTCAATCGAAATAAGATTTCTATTAAATTAGATAAGATTATTGAAGTTAGTGAATAAAATTTCAACTTCGATGCAAAGTTTTGATGCTTTCTATAAATGCTCGGATGCAATTAATTTAAACCTGTTGTTGCGGCTTAGGAGACCTCAAGCACTCAAAAATCACACTGATGACAGTATAGACCACTCCAAAGAGACAGCCTAATACGATTAAAGTCAAAGCAACACCATAAATAGCTCCCATAACACGGAAAAAGACAAACCCATCACCGAAAACACGATATATTTGGGTATTTGCCAAAGACATGGTACCCAAAGGGAAAGTCATGGCCCAGAAGGCCTTGGTGAATTTTATGTATCCATAACGGGAATGTGTATGAGCTGGATTTGGAGTTCTAGCAAATGGGCGACATTTGGAGAGACAAGAAATGATGGCAACAAAGGTCATGAAATAACCAAACAGGGTGAGGAAAAGCGATGCAAGGCCTCCCAATAAAACTGCCGAATTGCCCAACGAGGCTCTAAAAGTGTCTGGGTCAGTAGTTGTCCAATCAACAAAGTTGAAATAGTGGCTGGTTGCAGGAGCTTTGGAAACGAGATAATGAACATTATCACCAAAAAGCATGATTCCAAAGGCACCCTGACCCAAGAAACCCACGGGGAGAAAACTAGTGAAGACCATGTTAGTGGGAGGAATCTTGTACACCACCAATTTCCAGAAATAGATGGTGGTAATGATAAACGACAATGCTATAGCGTTTGCCCAAAGGATGAAGGTGGCAACCAATGTGGGCAACTGAAGGTTATGTGGAATATATGGAAGAAGCAACCCTCCAGAAGATGCTGCCACTGTGAGGGTGACCACTGGAAGAAGAAGGGTAGCATGTAACTTGGGGAATGTTTCCATGGCGGGGGCAATTGAGCCTCCTCCGATGGGTTTGGATAAGTAGGTGTAGTACCACACAACACACATGGTGTAGACAGAAAGGGCGGTCATGATCCAGAAAAGCACGTAGACTGCCACCATTCCGGCGGTGTTTCCATGTAAGATTGACCCCAAAAAATTGACCACAGTGGCGAACCCCATGGGGTAGCATCCCATGAAAGGTGCCACTGTGGGATCGGTGTGGTACTTAGCAAGACTGCCAGGATGACGTTTGACATGTAAAACGAACAACACCAGGGTTGATACCAAGAGGAAGAATGCCACCACGAACAATATCCAGCCACAGATTTCTAGCCAACGAGCAGGATAGGCGAAGTTGTGGAGGATGGTGGAACAGATACCTGTTCCCATGATAGAAACGAAGAACACTGGGGTGAAATTATCGATGAGTCTAACAGATGCTTGGTGGAGAAGTTTTGCGAGAAATGATTGTGGACGCTGGAGAAATTGCTGGTAGTCGACATCTCCAGATTCTTGACTATTGTAGGGTTGGGCATTGGAGTCCTTTGAGCCCACCAGGGCGTGGGAGGAAATGGCAGAAGACATCACACTGGCTTAGTCTTTGCGATGAGGTGCCACTGGAGCCACAGTGGAGGTGAGAGAATGCGAGAAGATCAAAGTTTGCAGAACAGCGGAGGAACAGCGGAGGGACGTTCAGGTGTCAAAAGGAGAAGGTAATGGCGTGGAATCTCTGGGGATAAAATGAGAAGGTGGAAATGGGCCGATACGATATATTTATATTCCAGGAAGGTGGATGACTGATTTATAAGGAATACCACCATCGGCAGCAGTGGAAATGGATGACGGGTCAAACCCCGATTTCTGGTGCGAATTGGGCAACTCTGGCGGCCTTGGCGGGATTTTGTTCCCAGCGGCTGCAACATGGTCGGCAGATACCAAATTAGGAAGGTGGCTCAACAGATGGCAGGGCCATCAGATGGTACAATGGTGTGATCCTCCGTCTGTTACCTGAATTGAAGCTGAATTGAAGCTGTACAATTGCAAGACAGGAGTTGTGGAGATCGTAGGAAAATGATGGGCTAAGCTCGAAGGTGGAGAAAACGGCCAGGAACCTCTTAGCAAATGGGGCCATCACCATGGTGATGGCATCAGTCGCATCTCGACAAGCAACCGTGGAAACATTTCAGAGGCTGGAACTTGTGGGTGCAAATTCCAACAGTGAAACTAAGCACCGGGATCGCTTGGTGCAATAATTGGGATGTTCACACAAACGGGGTATGCGTATGTTATCAGTGAAACTCAACTTTTCACATTTCAAGTTCAGTTTCGACAATCTCGTTTAAACTGAAGAAAAGGGCCCAGGGGGGCACAACATGGAACAGCATGGAACAGTAATGCCTCAGGGTCTTGAATGGTAACCATAGCCTCCAGATAGATGGGAATTCTTGCGGTTTCAGTGCCAGAAAGCAGCCACTGGCATTGTCGGGTTTTGATGCGCACCATATCCCGTAGCCCACCAAACCCCGAGGTACAGACGCCGCTTGCGTTGTCACTTTGAGGGACACGAGGCAAATAATTTCCGTTTTACGTCAAACTTGCAGCACACATGTGGCGGGGAATGGGTGGGGGTGAGGTGGAGTAGCGAACATTTGGGATTTATGTTACTAGCGTTGGTTCTGCGTAACTGGGAGAAACTTTGACCAGATGTTGCGGGCGGCCTTTGCAAACCGGGACTTTGGTATGGGCACTTGGACAAGGAATTAGGAGCTGTGGCATCAGCTGAGACAAAGGCCGATGCGTGCGCGTACCATTATACCCAAACACGGCAATTTATGCTCACAATCGGCCAATTTGTGGCGGGCATGGCTATGGCTGTCCGCATGACCTCAGCTGCCAGCGTGGCCACTAATGCCCGACAAAGACCCTGGAAATGTAACTCTGAGGTGTCTCACCTTCCGCATTAGGAAGGTGCCGTGGAATTCCCACATCATATCCGTAGGACCGCTCCTTTTCCCAAATGAGCAAAAACTATAAAAGCCGCTCGATTCCCCTTCTTTGGCCATCACTATTCCGACACCCCACTAGCTTAACATTCAAAGCATATTCATTATTCAATACTCAGTTGCACTCAGTTTGACTCAGTAACACTTTGTATTGTCCAATCTACCAACCTATTTTAATCCAGTCTCAAGTCTTGGTACACAACTCCCAAATTACACACAAATTCTGCTTTTTGCGACATGTTGACCAGAAATACACCACACTTATTCGAAAGGGAGCACACTCCCATGTTGGACTCTCCCAGTAGTTCTGCATTCAACGCCGTTGACGCTGTTGGCAGTGCTGGAAGTTCTGCTGCTTCTAAGGTACCAGATGAATTGGATGGACTCAAGCTTCCAGCCAGTAGTGGACTCTTGATCCTCATCAACAAGCTTCGTTCCATTCTTGGTACCAAGGGCCTTTCTAGTGAGGACATTGACATCAAGGAAGTCCAACGTGCCATGGAAGAGTACAAATCCGACGAAGCCGACTGGAAACACCTTGCTCTTCACGACTCTAGCCGTAATTACTCCAGAAACGGTATTCTTAACATCAATGGTAATGCCAACTTGCTTATTCTCGTATGGACCCCAGGAAAGTCTAGTGCCATTCACGACCATGCTAACGCCCACTGTTGTCTCAAGGTTCTTGCAGGTGAACTCACTGAATCATTGTACGAGATGCCCGACCATGAGGGTGAGTTGGTACAAAAGAGTGAAACTGTTTTGAACAGAGACGTTGTCGGCTATATCACTGATGACATTGGTTTGCATAAGATCTCCAACAACGGAACCGAAGTTGGTGTTTCACTCCATTTGTACACTCCACCATACGCTGCTTTATATGGATGTTCTACATATGACCAGAGCAACGGAAAGAAGCATCATGTCAACATGAGCAAGTACTACAGCTGGCAGGGTCAGTTGGTGCATTCCAAGGGCAGCTCCACTTGCTAAATATTGTGAATAGGATTACGATTATATGAAAAGATTTAAGGTTATCAGAATAAATGACTCGAAAGGAATGGTGTAGCTGTAAACCTTAGTTATTGGTTGATACGACACAAACTATTTTTCATTTACAATAATTTCACATGAACGTGGCTAGTATGAAAATTAGGCTATTGTTTGGAATATTTATTTACAGGTTTTAATTGGTTGGAATCTGTTTACCTTCAGAGTACAACTTGGAGAATTCTTGTCCACCTTCCTTACTAGGTGGCACTTGTAACCAGTTCAAGTTATCGTACTTGGTCTTACCATCGATCAAGTGGAACGCGTAAACATATCTGGAGGATTTCAGTCTGTTGTTCTCCGATTTATGGAGAACCAGGTTGTGAATCAACACCAAAGATCCGGCCTTGCAAGGAACCGGTTTATATGCCAAGAGGTCATCTTCAGGCAACGCAATGTCGCTGTGAACATCAACAAAGTTACAGCCCTTGTCACCTTTATCGATCTTAGCGAAACGCTTGGTGATAGGAAATCTCTTATGTGAACCCGGATGGTACGACAAGCACCCGTTGTTCTCATCACAATCTTCCAAGGCAAACCAAAATCCTAAGGCAGATTGTGGTTCCGTGTACAAGAACCAAGCATCAGTGTGGGGAGGAACGGCATTCTCACGTTGTCCACCATTTACTTCATCGGGATGCTTGAAGATACACATACTTTGCAAAACCCTAGGGTCCTCGTAGTCCAACGAACGTGCAACACCTTTGACCAGCTCATCGAAAGTGATGTCACGGAACACCTGATCTTTCATGTGTAATCCATGCCCAAGTTTGTTAATGGCACGTTGTTTGGGCCACAACAAGTTGCCCTCCTTATCAAAGGCGTCCACATCGAAGAAGAACGACACCTTATCAGAAGAGTCGAAGAAGTACTGATCTCCAATATGGTTGTCTGCATCAGTCTTGAATTGGGTTTTTGGATGGGCGGAAACGTCGAAATCATCCAAAAGTTGTTGGGCTCTTTGTTTTAAAGTGGAGACCTGTTCAGGCAGAAGGAAGTCTTCTATGCAAAGCAACCCTTCGCGGTTGAAGGTGTCGACTTGTTCTTGGGTGAGGGTCATGAGGGGTGGACGAATTGACTGCGTTGATGTTCAAAAGATGAAAAACGGACACAGGAAGCCCGTTGGAAATGTCAACACTTGTAAATTCGAAAACTGGCGATCCATGCATGTATATATACTCCCAGTTTAGCAGCGTCTCCTCTTTTTGCGCATCACGTTACCCAATATTTTGTCGGCGATAACAGCCAAGCGTTGAAAGGTATCGAGAATAAGGCTACATGCATCAACTTCCTGCAATGCACCCGATGGGGAAGTGTGTTCTATAAGACCTGTCATCAACGTTCTAAAATCCGAAGCTCCCAATATCTGATGAGAGGATAAGTAACGGCCGAAAATGCTGCACACAAAAACGCCCCCACATCTCCTCCATAGGTGCCAATTTTCGCAGCAATTGGGCCCTGCCAGTAGATTTGGGTCATTCCCACCACTGCACCCGCTGCACCAGCACAGAACGCTCCCATGGTGCCGATTCCCATAGTTAGCGACTGCTTATCATCCCATGCAACCCAGTCGTACAAAGAACCTTCTGGAAGGGGATGGCGGAAAAGTTTTCGCAACGATGGAACTGTTCTGAAAATAAGATTCTCCTCCATCAATACAACCACATAGATGGAGATCCAATAGCCCAACATTGGTAAGAAATTGCCTATGATGGTGGAAAGGTGAGAACGGCCCACCATTGCTATGACAAAGTAGATGATGGCCACTACCACTGACCAACACCATCTTGGAACAAGTGCAAACCGACGATCCAACAATTGGCATTCAAACGCACAAGAGTAGGTATTCATGATGTTGTTGCACACCAATGAAAGGTAGAGAACCACCACCACGAACTTGCCGAAGTTTCCCCACGGTTCGAAGGCCCTGGAAATGAGCCCTCCCACCCCGTTGCTTTCGTATGCAGCAGCCCAAGGAGGATAAGAAACGGCTATGGTTCCACAAAAAGTGGCTACCACCGCCACTATTACCGTCGGTATGGCGATACCAAAGAATGTGATCCCGAAAACCAACCAAGAAGGAGTGTCTTCGGGCAATACAACGTAGTAGTCAGAGGCCCCAGATCCCCAAGTAGCAGTGACAGAATACCCAAGAGTGAAGAAAGAAAGCCAATTGCCTCTTTCTGTGGCCCTATCCATGTTCATATTTTTTATAATGGCATCTGAATTCGCCAAATAAGACGTCTTTTGACACACTACCACATAAAACAAGATGCAAGCCACAAACACTGGGATCGATGTAACGGTTTGGACTTTGAGCAACACCTTGATGCCGAAAACGGCAACTATGGTACTGGAGACAGTGATGACCACAATTCCTGCCACAGTGGGAACATTTGGACCCAAAGCTGCCAAAACTTCACCTCCTAAAACTGCATTCACCACTGACCACCCGATACCTCCAATCACACATACCAAGGAAACAAAACGGACTCCCCATGGCCCAAAAAGCAACCTTGCACCCACAATTTGACGACAACCAGACTTGGGACCCATAGTGGAGCAATATGCTGGTACCAAACATCCAACCAACATACCAACAAGACCACTCGACAACAGGTCTCTTTTATTCAAGTTGAATACTAAAGAGGCTAGGAAAAACGAAGACATTGAGGTTAACCCACCACAACCAGCATACCAGAGTCCCAATATATGAAGAAGGTTCCAAACGAGACCACTCTGAGTACAGTGGCGCTCTTCTGGATCAACTCTTTCGATTCCTCTAGATTCCACCCCAATACTATCTAATTTGTAGGCCCATCCTAAACCTTTGGGCCAAATGGGTTTGTTGTTCGGGATGCCCTCAACTATAGAGGTCTGTGAAGTCCACGAATGCTTCTTTTCTAATAACAGCATATTAAAAGGACTTAAACGAACAGATGTGTTGGTTCATCTCCTTAATATTATTCGAAGTAATTAAGAAGTATGTAGAAGAGAACTACTTTTAGTCGCATATATTATGCGAATAGTTGTCAATGAGGGTACAGTGACTAGATCAAGCTGCCATGTGGAGAACGATTGCCCATCAATTGATAATGTCTTTTGTTGAAGAGCAATTAGCAAAGAACCAAGCTGCCCTCAAGGCTGCCAGCACTCACATTTTAACTTCGCAATTGTGCAATGGAAACTTATCGGATAGAGTACTTTTCACATATCTAACCCAAGATTTGGCATTTTTCAATTCGAGTTTGAAAATCTTGGGCAGGTCGTTGGATCTTTGCGATAAACCAAGATCTGCTATCATACTTGGGAAACAAATTGGATTCTTAAGTGCAAACGAAAACGATTATTTTCACAACGTTTTGACCCAACTTCTTCCTGATGTCTCACTAGAGTTGCCTTTGATGTCCTCAGGAGTGCCGCCTCAGCTTCCTGAAGTGGGTAAGTATATTGAGTATCTATTATCTCTTCAAACGTATCCAGAATTGATCACTATGATGTACGTTATGGAAAAGGTGTACCTTGACTGGACTGAAAATTGTCCTGTCTCTCCGGATTTAGAGTATAAACACAAGGAATGGATCGTGTTACATAGTGGAGAAGCATTCTTCCAATGGACTAAATTCTTGAAGTGTGAAGTTGACCGTGTGGTAGATCAGAAATCCCAAGATGCATGCAAAAAAGTCTTCCAAAAAGCATTGGAATTAGAATTTCAGTTTTTCGAGGGTTGTTTTTACTACAAAGAGAAATAACTATAATGTTCTATAAAAACAAAGACAGCTTTCCTGAAAAATAAGGGGATGAATCAAGAAACAAAAAATATTGAATTCTATTATTAATGAATGCTTCAACCTTTAGCATGATCTGTACCATATTTGAGAATATTGAATAAAATAGAAACACCACGTTAGCAGTAGGGATTAATTAAAAATGTGATTCATAGGTGCATAACTCAAGCAAAGTGATAAATTCCCCAACCAAGTTCTTAAGTTTCTTTGAAATTATATAGTATGGCAAATTTTTAATTCCTATGTTTGGGAAATTGCTCAAAAATTAAAGTTTTCTGATATGACTTGTGTCAATTTGTTGTGTAGGAGGTATTGTGGTCAGTATAAAATTCGATTCCCGATATTCAGTAGCGAGTAAATATAACTAACCCTGTATTAAATGCTACTAGAACAGAAACTAACTAAAACAGGAAATCTCCAATTGCTAAAATCTTGCAAAAAATGCCTAGTATACTAAAAACTGTAGCAATAATCTCTCGAAAACAAAGAAGGAACAAAATAGCTGAGTGCTTAATCCCTTGGAATCAGGAATTTTAGGGGGTTAAACTCTGCTCCATATGAATTACTAAGTTGGCTTGGACTGAAATGCGATTATAGTTCCAATGCATTATGCACTTAAGCTTCAATCGTATATTTAACATATTCAGTAAATGATCTCAATTATATGCACTTAGACTGCGAAATACATATGCTATTAAAGTTCATAGGAATTTCTGGACAGTGCAAACCACTTTTCTGAATTGGTTATGGTACTTAAATAGGGCAAGAAACCCTCTCATTTTGCCTCCTTGCACTATAAAGTTATCTCAATAACAAATCTTAGTAGGTAAATTTACTATCATGACTACTCAAAAAATCTCTTTTTGTCTCAATTGGGAGGCTACTCCATACCATATTCCCATCTTTATTGCTTCTACAAAAGGTTACTTCAAGGAGCAGGACCTTGATATTTCCATATTGGAGCCTTCGAATCCCTCTGATGTGACAGAACTCATTGGATCTGGAAAAATTGATATGGGATTGAAGGCCATGGTTCACACTTTGGCTGCGAAAGCCAGAGGCTTTCCAGTGACCTCAATTGGATCTCTTCTTGACGAGCCATTCACTGGATTGCTCTATTTGGAGGGATCCGGAGTCACTGAAGAGTTCAGCTCCTTGAAAGGAAAAAGAATTGGATACGTTGGAGAGTTTGGAAAAATTCAAGTGGATGAATTGACCAAATACTATGGTATGACTCCAGATGACTACACTACCGTCAGATGCGGCATGAATGTGGCTAAAAGTTTAATAGAGGGAAAGATTGATGCTGGGATTGGAATAGAGTGCATCCAGCAAGTGGAACTTGAAGATTACTGCAAGCAACAAGGAAGACCTATTTCTGATGCCAAAATGTTGAGAATCGATAAATTGGCAGAATTGGGCTGCTGCTGCTTCTGTACCATTTTGTATATTGCAAATGACAAGTTTCTTGCTGCTAATCCTGACAAGCTTCAAAGATTCTTGAGGGCCATTAAAAAAGCCACTGATTTTGTGATATCTTCTCCCCAAAATGCCTGGGAAGAATATTGTGACTTCAAACCTCAGATGAAATCTCCATTGAATGGCAAAAAATTCGAAAGATGTTTTGCTTACTTTTCTGACTCCCTCTACAACGTCCATCGTGATTGGAGCAAGGTAACCCAATACGGTAAGAGATTGGATATCCTTCCACTGGATTATGAGCCTAATTACACCAATGAACTATTGTCATGGCCCGAGCCAGAAGAATCACAAGACCCTTTAAAGGATCAAGAATCTATTGCAGAACTTCAAAACGAATGTCGTGCTTGTGGAGGCTACAGAAGATTAGTTAAGTGATATTTACATGACTATGTACAGATGGTCCAATGACCAGGCTTGATATGCTAACATGATCTATTTATTTACTTGTAGAGGAATCCTAACCACGATTCCTTTCTAGCTTCTCTTTCAGCTTGTGGAATGAAAGCATCGATGTGCTTCTTAATCTTTTCGACACCTTCATCAGCAGTAGCCTCTCTTCCAATTACATCGACAAAGATACCTTCGGAATCCATCAAATAGAAGAAGATAGAGTGGTCTACCAAATAATCCTGACCAGGCTTGACATCTGGAGGAGTGGAGAAGTAAACTCTGAATTGTTTACAAGCATTCTTGACATTTTCGTAGCTTCCAGTTAATCCTACTATAGAAGGATGGAAATCTTCTAAGTATTGCTTGATGATTTCAGGGGAGTCTCTAGCAGGATCACAGGTGATGAAAACAGGCTGTAATTCGATGTTGGACTTCTTTAACTCGTCCAACATTTCACCTAATTTATCTAATTCATCAGGACAGACATCAGGGCAATGGGTAAATCCGAAATAGAGAATAGAGAACTTCTTTTCGTCATTCTTCAAGTTTTGATGTGTGAATGGTTGGTTTTCTGTGTCGACCAACTTGAAAGGTCCACCAATAAGGGGTTTTCCGTAACCTCTTTTACTTTCCACTTCCTTTTGAAGTCTCAACCGTTCTTTCTCCTTAGAAAACCAGTATGTGAAACCACCACCCACAACAAGAAGCAAACAAACAGCCTTCCAAGAAGCAAACTCGATACTGTTTCCGGCAGCATACTTTTTGGAGCCGGATGAAGCTCCGACAGCGACTCTACTCAAGGGCCGCTTCTTTGGGGCTTCGGGCTTAGATTCTTCAAATTTGGTAAAATTTCCATGGATCGAACGAATTGCAGTAGCACGGGATGCACTCCAGAACGACACAGGGGAACGTGCTACTGTAGAGATGGAAAATCTGGGAAGCATAGTAAGGAGATATCTTAACCTGGTGATTTTTTGCTCAACCTTATGATATAGGTAGTGTATAGCCTGAAAAAGACCTCATATGTGGATGTGGAAGAGTATCACTAATTGACTGTGTCAGTAGAAGGCATATACGGTAAGATTTACATCCTCATAGTATACAATATTTTACTGTTAAAGGACAAGAATAATTTCATAATATTTTGGAGTGCAAAAAGTCGAAATTCATAACATATTTGCTGAAATATCCTACACATTATTGTAATAATATTGGAAAAAAGATAGAAAGTAGCCAGAAAAGATTTTGATGATCACTCATTTGGAATCTAGGCCCTGTTTCGTCTTCATGTGGTGTAATTCAGCTTAACTGGATCCTTATCTACTACCTTTGTTATACATTTTTCTTGATAGTTACTATTGTTGCACGTGACCAAATTTAACTCTTCACTTCCTTTTCCAAGCTATAAAGGTAACCATTAGAATACCAATTTTGAATCTCCCCAAATGTCTATCTCCAAAATCGACCAGCTCGTCAAGTGGGCTGTCGAAAATGGCACCGTTTTATCACCTGATCTCAAATTCAAGGAACTTTCCAGTAGCTATATTGGAGGAGTTATTGAAAGTTCTTCTTCATCCAGTGATCCCCAAATAAAGCTCCCTATTAACTTAGTTGTGACATTGAAAAATGCGATTGAAAGCTTTAAAGATGAAACGCAAAGTTTCGAAGAGATTGCCTCCAAAAGTACAAATATTAATTCAGTCTTCAAGCTTTTTTTGAGCAGAGAAAGAACATCTAGCCGTATTGGTAAATCATTCTTCAGGCCATATCTCGAATTGTTGCCAGGGTTGAAGCAGATCAATTCTCCTTTCACTTGGCCTAGTGCAGAGAAGAGTCTTCTCAAGGGCACCAACCTCGGAGAGTCGATAAGAGGAAATTTGGCACATATCATTGAGGAATGGTGGCAACTCATCAATCTTTTGCCCAATGACATCGAAAAGCCTAAAGACCACTTTGTCAACATGAAATACTACTATGAACATAAGTTTTATACTGATGACGATATTTATGCCTATTTTATCACCGATGAGAATATCGATAATTGGACCAGCTTTCCTAATTATTTGTGGGCTTCTTTAATCTTGAAATCGAGATCTTTCCCGGCTTATTTATTGAAAGACACTACCAAACTTGAATACAAGCAAGATGAAGCAATGCTTTTACCATTAGTAGATCTTTTGAATCACAACGGAAAGGCCAAGGTTGACTGGGTGGTCAAGGATAACTTTTTCATGTTCAGATCTAATGACCCAGTTTCAAATGGAAGTGAATTGTTCAATAACTATGGTATGAAAGGGAACGAAGAACTTCTATTAGCTTATGGATTTTGTGTGGAAGATAATGCGGCCGATTCAGCAGCCTTGAAAATCAAACTTTCAGATCTTCTCATAGAAGAATTGAGACAGCAAAATGTCACCTTGCCATCAATCGATGATTACACTACATCAGTAGTTAGATCAAATGGAACCGAATACAAACACAAACCTGAAGACGGGCTCTTGTTTTTCATTACAAAGAATAATTTACCAGAAAATTTAATCCAAGTGTTCCAATATTTGGTTAAAAATCCATGGGAATCAGGTATAACACTCAGAATGAAATTGGCAGGTCTCAATCAACTCAGAAATGCATTGGAAGCCAAAAACAAACTCATTGTTCCAGTGAAAACAGAATCAGAAAACAAATCGATCAAAATTTACGTCGATTCTCAAAAGCAAATCTTCACAAGTGCAATTAAAAAGATTAAGGGAATTGAAAAAGCGCTTCTCACCGAACCCAAAAACAAACTGAGGTTTATTACCTTGAAAAATGTATACAAGAAAGATACAAAATTGAGCCAGGCATTATTGGTTTCTTTGGGCGCAACTAGCTACGATACCATTATTGAACATGAACTTCAAGATCAAGTCTGGCTTTTATACTTGATTAGATGCTACAATAGAGATCATTACCTTTCTGCCGATGCCGATGAGGAAGGAGATGAGGAGAACTACCTTCCATTATGGATTCAACAATATTTCCAAAAGGTGATGGGATCCGAAATCTCCGCTACGGAAATGATCCAATATAGGGAGCTTCACCAAGGTCTTATTGAGCCTTTGACCAAGGCAGTTCCTGAGATATTTGCCAAAGGTGAATGGGGAGTTCGGGAATTGGCAGGTAGTGCTAGGTTGTTGGAAAATATCGGTTTTGTGAGAGGAAAGGAACAAGAATGTATTTTGGTAGAACCAGAAACTTCTGAGTCTAAATGAAGTGATACCTCCCACAGTTGGGCCCAAATAGCATGATTCGGAATGAATAAAAATGACACTTGTATATATCGTAGATCTGGAACTTATAAGCTTTGCTGTATAGCATAAATCAATGATAAATCCTCAATACCGTATCAGTAAGAAATCATTACTTTGATCTCCGTCAAATACAGACTGCATGATTTTACAGAATTCTATTATTTGTCAATTGAAGAAGTATACACTTTAGTAATTCTAGCCAAGGCAGATGTACAAAGAAACTAATCTTCCTTGATACCACCGGAGCCAGAAGCTTCGACGCTTTCGACAGAAGACTTGTCGGTCTTGACCTCGGAAGCACCGCCAGTAAAGGCCTCGAGGAAGCCTGGGGAAGACTTGAATGGTCTCTTCAAGTCACCGGTGGCTGGGGTACCGAAAAGGTGGATCTTGACGATGTTGGCCTCCAAAGCACCCTTGACAGAGGAAACGGATTGCATGACCAATGGGTTGGTGTACTTCATGTAGATGTGCATGAAACCCATCATGGCCAAGGAGGTGAACACACTCTTGATTTGGGAGTCGATTTGCTTCAAATCGTAGTCACGAACGGTGGTGACAACGGCCTTTGGCTTGGATTCTCCAGACATAGGGTTAGCTGGTTCCACGTACTTCAAGGTGGTCAAATCGTTCTTGGAGGTGATCTTGAATCTGGTCAACAAGTACAGACCCAAGGCGATGGCTTGACAAGTCAAGTAGAAGGCTCTGACGTAGAACAAGATGTCTGGGTTCTCCAAGTCCAATCTTCTGGAGACTTGCATCATCACGAGCATCAAGCCCAAGTTGGTGACAGCTGGATTCATAGTACAAGATAGTTGTGGTGAAGGCGAGAATGAAAAATCTCAACGTTTTATCATGGCTGGTTGGAACGCGCACGCCTTTACGGAGAAGGATCTCGAACCTCAGAAGATTATACGATCCGATAAGAAGTGTTGAGGGAGCTGGGAACAGAACGAGTCCGTCTACATATAACGAGAAATCGGCACAAAGCTTTTTTGTATTTAAGGATACACGGGATCTGATTTTTGGTGAAGAAGGTCATGGAAGGTGATGGAAACTTGAAGTACAATGACAACATCGCATAACCACTTCCGATGGCCCCACAGAGGTCCAAACTATTTTCGTGAGAACCAGTAGTTTACTATACGCGACTATATCTGACACGGTGGAAGATTGGAAGCAGCTAATTTTGGGCTTCGAGAGCATTTCCAACTTTGAAAACGTGTAGAATGGTTTCCAGAAGTGAAGGTAAATGGACAGAGGCCACGTATTACAGAAGTTTAAGATATTGGTATGATCAAGAAGTTTAAACTATGGATTCATTTTTTGACCATTTCCACTATTCAGAGTGGTTCGTCATCAAAGGCAACATCTCCAAACTCCCAGCATCCCAAATGGGCAGCACGGGCAGATGCTTGGACCTTTAAGAGTTCTGCAACATAGTCCTTAGCAGAAGGTGACACATTG
Organism: Suhomyces wounanorum; assembly: GCA_030568695.1. Lineage (NCBI taxonomy): Eukaryota > Fungi > Ascomycota > Pichiomycetes > Serinales > Debaryomycetaceae > Suhomyces > Suhomyces wounanorum. The sequence continues at coordinate 332,614 of JAJMGL010000015.1, forward strand.
GTTGAATCAACAACACCCCATCCGTCTTGTACCAATTGCTTGTTGATGGTGTAGGAAGCATCTTTCAAAGATTGCTCGGAATCGTACAACACACCTTGGAATTCGGTTCCAACGGCAGGCAAGGCACTAAGAACGAGCTTCTTATCGAAAGTAAGGTCCTCCAATGCATATAAGGCATCAGTCAAGTAATCAGTAGGCTTGGATGGAGGAAGCCTCAAATTTTGCAATTTGGTGGTGTGTGCAAATGTAGGATATACGGTGGTGGAGAAGTTTGATGGAAGAGAACGTAAGGAAGTCAAAGGAACTTTATCGATGTTACCGAAGTCCAAATGCTTAACTTCAAACTTATTGGAAGCCTTATCAAAGTTGATCACACGAGCACGGTAGTACTTACCGTTGTCAGAGAATTTGGCAGAAACCAATTCGTTCTTCTTTGGAGCTCTGGTCAAATTGTGTGGCAAGTCCACAGAGGTGTTGCTGGCAGAAGGAAGTTGAGAGTGGAAGTCATTGAATTCTTTCTTGAATTTAGTGAACTTGCTGGCGGTACTTGCATCCAAATGATGGAAGGAAATGATACCCTCAGAATCAATGTCAACCACTTCAATATCGAAGAACTTTGGCTTGGAAGCTTCAAGATTTAATTCATACAATTGACCGGCAGCACGTGCAACTTCTTCTTGCTCCTTAGCGGCATCATAGTTCTTCCAGACACCCTTCTTACCTGCCTTAGCACTTTCTTGAGCCTTCATCAATTCGTTGGCATAAGGATTGGAGTTAACAGCATAGTCATGCACCTTGACCAAACCTTGTTCCAATAAAGTAACTTGGACTGGATGCAAAGCGCTACCAGAGGCAAACAAATTTCCAACAAATCCTCCGATCTTGTCTGCATCATAAATTTCAAATTCAACACTTCTTTGCAAGAATCTCTTGTTCATCAACTTCAAACCTTCATCACCCAAAGAATCAGCTTTGTCATTAGATAATCCACCTAAGATCAATGTCAATTTCAATCCTTCCTTTGGATTGAATAACTTCACTCTGTTTGCAGATGGAATAAATTCAACATGGTATCCACCGGAAATTCTACCCTTTTGCTTGAAACCGTTCAAGAATGTCTTTGCCTTGGAAGCATTTTCAGAAGCATCGACGATTCTAGTACCAACGGTTAATACTTTATTGATATCACCATTGAAGAAAATACCTTTCTTAGCGATCTTTTTTTGCTCTTCTTCCAATTCGAGAAGTTTGTCCCAGTTTAATGATCTTTCATGAGATGTGGCTTTATTGTGTCTAATGACAGAACCCCAACCATTCTTGACGATGAGTTCAGACAAATCGGTGGTACCATTAATCTTGAAACTGACAAGGAATCTTGCATCGAAGCCGAGCTCTTTATTCTCAGTTCTATATCCATCAATGTACAAAGTACCGGACTTTCCAATGACTTGATGTCTGACAAATTCACGAGCAGTGGCTACCAATGATTGCTGTTGTTGCTCATTGTTTGTAACTGTTCTGTCGGTTGGTCTTGGGGCTCTGATGGAAGCCAATTGGACAGTTAATTCTTCATCGGATGGCAAATGGAGAGTCAAAGTATCAGCTCCAATTACACGGGCTGCTTGAACGTTTTCAATAGTAGCTCCTGGCTTCAAGGATTTACCAGCAGAAACCTTGATTGCAGGACGAGAGGTGACATTTGTGAATAAGCCTCTGCCCAAAGCTTTTGCAGTTTGTTCTGCCTTTCTCAAGCCAGGCATCTTGTTAGATCCAATCATAGTTGATTGCCAATCGACAATTTCACCAAAACCATTTTCCAACAACTTTTCATGTATATTATTACCGGAAGGATGGTAGAAAATAGCAATTGGCACACCAGATTGACTTTCACCTACCACAGAAGCAGTGAGCTCCACTTTGGTAGTCATTAATTTGTCCTCGACAAATACTTTAGCTTGTTGAGCCACCTTGGTTATGTTAGCAGCTTGATTGATGTCGTCGGCTCTTGGGGCTTTGATTCCGGCCAACAACAAAGGAGTGGTACAATGTTGAGACTTATTGATGATTATTCTGGCCATCACTCTGTCACCACTGATCACTTTGTCCACAATTACTTTTAATGGCGATTTTTCAGATTTGGCGATAATGGCTTCAGAGAAGGGAACCACCTCAATTGGGGCTTCAGATCCCCAGACACCAAGACTAGCAGACTTAGCCTTTTGTTGTGCCTCGTTGAGGTCGTAGTAGATGTCTCCTTGGTCCTCGGAGAAGTTGTCCTTCAATTTGACAGTTCCATGCTCCAATAAGTAACCAGCGAGAGACTTGAAAATTGGAGCTTGGATATCTCCGAATTCTCTTCCGCCCGCACTTTTGTGATGAACCTTGAATTTGATCTCCTTTCCGATCAACAATTCCCTCAAGAACTCTTTTGATTCCCATCTGTCGTCCAGTTTGACGTACGAGAGGGTCAAAACTCTCTCTGGAGCAGGGAATTGCGAAGTTTTGGAAGGTACCAAAACCAAAGTGTCACCACTCAACACGTTTTTAACTTTGGCAACGAAGACTTGTGACATTGCTTTATTGTTGGGATTGCTGCCGTTACTGACAAGTTGATCTTGTCCAAGAGATCTGGCATAGGTGGAACATTCCCAACAACAGTCACGTGCCAACTCACGGGAGGTTAATACCTCATATACGGCGACGATCGGGTCAAGATCCATAACGACACAACGGGTGCTGATAAATGCCACGTAGCACCGCCCAGAAGAGACTCTTGAAGGAGTTCCAACAGCTTTCCCGTGATCCTCCACCGGGAATCCTTGCAGGACCAATCTCAGAAAACGATTTGTTTGTGTGGGAATGTTTGTTGGAAGGACCATCCGACACCCCATACGAGAATGGTGTGTTTCCAGCAATCTTGACCTTTCCCAAGGATTATCCGTTGGGTCCGCCATCGCTCAAGTTTGATCCTCCGTTGTTGCATCCAAACGTTTATGAAGACGGAACGGTGTGTATTTCCATCTTGCATCCACCGGGCGAAGACCCCAACCAATACGAGAGGCCCGAGGAACGTTGGTCGCCGGTCCAGAGCATCGAGAAGATCTTGCTCAGTGTGGTTTCCATGTTGGCTGAGCCCAACCCCGAGAGTGGTGCCAATATCGACGCCTGCAAGTTATGGAGAGACAACAGGGACGAGTACAACAGACAGATCAGACAACACGTTCGGGAATTGTTGGGATTATAGCATTATCATGAATAAGAAACGAGAATATATCATAGATAGCCATCTGTAGTATTTGAGTGTGTCACTTGCTGTAGAGCAGAAGGAATCGATATCAATTTGGCGGTTAGTTTGCAGTGAACTCCACGAAAAGAGCCTTCTGGCTGTTGAAGTCACAAGAACATTGGCATGTATCAAGAATAGATTGGCAATAGTGCTAGACTAGCCGTTCAAGGCTTCCTTCATCAACTGACTGTTTACTTATCTTCGCAAAGTTCCTTTATAACAACCGTTATCTCAGCCCCCCAAGTAGAAAATGGCAATCTTTGTTTGCTAGTGTGGTTCACAGGGTGTAGATATGCTATGATATGAACCAGACTTTCTGAAGTTGTCGTTGTTCAAGCTTTTCTAAAAACAACAGGTGTATCAGTTGTACAATTTAAGGTGGACCCCTTTTTGGCTTATTGTTGATGAAGTACAGTTTAGACAATAATCGCAAAATCCACTATTATCATCTACACTGAAAAATAACGCGATGATCCACAGCACAGAGGTGGCCATAATCGGTGCTGGGGTGGCAGGGTTGAAGGCTTGCCAGGTTCTTATCCAGGAGACCAATTCACCTTTTAATGCCCAAGATTTGTTGCTCATCGAGGCTCAACATCGTGTTGGAGGTAGAATTCATACAGACCGTATTCTGAGTAAACTTGGCTACGTGTATGACTTGGGGGCATCTTGGTTTCATGATTCCTTGACCAACCCAGTACTTCTTGAGGCCATTCATGCAATGGATGATGAATATTTCAACTTCCAAAAGGATACCTATTATGATGATAAACCATCCAAAATATATGCCTCAGAATGCAAAACACCTATAGACCCATCGCAACTCAAACTTCAAGGGGTTCTCGAGGATATAGAAAAATTCATTGAGTTGTACTACATGTCTGAATTAGACAAACCGGACATTTCCTTGAAAGAGATTGTGGACAAGTTTTTTAATCAATATGGATACTCTGTTACCACAGAACAAAAGCAACTCGTAACACGGAAAATGAATTATTTTGAAACTTGGTTCGGGATCCCTTGGGAAATCATCAGTGCAAAATATGCAGATATCGACCATCAAGGAAGAAATCTCTTCAATCGTAAGGGTTACGATTTTCTAATCAATAAATTGGCCAGTGTCATTCCACAGGAACAAATCTTTCTCAATACCCAAGTCATTGGCATTGATTACTCGGGCAAAAAGTCAGTCAAGAAAATTTCACTCGATTTGAACAACGGAGATACAATAGAGTGTAACTATGTGATAGTGACGGTTCCTCAAAGTGTCCTTCAATTGGAGTCGGATCATCCATACGGCATAACGTGGAATCCACCACTTCCATCGAGAATCAGTGACGCAATGGCAGGCATACACTTTGGTGCATTAGGAAAGGTCATTCTTGAATTCGATAAAATTTGGTGGGATGTCACTGCTGATAGATTCGACATTCTTCCCGATGGAGGTGAGCGACCACAGGGTCCATTGCAAAATCTCCCGGAACCATTCACGTATTATTGCTACGTAACCAATTTTGCAGCATCTCACTCCATAGATAAGGGCAGCAGTCTTGTTCTATTGACTCAATCTCCATTAACAGAATACCTAGAGGCACATCCTCACGAAATATGGACATATTTCAAGCCTATGCTAGAGAGATTGGTGGTGGAAGGAGAGACCATATGTGACCCCATAAACGTCATGTGCACCAATTGGACTCAAAATCCCTATATCCGAGGTTCGTATTCTGCTCTACATGTTGGGGATCAAGCTTCAGACTTGATCATACAATTATGTGGGGAATATGATGGATGTGGGCTTTATGAAAGGGCAGTGAGATTCGCAGGTGAGCATACCATCGCAGATGGTGCTGGATGCGTCCATGGGGCGTTTGAGAGTGGTATCCGAGAAGCCAGGTGGATCATCAATGAAGTCAATGGAAGCAAATGATACCACCATCATCAAACACGCTGAATTCATGACTTGTTGAAGTGTTCTGAAACCTTCTGTAACCTTCTATCGATATCGGGTCGTCCCCCTACCGATAACTGGAAAAATTTATAAGTGTGAGCATTTGCAGATACATCATCATCAGCTTCAGCATCAGCATTATGGCTACTTCCTTCCAAGCGGAAAACGCAGAAAACTTAGAGGACATCGAAAAGCAATTTGCCGTCAAGGCAGTCATGCAAGCTGAAACCTACTGGGGCTTGTTGGAGAAGATTCCCGGCTCCAAGTTGAAGTTGACCCAACACGATGACGACATCTTTGAGACCTTGTTGGCCGACTTCCCTGAGTTCAAAGAACCCGCCAACGTTTCTGTGATCAACGAGGCCGACATGAAGAGTCCACTGGGTAAGGCCAAGTGGAGAACGTTCTGTGAAAAGTTCAAGGAAATCGAGGACTACAACTTTGGAACCTTATTGAGAACCAAGGCCTCCGAGGAGTACTCTCAAGACGGCACCATTTTTGCAGTCAGAATCCAATTCTACGCCATCGAGATCGCCAGAAACAGATACGGCTTGAACGACTGGGCCTCCAAGAAGAACTAAACCGTCAACTTCTAACTGTCCAACTTGATCCACATCTACAACGCTCGTTCCCCTGAGTCTCTTGAGTCGCAACCTTTGTATATTAATTATTACACGTCATTACACATTTCCACGTCTCCGTGTCATCACGTCTACTTCGTGATCTCTGTCTGTAGTCTACATAGTCAACTTCATTACCTTTGTAAAACTTTCTATTAGAACATCTGATATTTCTCCACGTGATCCTTTTTCTTTTGCCGAAAACAACACTACAATTTTAATTATAAGGTGTTGCTATGAACTCCTCCAAATTGCAGCCTGCTGGCAAGGTTCCCTCTAATGGTACTCCCCAGGCACAGTGGCTGAACCAACAGTCTCAACAAGCGCAACAGCCCACGTATGTGAGCTCTCTGGCCAACTATTCATTGCCAGGAGTGATCAACTATCTTACATCAGAATTCACCAATCTTGAGAGATTCAAGATCATGACCAACTTGGAAAAGTCTGAGATGAAGTACAAGATCATACAGCTTCAATGTGAACTCAACTCGTTGAAATTGGTGGGAGATAAGCAGAAGAGCCACATTAAAAAATTACAAAAGGAAAATCATGATTTCAAGGTCCAACTTGGACTAGTAAAGTCAGATGAGGATCAAAGCAGAATAGAAAAGCTGGGGTTGGAGAAAAATGAAGTTTCTGGCACACCAGGCGTGTCAACGACCCCAGAGAACCCACATATTTCCCAGATCCCCCAGTTCCCCCAGATCCCCCAGTTCCCCGATGTAGATCTTCTGGTGATCAAAAAATCCAGGCTGCAGCTCAACAAGTCCATGAAGGAGATTGTGCAGCTCCTCAAGATTCCTTCAGCAAAAACCACCAACTATCTTGGCATACCAGATATAGGCATGCCTGAAGGTAATGAATTGGATTCGTTGGTGCATCATGAAGATAATTTCGATACCAATTTCGATTTCAACGACCGCAACATATTGAGCCTTTCCCCCCGCAACTCCAAAAAAGCCACCTCTGTCACCGCCCAATACTTTGACACCGAAGATCCAGACTATGTCGACTTTGAAAATATCAAGAACGTCGACTTTTACAACGAACACGATTTTACAGGAAACCAGATTAAAGACGAAAAGAATCAGATGCCATATGAAAGTGACGCCGAGACCGAAATCATGGACCATGTGGATGAAGTAGTGGGTCCACTCGATCAAAAGCCATTTTCCAAAGACGACAAAATGAGTCATCAACGAGTTTTTGAGGATGAAGAAGTCCAGGTACATTTCACCTCTATTTCAGAAGAGTACAGAATCGAAGTTTTCGATAAAAACGCTAAAAAAAAGATATTTTCTAAAGATGTCTTCATAGATTCGCTCTCGCCAGAAATGCTCATTAATATTCACCGAATTTCGATTGAAGATTCTCGTGGTGTCTTCTTGGCAGTTCAGAGTAACGGCCAAGTCTTCAATCTTACTGTCGAAGCTAGCAACACCATAGAAAGTGAAATAATCAAGTTTGGCAATTCAAAGTCTCACATACAATCATCAGGACTCATAGAATTACAAGGTGTCATGAAAAAGCGAAGATTCGGTCTCGTGTTGAATTCATTGGAGGACAATATATTGATCAAAGTGTACCACATAACTTTGAAAGATGGAATATTCGAATCTAAGGAGATAAACTCGTTTAATCGGAACTTCATGATGAAGAACTTGGATGGTTCTGAGGCATTGACTTTCGATAAATGGTCTCACAACAAGTCGTCGCCTCTCAATTCCCCAAAAACCACAAAGAAGAACGAAGAAGGAAATATTCTAGCTTCCTATGAATTGATTTACAAAACACAAACTAACGTTTTACGAGTAGATATCTCCAACAAAATTGTCATCACAGAATCCATGAACCCTATGGATTAATTATGCATGTCAAACTAACAAAAAAGGTTGATAAATTTATGATATCCTGCGGAAAGGTACCATGTTTCATCTGTGGTACTGATAAAAGAGACTCCACCCCACCTCCAAATTGGTTTTGTGTGAGTCTAACGTCACACCGTTGTGAAGTATTTGAATCCCGCGATCTAGCCCCATTTATCAAGGGCTGTGGCCTCCGAAAGGTATAGAAGCTTGCTCATATTCTTCTAATAATTTCCATGCATTATACACTGTATACATTTGATTGGCTCAATAAACCCCGTAATACACTGTTTATCCACCAGTGGTATGTCTATAGTACTCAACTTATCTCAGTAGCTATTGCGATCGTTCCTTTGTTTTACCATATACCTCATCAGCACGTTTATGCGATGCGCAAAAGCAACGGGAAAATTTTTCTATTATCTTTACTTACTACAAGATGTCGAAACAGTCCTTTGACGATTTCTTGAAGTCCCAGCAGAGTAATAACAAGCCTAAGGGCTTCGGTTATAGAAACCAAGGACAAGCATACAATCCCCAAGATCAGGGACAATTCCAGAACTTCCAAGGAGGATATCAAGGTGGATATCAAGGAGGATACCAAAGTGGATACCAAGGTGGATACCAAGGTGGATATCAAGGTGGATATCAAGGTGGATACCAAAACTACCAAAACTATCAAGCTGGATATCAGAATTACCAAGGGAATAGAAGTTACGGTAATTCTCAAATCAATACTCCATTGGATTCCACACCAACCAGTGGTACTGCTACTCCAACCACTCCAAACCCAAATGCATCCACAGCTTCATTGACCTCCTTAAACTCCGCTTTGAGCAAGCTTAATGTTGCTAATATTCCTATTCAAGATAATTTGACCAACCTTGACAAGTGTGCAAAGATTGCTGATGTCAGAACTGAGGTTTCAGCTATTATTGACAAAATATCAGAGGAGCCCTCCTTGAACGTGATTAATGAGTGGAAGTTAAACGAAATTCTCAAGTCCTTGGCCAAGCCTAAGAACTCTCCATTAGTCAGAGAAGGTGCCTTATTGATTACACAGCAATTGGCCATCAAATTTGGTGGACAAACTCCTAAGGAAAGTTACCTCTTGCAATTTTTCCCTCCTTCATTCGATGCATTTGCCGATAAAGACAAGAATGTTGTCAAGTTTGCAAAAACTACTGTCGACACCTTATATGGTATTTTCCCAGTTGAAGCACTTGGGTCCGTAGTAATGAATGAAGTTTTGACTTATTTGAAGTCTTCGGCTAAGTGGAACTCCAAGCTTGCTGCCTTGGGTATCTTCGAAAAGCTTGTGGACGACGTTCCAGCTGATTTGTTGGAATTGCAGTTCGTTCAAGCCGTTCCTATCTTGACCGACTTAGCTACCGACTTCAAACCGGAATTAGCTAAGCAAGGTTTGGCCACTTTGAAAAGATTTGTTAAGGTTTTGGACAATTTAGATTTGCAAAACAAATACGACTTGATCGTTGAGACCTTGGCAGATCCAAACAAGGTTCCTGAATGTATCAAGAACTTGTCTTCGGTCACTTTCGTCGCTGAAGTCACTGAACCAGCATTATCTTTATTGGTACCAATTTTAGACAAATCTTTAAAGATGTCTTCTTCTTCCAACGACCAATTAAGACAAACCGTTACTGTCACTGAAAACTTGACTAGATTGGTGAATAATAAGAGAGAAATCGAAATTTACATTCCAATCTTGCTTCCAGGTGTCGAGAAGGTTTTCAATAATGCTTCTTTACCTGAAGTCAGACAATTGGCCGAAAAGGCGTTGAAAGTTTTGAAGGATGCTGAAAACGAGCAAACTGATGGTAAGTTCCATGGAAGAATCACTGTTGAACAAGCCAAGGAGTTTTTCTCTAAGGACATTCCAGAAGAGTTCCAACCTGTTGTGAAGGAGTTGAACTTGGATGATTCTATTCGTGCTCAATACTTAGCCCGTATTTTGCAATCTGATGCAAACGTTAATGATTGGAAACGTTTGAAAGAATATTTGAATTTGCTTGAAGTGAGTACTGAATCTCAAGATCTTAAAGAGAAATACGCTGATGCTGTTGTTTTACATCTCAGAACTCTTTTCGAACCAGAAATGGCTCAAGCCGAAGCAGAGTATGAAGGTGCTATCGAAATTGTCAATGCTGACTTTTCTTTGGCTTATGGTTCAAGAATGTTGTTAAACAAAACTAAGCTCAGATTATTGAAGGGACATAGATATGGTTTATGTGGTAGAAACGGTGCCGGTAAATCGACCTTGATGAGAGCAATTTCCAAGGGTCAATTGGAAGGCTTCCCAACTGCTGACGAATTGAAAACTTGTTTCGTTGAGCATAAATTGCAAGGTTCTGAAGCTGATATGGACTTAGTGGGTTTCATTGCTTCTGATCCAGATTTGGTTCACGTTGGTAGAGATGAGATTTCCCAAGCTTTGTTTAAGGTTGGATTCCCTCAAGAGAGATTAGAGCAAAATGTTGGATCTTTATCTGGTGGTTGGAAAATGAAATTAGAATTGGCCAGAGCCATGTTGATGAAGGCTGATGTTTTATTATTAGATGAACCTACTAACCACTTGGATGTCACTAATGTTAAATGGTTACAAGATTACTTGGTTGAAAACACCGAGATTACTTCTTTGATTGTTTCCCACGACTCTGGATTCTTGGATGCTGTCTGTACTGACATTATTCATTATGAAAACAAGAAGTTGGCTTACTACAAAGGTAACTTGTCTGAGTTCGTTAAAGTCAAGCCAGAAGGTAAATCATACTATACCTTGACCGATTCTAACGTTAAAATGGCATTCCCGCCACCAGGTATTTTGAGTGGTGTCAAATCCAGCACTCGTGCAGTTGCTAGAATGAACAATGTAACTTTCACTTACCCAGGTGCTCCAAAGCCATCATTGAAGGATGTTTCATGTTCCTTATCTTTATCCTCTCGTGTTGCCATTCTTGGTCCAAATGGTGCTGGTAAGTCCACTTTGATCAAGTTATTGACTGGTGAATTAGTTCCAAACGAAGGTAAGGTTGAAAAGCATCCAAATTTGAGAATTGGTTACATTGCCCAGCATGCATTGCAACATGTTGAACAACACAAGGAGAAGACCGCCAATCAATATTTGCAATGGCGTTATAGATTCGGAGATGATCGTGAAGTTTTGTTGAAGGAATCTCGTAAGGTCTCCGACGAAGAAAAGGAACAAATGGACAAGCAGATCGATATTGACGATGGTAGAGGTCCAAGAGCCATTGAAGCTATTGTTGGTAGACAAAAGTTGAAAAAGTCCTTCCAATATGAAGTTAAGTGGAAGTTGTGGTTACCAAAGTACAATTCCTGGGTTCCTAAGGAAGTTTTGTTGAAGCATGGTTTCGACAAATTGATCCAAAAATTTGATGATCATGAGGCTTCTAGAGAAGGTTTAGGATACCGTGATTTGACTCCATCTGTCATCAGAAAGCACTTCGAGGATGTTGGATTGGACGGTGACATTGCTGACCATACCCCAATGGGATCATTATCTGGTGGTCAATTAGTCAAGGTCGTTATTGCTGGAGCTATGTGGAACAATCCACATTTGTTGGTTTTAGATGAGCCAACCAATTATTTGGACAGAGACTCCTTGGGTGGTTTGGCCATTGCCATTAGAGAATGGTCTGGAGGTGTTGTCATGATTTCACACAACAACGAATTTGTGGGAGCATTATGTCCAGAACAATGGCACGTTGAAAATGGAGAAGTTGTTCAAAAGGGTAATGTTGGTGTTGACAATGCTAGGTTCGACGACCAAGGTGCTGAATCTGTTGAAGGAAGTCCTGCACCAGAAGCTGCACCACCAAAGAAGAGAGCCGATGATGACGATTCACCTGCTAACATCAAGGTCAGAACTAGAAAAAAGAAGTTGACCAGAAATGAAAAGAAGCTCCAAGCCGAAAGAAGAAGATTAAGATACCTTGAATGGTTGAGCTCGCCAAAGGGTACACCAAAGCCAGTGGATTCCGATGAAGATGAAGATTGATCCTGGATGATCAAATATTTAAGTTTATAGACTGTTTAATTGAATCTTTGAAATTAAAAATCATCCAGTAGTGGTTCCTAATATGCAGTGACTTTTGTTTAGTCACTATGAGTGCAATATCATTTTTGCACATATCCAGATTTGCCTACTGTTCAATTCAAATTTAAGCTATCCATTGGGTTACTTACACTCTTGTTAAGCTTTGGGTTTGGAGCCTCATCATTATCCACGAAATAGGTATTCGCATATAAGGGTGCGGTGTATCATCATGTTGGATTGCCTTGTAAATTAAGTTTCCACTTCCGTTCGTGATGAACATCTTATACAATAGTTCCCAAGTAGCTAAAATTTCATTCTTTCAGTCATTCAACTTCAATTCCTCAATTCATCCAAGGAGTTGACCTCTGTAAGCACACCTTGTAGACCACCTTTGCAGCCGTGTCGCACTCGCGTGTCGCATGTCGCATTTCCGGAGGCAAAAGATTCAACACCTCCAACACTACAACAACTACACCATTACTTCACCATGGCTGACAGATACTCTTTCTCGTTAACAACCTTCTCTCCAAGGTATGTATACAGCCAATGACAAAAGTCTGCGACTTCCTATTCCCTACTAACATTCAGTGGTAAGTTGGTCCAAATTGAATACGCATTGAATGCAGTCAAGCAAGGTGTCACTACCATTGGTATCAAGTCTGCCAATGGTGTTGTGCTTGCCACAGAGCGTAAGGCCAATTCCCCCCTTATCAAGAACAACAGCGGATCAAAAGTAGAGCTTATCACCCCAAACATCGGAATGTCATATTCGGGCATGGGACCCGATTTCAGAGTACTTGTGGATAAGGCCAGGAAGTTGGCACACACCAACTACAAAAGAATTTACGACGAGTATCCTCCAGTCAAGATTTTGGTACAGGAAATAGCCAAGGTCATGCAAGAATCCACTCAATCGGGAGGTATCCGTCCATTCGGTGTATCATTATTAGTGGGGGGTTACGATGAACACTCAGAGCAGTTCCAATTATACCAAGTGGATCCTTCAGGAAGTTACTTCCCTTGGAAAGCCACTGCTATCGGTAAGACCTCCAACTCGGCAAAGACGTTTTTGGAAAAGAGATGGAACGAGAACTTGGAGTTGGAAGATGCCATCCATGTGGCGTTATTGGCATTAAAAGAATCCGTGGACGGAGAGTTGACTGGTGAAAACTTGGATATTGCCATCGTCAGCGACCCTCAGGACCATTTGTTGGGCTTCAAGGGCACTTCTGTGGAGGGTCCCAGATTCAAGAAGTTGACTGCTGAGGAAATTAACGATAGATTAGACTCTTTATGAGTGGTTTAACAAATCTAAATGACATATAGGGAATTACATGTAGACACTCTGTGGGTCGAGAAAATTCGAAAAACTGATGATTCAATTTTTTTCAAACCCAATGTCACCAACACCATACTATTGAGCCCGTAAATGGCATACTTTCCATGTTCGCTAATAGGAACATCTCCATTAACCTCATCGTTCTATCTTTATATTTAATAATAGGGCACGTGACCGACTATTCATCTCAAATTTTCAGAATTTATGGCATCTCATCACTAAATCATGGCCAGGAAGAACAAGCCTTCAGGCAAGAAAAGAAGTTCCAAGAAGATCTTGGACGCTTATCAGATTGCAGAGAGGCAGCTCAACGGTTCTGGTTCAGAAAATGAGTCCGGAGACGATTTGGATGTCCAGGACGGTATCCTCGATGCCAGACGGTTTCTCAAGGAGGGACAAGAAAAAGATGAGTTTGAGGACGAAGAGTTAGACTCGGATGAAGCCTTGGGATCCGATGATGACTATGATGTTTTGAACTCCAAGTTCTCGCAAACCATTAGAGACAAGGCCAAAAAGGAAAAGGAAAAGGAAAGATTGAGAAGAAGAGGAGAATTGGATAGCGATGAGAGTGAGTCTGAAGAAGAAGCTTACGATAGTATCGATGAAAGTCAGTTGGTCACATTATCTGAAGCCTGGGATTTGGATGAGAAGGACTTGAACAGGGTGAAGAAGAGCGGAAACCAAAGCAATGAAGTGGTTTTGGATGACGCATGGGAATCAGAATCTTCAGAATCTTCAGAATCTGGTTCTGAGTCTGAATCTGATTCCGAAGATGATGATTCCGATGACCAAAATGATCAAGACAGTGACGGTCAATCCGACTCTGAGGATATTTTCGATAACGAAGACGACGAGGAGATCGATTTGAAGAATACTGTCAACCGTTTGACATCTCAATTGAAGAAACCTGCTGCGGAAAAGAAGAGACTTGTGGCGGAAAAGTTGGCTGAAAATGAGTTCGGTGTACCAACAGGTGCTCAGAGTTTATCCTTGGCTGATATGATGGCTGCTGTGGATTCTTCCGTCTCTCAAGACGCTATTTTAATCGATGCTCAAGAAGCGGAGAAATCAAAGGCTTTGGCTACACCATTACCAAAGAGAATCCAAGAAAGACACGACAGAAAGATGGCTTATGAAATATCTAAGAAGGAAGTCAGCAAATGGCAAGATACTGTGAACCAAAACAGAAACGCTGAAGTCTTGAAATTTCCTATGGCTGCACCTAGTTCCAGTAAAAAGAGCGCTCATATCTCATTGCCTAGTGATGAGAGCTCTAATGTTTCTTCTGAGCTTGAAAAGAAAATTAATAGCGTCCTCGAAGCTTCTGCATTAATTGATGACAATAAAGAAGCTACTTTCGAACAAATTGAAGTAGCTAAATTATCACCTGCTGAAATGATAAAGAGAACCAAAGAGTTGAGACTTATGAGAGAATTAATGTTCAGAGAAGAAGTTAAAGCCAAAAGAATCAAAAAGATTAAGTCTAAGCTGTATCATAAGATCAAGAAGAAGGAAAGATTGAGAAATCAAGAATTAGTTGAAGGTGAAGAATCTGACAATGAAGATATTGATCTCAAGAGAGCTGAGGAAAGAATGACTTTAAGACATAAGACCCAATCACAATGGGCCAAGTCCATGATTAGGAGTGGATTGTCTAAGGATGCTTCAAATAGAGCAGAATTAGAAGAAATGCTCAGAACAGGTGAAAAGTTGAGAAGTAAGCAACTTGGTTACGAAGATGGAGAGCAAAGTGACGATAATATCAGTGATATTGAAAAAGACTATGCTCAAGAAAAAGATGTTGATAGATCCAAGTTAGGTAAGGGTGTTTTAGCTATGGACTTCATGAAGAATGCTGAGGATAGAAGAAAACAAGAAAACTTGAAGGATATTGAGGAATTGAGAAAGTTGGAGAGAGGTGAAAATGGAGAAGATCAGTTCATTTCAGAACATAATTCTGTTAATACCCACTTTAACCAAGGTAGAAGAGTCTACGCCCCAAGTTCAATAGCTATGAAAGAGAGTATTGAAGAAGTAGATCAAGATACATTGGCTGAAATTGAAGAAGGTGAATCCAAGAATTTAGTTAATAAGTTGTCCAAGAGATTCGCTGTGGCTGATAATGTGGTTGTCACTGAACCCGAAGTTAATGAAAAAGAAGATGCTGAGAGCAATAAAGAGGAAGAAGAAGCTGAAGTTAATCCATGGTTAACTGTTTCAAATACCAATCTCAAGAAATCAAATAAAGTTGTTGCAATTGATCAAAGCTCATCCAAATTGGCGAAGTCTGCAGCTAAGATTGCAAAGTCCAAGAAAAGATCACTGTCTAATATTGATTCCAACGATGCGGTTATCGATATACAAAACACTATGAAGTTGGCTGAAAACAGTGACGATGAAGATTCGGATGGAGGCGCTAAGATGTTCACACAATCAGATTTGATCAAGCAGGCATTCGCTGGTGATGATGTTGTTCAAGAATTTGAAAATGAAAAGAGAAATGTTATCATTGATGAAGACGATAAGGAAGAAGATATCACTTTACCTGGTTGGGGTGACTGGGCTGGTGGGGATGATAATGGACCCAAAAAGAAGAAAAAGAAGTTCACTCGTACCATCGATGGAGTGGCTCAGAAAGATAAAAGAAGGGACAAAAATTTGAAAAACGTCATTATCAATGAGAAGGTGAATAAAAAGAACTTGAAGTATCAATCTGGAATGGTTCCTAACCAATTCGAATCTAAGGAGCAATATGAAAGATCCTTGAGATTGCCAATCGGTCAAGAATGGACGTCAAGAGCAACTCACCAGAAGTTGACTATGCCAAGAGTCATTACCAAACAAGGTACTGTTATAGATCCTTTGAAGACCCCATTTTAAGATTGATAGCATTTTGTAAAATAGTTATAGAGGGTCTAGTACCTAATACAAGAGATTTATGAAAACACTTGACTATGAATCAAGAATTCTGAAGAATAGCCATAATAATCGAATAGGTACGTCTATTGGTTCTTCTATATACAGTTCAATAAATTTGTAACAACTCAGGTGGTTACACTCACCGATTAACCATAAGTCAATGGTAAAAAAGATCACTTAAAAGAAAAATTATTGCATTTAACAGATTCCATTTCTCTTTGCCCATGCTTTACCACTAAGAAAGACCCCATCTGGGTCGGTTTGATTTCTTACTTCATTAAATTTGACTAAATTCTCCCCAAACCAATCTTTCATTACAGGCTTGAAACCGATCATGGAGTAGAACTCTTTACCACCAAACTCCAATTGTATTTTCAAGTCTTGATCTGTGCGATGATCACCATCAACCCCAATAAAATTCTTGGCCCAATGGGGTTTACCTCCAGCAGATGTTAAAATATCTTCAAAGACTTGGAACCATTTGTGAGTAGGGACATTTGTTCTAAAAGGACGGTACATAGTTGCATTGATAAACAAAGTTAACTGATCGTTAGTAACTGGAGCATTGTCTCCAGCGTATGAAAGAAATGGTGAATTATCCATGTATGCTCTAAAATTATTACCTGGGATAGGACCTGAGCTCAATCTGGTTCTCTTATCTAACCATGATTGTGGTGGGTACAAGGATGGTTCACCAGTTTCTTCGTCAACAAATGGAATATCTGAATTGGTGACATTGGAGCATCTCACTTCAATAGGGGCATGGACGTAAAATTCGCCCTTTTTTTCAGCTGCTCTGATGGTCTCACGAAGTTTCTTCAATGTTTCAACACCGTTGGATAAAGGAGCGGACCATTCGTTAACAAATTGTGAAAAGAGACAGTCCATATTCAAACCTTCAACGGAGTGCTGAACAGCGACGTCACCACGTCCCAAGGTCTCGACATTACCATATTGTTGGCCAAAAACAAAACGTTCAATATAAGGAGTTAATCCTGGCCATATATGAACAGAAACCCACAAGAGTGATTCGTAGAAAAATCTTCCGAATTTAGTACCATACCAACTTGGACGAGGGTCACTGAGAGCATCGTTGGATTTAGAAGCTCTCCAACATACACAACGGTCTGTGTAAGGGAACCACCAAATTCTGATAAACTCGGACTCCAACCAAATGTTACTCCAGTTTTTCAATAAGGTATCGAAGTTGATAATTTCTTGTTTGGACTTGATAAAGTATTCAGGACAAGTACGAAGGGTAACGTGGGTGATGATACCAATCTTACCTAAGGACAAGAGAGCTGCACGGAACACTTCAGGTTTGTCGATGGATGAACAGGTGATTTCACGGGCCTGAGAGTCCAAAAACTTGATAGAAACCACTTGTTGAGCCACCAAACCGTGATACTGGGTGGAACCATGAGTTCCTGTAGAAATAAGACCAGCCACAGATTGTTCACTGATGGAGCCCAAATTTTGGATGGCCAATTGGTTTTCCTTAAGGTATTGGTTCAATTCGTACACACGACATCCAGCTTCCACTGTCAAGTCCACAAACTTGATTTCTTTTCCGCCATCGGGGGAGGCACCGTAGACTTCCTTTTTGTCCACCACCGCGTTGAAACGGTCCAAATTACAGAGCCATTCTTTGGTCATGGTCAAGTCACTGGGGGAATGGCCGGATCCCACCGTCATGATGGTGAGGCCATGTTGGCGGGCCTGGTTGATCAACTCTTTGATTTCATCGAAGGTCCGAGGCTGGAAAACTGCTTGCGGGCGGCATTGGAAAGTGCCTGCCCAAGTCCTGTGAAAAAGCTTGTTGGTGGCAAAGCTCTGGATTGAGCTAGGAATGGACATGTCTGTGCAAAGATCGAAGTATCCAGTGGAAGTTGTAGTGGTAGTCCTGAAACAACCCACAAGTAACGCAAATAAATCCTAGTGGCAATGAAGTGTTACCAAATCCACAGGACTTCGCACGCCATTTTCTCTAACTAGGGAGACAATAGCCTACAAAGTAAGTTGGACACTTGAACTACCACCAGTAGTAGTCAGATTTAGGAAGTGACTTGGTACTACAAGTCTATGGTAGTAGATGGCCTATTTCGTGATAAAACTATCGACTTTTGGGGCTGGTAGTGATATTTGGTGGTCTGAACGGTAGCTTCGAATAAGTTTAGTCTACTGAGGCTGAAATATCCTAACAATAGATCTGATAACTACTTTCACCATGGGGAAATTGCACTTCCACCAGAAACAGATACTTCACGCGGGCACATAACAACTATACAGAGATGAAAAGCAGGAGAAGAATTTAGGGAGAACTAAAGGAAGAATGATGGATGGTGTGGTCGAATTAGCAGTGTGGCTTATCAAGAGTTGGTGATGCGGATGAATATTGGCAAGAGATATTAATGGACAAGAGATATAATGGACAAGGGATATTAAGGTCAAGAGGGATCTCTATTGCCTTTCTATGCTTGAAATAGGTCGTCTTTGTGCACTCCTGTAGCAACAAGAATATCAATGTTTCATAAGATGGAGGTGGAAAAGGTGACAATGTGGAGGAGATATCATATAATGAAATAAATGGAAAATTATGGTAGAGGGACCTGAATGTCACTGATGAGAAGTAAGGCATTGGAGGTAGAACATGGGAATTTTGATGGTTTCCAGACTCTTCTTGAGTATTTTGAATGGTATGAGTATTTTGTAGGTGAATTGTCTTTTCTCCGCAACAGTTCAATCACCAGATGTGTTAGGATGTTCTGTTGTTTGGAAGTTTCATATTATCCCAGAGGATATTTACTGGTCTACCAGGTTGAAAATTCCGCTTGAGAACGTCTTATTCACATGCATGGTGTTTATTATCTGTGTAGGGAGCCTCTCCTACATTTACCTCGAAGTCCTCATTTGGGCCCACAATACCCATCCCTCTAGAATCCCATATCGTCTCCTGGTACGATACGCTTAAAAGGAAGGCTTAAAGAGGGTGCGAATAATACACATTTGGTGGATAAGAAACGCTGGGAAACTACTTAAGGTGAACCCCCTTTCCTTAGTGTTGGGTCATCAGTGCAGCTGAAGTGATCAATTATTGGGGTCATTCTACGAGGGAGACAAGAGGCTGAATATCGGCACTCTCTAGTGAATCCAGAACCTTGTAGCTGTTCCACTATCAAACGCAACCCCTAGTCATTGTAGCCCTAAATGCACCGTTTGTGTCACTCTTCAGTAGAATGATGTTTCTTAAATTTTCACATGATAACATCAATAATTGATGCCAAATTCTAGCCCCATTTCCCATCGAACCACTTTACCCACCAGCTAGCATTTCACTAATATGTACTGAATCTGTAATCTGAAAAACAACAAAATCCTTCGCTCTAACCTTCTTCACATACAGTACCTCTCGAATATTTCCTAATTGGATAAATTACTTTTCACATACAGAATTAGTCCTATGTGTTACACTTTAAAAGATGTAGCATGTAGGGCCATGCCCACTACAGTAGTTATCTGGCTGCATTAGAAATGTGAAACCATCGCCTCCAATTAGCCTTTAGTTAAGCATTCACTGATCCCTATTGTTTTGGATATTGGCGGCAGTAGCGAGCCACATTGGTCACATTGGTCACTATTGATCTCAAGGTCCACAATCATAAATCAGGTGCAGACATGATCCCAATGTAGAAAACTCATGAACATTGTGACTGTGTCCCCTCCAAGATGTTTTGAAATAGTACCGTAGTGTCCGTAATCACCCTTCTCTGTTCTTGTCACCTCGTCCCTTCTCCTGTACCAAACCTCTACAGTAACGTTGCCACAACCACAAATCAGCCACTATTTACTTCTTCTAATCGCATACAAAGTTGTCGCTGAGCTGATCTGAAGTCTTCAACATTCTCGGGTAAATTAAGCATGCGTAGACCAAGTCAGAGTTAAATTGTAGGCCAAAATTCCCAATGACTCCGTTTTACAAGCTGTTTTCAACATTCTTCCCCAACAAGCAACTTCCACACCACTACCAGCATCGCCTCTACACCCACCGGTGGCGTGAGCTCTGTGGTACCATGCCGTGGTAGGGCCCAACCGCACTATCAAGGTACACGTCGTATAAAATTTTTCAGCTATACGACGCGTATATAAGCACTCGCTGGAACGACGAGTTTGCAGCACATCCACCACTTGGCTATTCCATATCACCATGAGCAGACCCCAAAATATCGGTATCAAGGGTATCGAAGTGTACATCCCAGGACAGGCCGTCAACCAGGCCGAATTGGAGAAGTTTGACGGCATTCCAGCCGGTAAATACACCATTGGATTGGGTCAAACCAACATGGCCTTCGTCAACGACCGTGAAGATATCTACTCTTTGGCCTTGACTGTCACCTCCAACTTGATTAAGAACTATGGCGTCAACGTCAACAACATCGGTAGATTGGAAGTGGGTACCGAAACTCTCTTGGACAAGTCCAAGTCCGTCAAGTCGGTGTTGATGCAATTGTTTGGAGAGAACCACGACATCGAGGGTATCGACACCGTCAACGCTTGTTACGGTGGTACCTCTGCTGTCCTCAACTCTGTCAACTGGATCGAGTCCTCTGCTTGGGATGGCAGAGACGCAATCGTGGTCTGTGGTGACATCGCCATCTACGACAAGGGTGCTGCCAGACCCACCGGAGGGGTTGGTGCCGTTGCTCTCTTGATCGGCCCAGACGCTCCAATTGTGTTTGAATCCACTCGTGGTTCTTACATGGAGCATGCCTACGATTTCTACAAGCCAAACTTCACCAGTGAATACCCAGTCGTCGATGGTCACTTCTCTTTGAGCTGTTACGTCAAGGCCTTGGACCACTGTTACAAGACCTACTCCAAGAAGGTTACTAAAGACGCCACTAAGACCGTTGGTGTTTACGATCACTTCGACTACAATGCTTTCCACGTTCCAACCTGTAAGTTGGTTACCAAGTCTTACGCTAGATTGTTATACAACGACTACGTCGCCAACCCTGCTGCTTTCGAGGGCTTGATTGATGCTGACACTGCCGCCTCCATCGACTCCTTGTCCTACGAGCAATCTTTGGTTGACAAAAACGTCGAAAAGTTGTTTGTTGGCTTAGCCAAGGAACAAACTAAAATCAGAGTCCAACCTGCTTTGCAAGTTCCAACCAACACCGGTAACATGTACACTGCATCTGCTTGGGCTTCTCTCTCATCATTATTGTACTTCGTCGGCTCAGAAACCTTACAAGGTAAGAGAATTGGTATTTTCTCCTACGGTTCTGGTTTGGCATCCACTTTGTTATCTGTTCAAATCAAGGGTGACATTTCTAACATCACCAAGGTCTTGAACTTCGACCACAAGTTGGGAGCAGGTAGAGTTATCGAATCCCCAGAAAAGTACATCGAAGCTATTCAATTGAGAGAAAACGCTCACTTGAAGAATTCTTTCAAGCCATCTGGCTCCATCGACAACTTGGCCACCGGTACCTACTACTTGACCGAAGTTGATGACAAGTACAGAAGACAATATGCTGTCAAGGAATAAGACCTTCATATGTACACTAGACCATTACAAGCTATTAAACATCCACAGAACAAGCAAGTCATTGCTTGAAGGCAACCATTATACATCGTGTTGAAAGAGATCAACAAAAGTACAAGCACCTTAATAAATAATTTTGGTAGTGATTCCGTAGTCCCTCCAGTAAAGATAGTCAGTTTATAAAACCAATGGTAGCATTGTCCGCGATAAAAATCACCCTAGAAATACCCCTTTTCGCTAATGTGAATAAAATTGCACTATTTGCACCACGGTTACGTTATTTGAATAAATTCACAAAGCACACGGTTTCAAACATAAGTTATCCTAGCTATCAACTTTTGTACAGCTCACTAGCACTTGCGGCTAAACAGTAAACTAGATGGGAATTAAATACCTTCCTGGATGACAGCACCGATTGTTTGCACAGACCACTAAAAAATTGACAAACTCCCAATGGGGTGAAAGTGGAACATCAAACGTGCCACCACAACATTTCAAATTGGCTGGCAACTCAAGACAATGAATGCACTAGGTTGCCTGATCTCCCCTCTGTCACATGGCGACATATTTCTAACCCCTTAAGCTATGTCACTCTCCAACACACCACAAGCAAGAAGATGGAGCAATCAACCCCAGTTTTTGGCAAGTGCGGCGTCACAGTTGCTAGCATTTTAAAGAGTATTTGAACCACAGCAGCTCCAAAACCTTCATCAAAATCAAAGATGAAATTTAGCAAAACCATCCTTTTGGCAATTGTCGCCAGTGTTTGTGCTGTCGATATAGGGCTCGAGAATTGGAAAGCTAATGATATCAAGCAATTCTTGCATGATCGCAAAGTGGAAATAGATGAGAATTTTACCCCAGAAAAATTGACTGAGTTGGCAGTGAAGGAGTTTGAGACATTAAGAAATTCCCACAAGGTTCGGGTGGATGTAAATGACCAATCGCAGCAACACGTTCTAGAATTGGCCAAAGATCCTCATGCCAACCTCTACGCCGCTCTTCCTTACAATAACTGGAATTATCTTTTGGATCATCAAAGCACTGCTCAGAAAGTCAAGGATTGGATTTTCGAATCGTGGTCCGTAGACTCTTTGAAGCATTATTTGACTGCAAATAAGATCAAATTCTACAAATATGCTAACAAAACAGAATTATCAAAATTGGCCAAGGACAACTACGACACGGTTGCGAAAAATCACCATGTCTCTGGTAATTACCCAGGCGATTGGATCTACTCAGGGTGGAAAGTGGAGGACTTCAAAAATTGGTTGACCTCGTTTGAAATCCCATTTGATGTTGAAGAAACCAGGGATTCTTTATTGGAGAAAGTAAAAGAACATAATTATATTGGCTCAGTGAGTGCCATCGATTCCAGAAATTCTTTGTTGGACTCATTGAATTTATTTGGTAAGCCAATTTTTGAAAAGACTGGTACCATCAAGAATGAATTCTATGATACTTGGACTTACTCACAATTAAGAGAGTGGCTCTACATCCATGGCCTAGTTGACAGTAAGCCTGGTGTCTACATTGAAGATTTGGACCATAACAAACTCAAAAAAATGGTTCAATCCAACGAAAAGTACTTGATAGAAGATATTAAGTCGTGGTTGGATCATGCCAAAGAATCTTCAAGTCCATTTCTTGAAAAGTCTCCAGAAACTACTAAAAATGCCTACAAAAATATCGTAAACCATACTTTTTTGGTTGGAGTTGATAATTGGACCAAAGAGAGATTACGTGAATTTCTTCGGGTCAGAGATATTAAAGCTTCTCAATTTTTGACTAAGAAAAAGTTAGTGGAATTGGTCAAGGCTCACAAGGATACTCCAATTCTTCCAAAAGAAGCTACTAATTCTTATTCATGGTTTTTGGAAACTATGTCCACCGATAAGTTGAAAGAGTGGTTGAAAGAGCAGGGTCACCAGGTAGAAGGAACTAGACAAGATTTGGTTTCTGAGATTACCAACATTCTTACCACTGACAATAGTGTGAAAAACTCATTTCAATCACAGGTGAAGAACTACAAGCCTGATTTTGAAGCTTTTAAAAAATGGACACAATCCAAATCTCAGAACTCCTATTCCGAGGATGCTCTTTTGAAAGCATACGAAGTGGCCAGCAAATACTACCACCTGGCATCTGAAGTTCTTAACAACCAGTATAAGGATGCAAAGTATTCCGTGGATGAAGCATTGAACGAAATTCATGTTGCATCTCTTGAGTATGCTAATTTATTCTTAAAAGATTTTGAAGAGAATAAAAATATACTTCTGAACTATTTGGAAAGCACAAAAATATCGGCAGAAGGTTATTCCAACAATCTTGCTCGTAAGTTGATCAAAAATTACAAGAAAACTCAATCCCAGACAGAAAACGCAATCAATGAGGGTCAAAACCAATTGTATGACTTTTACTCCTGCTTCCAGAATTTATACCGTCAACACATTCCACAAATTGGTAATTTTTATAAAGAGAGTAAAGAGCTTGCAAATTCGGCAGTTGAAGGATTGCACGATAATGCACAGAGTGCTTATGAATATGGTACTGCGTATGCTGATAAAGCCAATAGTGCTGTTCAGAGTGCCTACAAAGATGGAGCATCTTATGTCTCTGATGCGGGTAAATCAGCTGCCAGTGCTTACGACGAATACAAGCCAGTGGTGGATGTCAAGGTAAAAGAAGCCAGTAAATTGGCTGAAAATGCTTATTCTGAGGGCAAGAGCCACGCTTCAGATGCAAACGAACAAGTTCAAAGTGCATATGGTGAGTACAAACCGGTTGTGGAATCAAAATTGAAACATGCTCTGCTGGTAATTGGAGAGAATTATGAGAGTGGCACCCCCGTTATCAAGAGCAAACTTTCTGAGGCTAGCTCCAATGCTGAAATTGCTTACAATAAATACAAGCCAGTTGTTGAAGAGCATTTAGAAGCTGTATATGATGCTTCTGCTCATTATGGAAAGGAAGCTACCAAAAAGGTACAAGAAGTGTACGCCCAGGCAGTTCCAGCAATCCAAAATGGATGGGACTACTTGGTAGAAACATCTAATCAAGCAGATCTCAGAAATTACCTTCAATCTTTTGGATTCGATCACGAGTGGTTAACTGGGTTGAACAGATACGAATTGGTGAATTTGGCAAGGGAACAAACCCGATTATTCTTCGGTGGATCCCGTACCAAATGGGATATGTCGATTACTGAGATTTTACTGCCCTCTGGCACATGGAATTTCTTCTACAAAAAGACACCTTGGTGGAAGCGTGCCCTTATTTACTTGCATTTGAACTAAGCTGCTAAGCTATAATATGATGAATGAATGTTGTTAATCCTGAACATTGCACTAATTGTAGTTTAAACTTAAATCTAAGTGGAAGCACCATACATAACACAAATTTCATGAGGTACTGTATCATACAGGGGACACTGTACAAGCCTTTATTCATGCTAAGAAGATTGAATTTTAATTTGTAGTTAGAATTATTCTAATGACAAGTTACATCCGAAATGTCCTTTCACACAGCTTCTCCGGTGGTCTATTCGATTAGATAGGTGAGCTCATCCCTGGCCCACCTATTTGCTCTCGTCTAGCCTTTTCTGGCCGTAGTTAATATCGTCCGATAGTGCGCTTAAACTTGCAAGCTTCCGCCACCAAAGAAGCCCTTTTTAGCAATATTTGAGTCTCATCTCTGTAAAATAGCGTACTATAAGGGCTCCAACTAGTCTTGAACTATTGATACCCTCTAGATTGAGTTCCTAGGTTGCCCATGGTGGCCCAGCTTTCGCAACCCTCCTTCCCAATTGGGACAAATCTCTGCTCGTGTCGCAACCTGCATGTTTTGATATTGCCCAAACAATTTTGCAGGTTAGAATCGAGCGGCTATTTTGTAAACAACATTCAAACAACCAAAAACCAGACGTTTCTTCTGGATAAATTAGTTTGCACACTTAGACAGAATGAGAGAAGTCATCAGTATTAATGGTATGTATCAACAGATGTACATCACGAGTGTTCATTATCCGATTTATTTCAATAGATTCGATTGATTCCCCAGGTAGTTACATTGCCCCTGCTCCGAGAAGGACACGAGTTGATCCCAACTCTTTCCAACGCAATCGACATGATAAATTGATCATATGGATCAACTTTTAATGACGATAATGTTGTGGCCTCCGATATTCGTTCAGCAATACTAACAATCTAGTTGGTCAAGCCGGTTGTCAAATTGGTAACGCGTGTTGGGAGTTATATTCACAAGAACATGGTATCAGACCAGACGGTTACCTTCAAGAAGGTTTAGACAGACCAAAGGGTGGTGAAGAAGGATTCTCTACCTTCTTCAGTGAAACCGGTTCCGGTAAGTACGTGCCAAGAGCATTGTACGTTGACTTGGAACCTAATGTGATTGACGAAGTTCGTACTGGTGCCTACAAGGATTTGTTCCATCCAGAGCAATTGATCGCTGGTAAAGAGGATGCCGCCAACAACTACGCCAGAGGCCACTACACTGTTGGTAGAGAAATCTTGGACGACGTTTTGGACAGAGTCAGAAGAATGTCAGACCAATGTGACGGTTTACAAGGTTTCTTATTCACTCACTCTTTGGGTGGTGGTACCGGTTCCGGTTTGGGATCTTTATTATTGGAGCAATTATCTATCGATTACGGTAAGAAGACCAAGTTGGAATTCGCCGTTTACCCTGCTCCACAAGTGTCTACCTCTGTTGTGGAACCATATAACACTGTTTTGACCACCCATACCACCTTGGAACATGCTGACTGTACTTTCATGGTGGATAACGAAGCTATCTATGACATGTGTCGCCGTAACTTGGACATCGCTAGGCCAAACTTCGACTCCTTGAACAGCTTGATTGCTCAAGTCGTCTCCTCTGTCACTGCTTCATTGAGATTTGATGGATCCTTAAACGTCGACTTGAATGAGTTCCAAACCAACTTGGTTCCATACCCAAGAATCCATTTCCCATTGGTTTCATACGCCCCAGTTTTCTCCAAATCTAGAGCTAACCACGAAGCTAACTCTGTTTCTGAAATTACCGCTTCTTGTTTCGAGCCAGGTAACCAAATGGTCAAGTGTGACCCAAGAGTTGGTAAGTACATGGCTACCTGTTTGTTGTACCGTGGTGATGTTGTTACCAGGGATGTTCAAAACTCCGTTGCTCAAGTTAAGGCCAAGAAGACCGTTCAACTTGTTGACTGGTGTCCTACTGGTTTCAAGATCGGTATTTGTTACCAACCACCAACTGCTATCCAAGGTTCCGAATTAGCCTCGGCAAAGAGAGCTGTCTGTGTGTTGTCCAACACCACCGCCATCGCTGAAGCCTGGAGAAGAATCGACAGAAAGTTTGACTTGATGTACTCTAAGAGAGCTTTCGTTCACTGGTACGTCGGTGAAGGTATGGAAGAAGGTGAATTCACCGAGGCTAGAGAAGATTTGGCAGCCTTGGAGAGAGACTATATTGAGGTTGGTACCGACTCTTTCCCAGAAGAAGAAGAAGAATACTAGTTTATATAGCGCCTTTATAGTTCATTAATACCCTTTTGTTAATAAGTGCCTTGTATCGACATTGCCTAAATGTCCAGTAAAACCGTTACTCTATCTCGGACTACTCGGCAATGTCTCCAATTGATATGCAAAGTCGTGCTTCAACCATGAACACCATCGATTTTTCAATATACGTGATACCAAAACATTATTGAGTCGCCACCATGAAAGACAACCGAGATCTCTTGAAAGAACCATTACATGGAATTTATATTCCATGTGGTCTCATTATTGTGGGTACTTTGGTTTTTGGTGTAGAGTACTTGCCTTACAGTTTAACCTTCATTATTGCGGTGTGCTCTTTCAAATTTTATGAAGCATTGAAGAGAAGATCGCTGATTCACAAGTCTCAATGGAGGGAACTTGAATTAATGGAAAGAACTCTCATCTCAAAGAATACCTCCATCTTGCGTTTCAAATTGAATAGAGAAGAGGAGGTTTTGGACATCCCTACAGGACACCATGTGGCCTGTTGTTTCAATATTAAAGGAAAGGATGAGATTCGTTTCTACTCTCCTATTCTGAACCAGTTTGACGCAGGATTCTTTGATATCATGGTTAAGCATTACGAGCATGGTGTGGTTTCTAGAAAATTAGCGGAATTAAGAGAAGGTCAAACTGTGATGTTTCGTGGACCGTTCGGTACTTTGAACTATGAGCCAAACATGGCCAAGAAACTCGGTTTGATTGCAGGAGGATCTGGTATAACTCCTATATTACAGGTCATTACCCAGATCATCACCAATCCTGACGATCAAACTGAAGTTTTCTTGATTTTTGCTAACGAAACTGAAAACGACATTTTGTTAAAAAGCGAAATCGATGAAATTGCCAAAAAATACCCCGGTTTCAAGGTCCACTACACCGTTACCAAGTCATCTGCTACTTGGACCGGTGGAAAGGGATATGTTACCAAAGAAATGATGCAAGAACATTTGCCAGAATACTCTTCCGAGAACCGCTTGTTTATTTGTGGTCCTCCAGGAATGAAGGATTTGGTTTCTGACCTTTCTGAGGAACTTGGATGGGATAAGGACAATGTTTTTTGCTTCTAAGAGATGTCTTGAACTCGTATAAGCAATTCACTCATTTCTGCACAATAGACGAAAGAAAATATTATGATTATTTGTAAATAAAGAGCATAGTTTTTTTACTGTAGAAATCCAGGGTTTGATCAACTCAAATGATCAGGGTCTAAATTATATTTGTGCATCAATCGCAAATCTCGATTTCAATAATTTCTCTCAAAAATTGGGTAATATCTGTGCAACTCCTCTAAATAAGGTGCAACTGATGAGGCGATGAGTTGCATTTCCGTCAAATTTCAGGATTTTGGATAGTAGAAAAGAAATTTTGAGGACAATTACACTTCCATTCGAACTGTTATTCTGCTGAGAGAGATTTCAACATAGCTCAGATCGCATTGTAGAATTAATAGAATTAACATCTTATTCTTGTCATATACTTTTAAGAGCACAAGAATACGTATGACAAGCCCACCCCTTACGCACTAATAGGAGACGTTAAAAAATCACTGATAGGATCTATGTTTTCAATCAAAAACAAGTTAATTTGGAATTTGCTCTACAAGGCTTCGAATATGTACAAAATACACAACACTAA
This sequence comes from Suhomyces wounanorum, assembly GCA_030568695.1. Lineage (NCBI taxonomy): Eukaryota > Fungi > Ascomycota > Pichiomycetes > Serinales > Debaryomycetaceae > Suhomyces > Suhomyces wounanorum. Next base: position 361,413 of record JAJMGL010000015.1, read on the forward strand.
TAATTTTGGTACAGGTAATGCAACTCCTATGAAATCGCCTGGTTAGCTCAATCGGTAGAGCGTTTGACTCTTATGCAGGATATCAAAAGGTTGCGGGTTCGACCCCCGCATCGGGCTTCCTTTTTTGGTTTTCGATTAAGTTGTTGTTCTTAGCTTACAAAAAGGAAAGCGAATTGTTGTACTAACTTTCTTCAATAACCTGGTATGTTACATGATTAGGCCTCAAGACTTGTAAAAGCTACAAATCACTATTTCTTGTATAGATTTTGAACAGTTTGTTGACCTGGATTTTTCCAAGTGAAAAAATAATTTCAAGTCAATAGAAAATTTATCATCTGTGATATTATTTCACAAAATAGTGTTGGGCCATTTTAATGTCAACATCTTGGTCTTTTCTACATTAATAAACTAAATTGTTATAAGCTTTTCAGTGGAATTAACTCTGAATGCTCAATTTATTTGAATTAGTCGAATTGAGTGGTTTCTTTTGTATGCGTAACTTGACTCTCTCCACAATTTAATTTATGAACCTCGACATACGTACCCATTGAATCTAACATTCATATTTATCTTCTATAGATGCTGCGAATACCTTGGAGTCTCATGTTAGATTTTTTAGTCAACGCAGTGGTAGGAAATTCAGGTGTTGGAGAACTGGAATTACTTAATGTTGTTTTCTACCTGGATAACTTAGAGTCTTCAAGGTCCGAATTAACCCACATTGCTAATAAAAAAACACTTTGACTTCCCAAACATGGTGAAAATGGCTTGTGTCAAATTTTTAACTAATTTTGTATATTCCATGCATCTGAAGATCCTTAGCATGTGTGCAATCGCACTTGGTTGCCATGCAATACGAACACAAAATTATGTAATTTTGATGTTTGGTGGGCCCATTGAACGCAGCAAAGGCAACAGAAACACTAATAACACTAAATTGTATCTGATTAAACTCAAACTGCATACCAATGCCTCAGCCGTTTGAAGATGATGCTTACTGGGTTAAATTATTCTTTTTCCCCCGGATTTTGTAATGCGCGTATTTTTCAAATGTGGCCGCGATTCTATAAAAACACATCACCTTCTTTTCAACCCACCACAATGAGGTTTATCCAGGTCTTCTTGTTGGCCATCCAATTGGCAATTGCTGTGGCGAACAGAACGTTCAAGCTCACAAGAGAACACAATGGTGCATGTTTCAAGGTAGATTCGGTGAACAATAACACTGGTATTACTCTCGACTTCAAGGCGGCCAGTAAGTACCAAAGTACAGAAGTTCCCGTGATTATTTTCAACTACTTAGACCTTGCCAAGGTATCCAATATCCCAAACTTTGTGGAGTTTCTTAATGAAACTTACACCAATAAGTTTGAAAACTCGTCGATTATTGCATATGGTGAAAATATTCGTTTCAATTTAATCCCCAGGGACGACATTGATGAAGAACCAAAGTCAATTGCCTTTGCACCTGTGGCGGTCTATGGAGAATCGGAAAATGCGAATTTAGGTCCTGATGGGGAAAATCCTTCTTTCGCTAAGTACAAAGTTCCAGAAGAAGGTGTTTACTGTATCTACTTACCAAGATATGTTTGGGAAGATGAAAGTGGACAAGTGATGCTTTTCCCAAGACCATATGAAGCTACCGTTTCCATTGTTGGTGAACCTCTTCCCGTTGGGATTGAGGAAGACGCTTTGACTTATGTTAAGATTGCTGGTGGATTGGGATTTGTTACTGTGATGATGAATCTCTTCCACCAAGGTCAGAGCGTGTCCGTAATTGGAAAGTTGGTATACGGAATCTTCTTTTTGAACTTTGTGTACTTTGCTGGCTATTTCACTTTGTACGCAGCCATGATGTTGGGAGTTCCAAAAGACCCAGTGTTGAATATTTTCACAAACTACCTTAGATTGGAAAACACATTGCTTGATATTGTGCTGAAGGTTGTTGTGTTTTTGATTTATGCTGGACACGGTGTTGTTTATGACCTTACACCAGGATCTCGCTCTTTATCCAAGTTCAGACCTTCTAAGGCAACAAAAACCATTGTTTACGTATTGATCACTGGATACTTTGGTACCATATTGTTGAATCACTATCTTGTTTACTTCAACAATAAGGAGGTTGTTTCTATCCATATCAACAAATTGCCATTTGAGGTTGTGTCAAGATCCATAATCTTCAGATCTTCCTATCACCTTGATGTTATTTCCAACGAGCTTCGTCCTAATGCAACTTTCATTTACAAGGTGTCGCTTGTCAATATCTTTGTGTCTGCTCTTATGTTCTTGTTTTCTCTCTACAAGTCTATTTCCGCCATCAAATCCATCAACAAGCACTTGAAAACCGAGGACTCCTACTACTTGACAGTTGACAAAAGAAGAGATGACAAGTCCAAATTGGTGAAGCCACTCAAATGGTCCTTGATTGTCCATCTTATTCTCTACAAATTTATTATTATGCAAGTGTTGTACACTTTGTTCCTCCAGCCCATTCAATACAACGGCTACTTTGATATTGCCGAATGCTTGAATACGGTGCATCCTATTATCAGTAGGGCTGCATTGACCAAGAAGGCCATCCAGATGTCTGAATTCTTCTTATTGTGGGTCATCTGGGGTTTCGGAGAGTACGGGTTGAAAAAGCAAGATTTATTTGGCGTTGAGCCAGAGGCCCACTCCAAGTCCAAGAAGAAAAAGAAGATTTCTGAGGATGTGAAGAAAGAATCTCAAGGCAAGATCGAGCAGGAGTTAAAAGAAAGAAAGAAAAAGGCACCTGTTGAAGTGATTATCAACTCCGATTAATGGGTGGGGTGTCTACGTCAGATTCTCGTGACATCTGTGAATCCAATAGGATTACCGCTGTTGATCTCACAACTAGTTATTCTTCCAAAAGTATCAATAAAGTATTCTGTACCCAATGTAGACGGTCCTGCATGGCTGTGGGTGGAATTGCCAACTTTTACCAGGGTAGGAATAAGCGCAGAAACTTGAAGCTAGCAGGCTAATTATGAAACCCCTAAACTTCATTACAGAGAGTTTCAAATGTCGTCGTTGTGGGACCATCGCCTTCATCATCACCACAACCACTGTAGGAGCTTAAGGAGCCTAATTGTTCACATTACCTGATCCGTACAAGCGTGCATATTAACAATTCCCTCCATGCACACACGAATAGGCTCTTTGGCCGAGCGGTTAAGGCGGTAGACTCAAGTTCTACTATCGTAAAGATGCGTGCGTTCGAATCGCGCAGGAGTCACTATTTTTTTCGTCTCCATGCATAGTTACGTCATATCACGGTAGGGGCCCAGGGGAGGGGCCCTGTGTCATCCCCACTTGTACCTGTACCACCTGAATTGCAGACTATTTATCTGGTTGCCAGGTAGTGGGGGCCAGGCAATTCTTCCCAACTCCACATAAGCAAACATGAAGCAGCATCACTGAACCATGGCGGTCACCACGTATTGCACCACCCATGACATGAAATTGGGTAATCTTCCACCTGTCCGAAGATGCAATGCCATTGGTGATTGGTGAATTCTATGAATCCTCTGGATCCTCTAGATCCTGTGGATAATCCTCTGAATCCTCTGAATCCTCTGAATCCTCTGAATCTCTGAATCCTCTGAATCCTCTGAATCCTCTAAATCCTCTGAATACTTTTCTTGTCCACAAACATTGTTGTTTCTCCTCGGCACGTACTCCATTCTCTTACAACCCTCAAACTCAACCACCATAGTCATACGTCCTCTACCACCTCCAAAATCCCGTTGTCAATGTGTTTGTGTAGAATGGCATGTGGACTTCAATGCTCCTTCACAAACATAATACCACCGACTCTCAGCCTGTACTCCTGAATGCCCCAAACGCGAAATCCATGCCTTGAAACTTTAACCTTTACTTTAACCTTTTTCTTTGCCTTTACTGTGTGTTACCCTCCCTCGGTGGCCTTGTCCCTTTTAATACCTGGCCCACTTCGTTATTGATCTCCAAGGTCGTTCCTAGCCGCACCAAACGCACCCGCGCACTGCCCGTATTTTGCTAACAATCCTATTTATAGACGACCATGACACCAACCATGACCCCATGCTAAGCCTGACGGTCAGAGTCGCAGGATCGTTCCGATGACTTGAACCTGATTCCTTTACTCTGCTTCTATTCTACACCGCTAATCATCCTCACGCTCCCCTGCACCAGCATCATTCGCGTAGTGAAAAATTCGTTTAAAAGCCACGAACTGCCCGATTTAACTATCTCGTGTATATCAACTCCACGGTGCGCATCTTCCCCTTAGTTTTCCACCACCTAGGTCCTCATCCCAAAGTTCTCCATCAACTTAGCTGTGATTGGAATCGATATCTGACGCGTTTCCTCCTGTCTTAAACTCGTGAATCGGCCATCATGTCTTACAGGCCGTATCACCCTAACCGGTCCGATGAATCTATATCGGAATACTTGAACCCTCCACGTCATGGCCAACAATCTGGCGCCTACAACTACCAACACAATAACAGTTCCTCCTCCATAAATTTCCAGCACCCAGAGCCCGCCTACAATGCCCACCACAGCGAAAACCCAGAGTACGACAACATTCTGGGTTACTACAACCAACAGAGCCTCGAAAGGCCCTCCAACATCTTCAATACCTCTCACATCCAACCACCAAACTTATCTCCCATAAACACCCACAATGATCCCTTCGGCGATAACCACACAGAGGGCTACGAAATGAAGCCAATGCCCTACGACGGCCACAACTTCCACCAGACGTTTGTTCCCCACGTCTACGAAGAGGAAGATGACGAGCATGATTTCGACAGACATATTCAGTACAACCAATTCGAAGGTGACCATTATGACTTACAAACTGTGCATCTCCCTCAAAATGAGCCGGAGCCCCCCTTGTTCGATGAAACCCCATTCGGTGTGGAATCTGAATTCAAGGAACCCCCCGAAGAAGAACCCATCAGAGAAAAGCCTCCTCCAATCGGAATTGCAACCGGTTTAAATGGTCACTTGGTTTTGGATTGTCCTGTTGCAACTGAATTGTTGACAAAATTCCCTGACTACAACCCAAACGAAAAGGATGGTGGTTTATCCAGAGAGTTTGCCTACATGAGATACACAGCTGTTACGTGTGGTCCTTCCAACTTTTACAGAGATGGTTACATCTTAAGACCAGTCCATTATCCCATGCCCAGACAAACAGAATTGATGATCGTCATCACTATGTACAACGAAGACGATATCTTGTTGGCAAGAACATTAAAGGGTGTCTTCAAGAATATCAAACACTTGGAATCCAGAACAAGATCCTCCACATGGGGTAAAGATTCTTGGAAAAAAGTTGTTGTTTGTATCGTAAGTGACGGTAGATCAAAGATCAATGAAAGAGCACAAGCTCTCTTGGCGGGGTTGGGTGTATATCAAGAAGGTCTTGCCAAGAGTAGAGTCGATGACAAGAAGGTCCAAGCTCATATTTATGAATATACTGCAAGAGTTGGTATCTCTAGTGTTGAAGACACCGTGAAATTGACCACGGAAAAAATTGTACCTGTTCAGTTATTGTTTTGTTTAAAGGAAACCAATGCTAAGAAGATTAATTCACACAGATGGTGTTTCCAAGCATTGGGCCAGGTTTTGGATCCAAAGATTGTTGTTTTGTTGGACGCTGGTACTCAACCAGCAGGAAAGGCTTTGTATCACTTGTGGAAAGAATTTGACCGTGATGCACAAGTAGCTGGTGCATGTGGTGAAATCAAAGCATCATTAACAAAGAGACAGATTCTCACCAATCCAATCGTCTACGGCCAAAACTTTGAATACAAAATTTCGAATATTCTCGACAAGCCAACAGAGTCAGTTTTCGGATTTATTTCAGTCTTACCAGGTGCGTTTTCAGCCTACAGATACGTCGCTTTGCAAAATGATGTAAATGGTAAAGGTCCTTTGGAAAAATATTTCAAGGGTGAATTCTTACACGGTTCTGGTGAACTTGATCCCCATGATGACGAATATGAATTGAAAAAGTTCCAAATGAAAGAAGAAGCGGGTATTTTCACTTCCAATATGTACTTAGCAGAAGATAGAATCTTGTGTTACGAATTGGTCGCCAAGAGAGGATGTGCCTGGTTATTGAGATACTGTAAAGCTGCGCTGGCGGAAACAGATGTACCCGATACATTATCTGAGTTTATCTTACAAAGAAGAAGATGGTTGAACGGTTCGTTTTTTGCTGCAATTTATTCTCTAGTCAAATTCCCAAAACTTTGGACATCGTCGCATTCAATTGGAAGAAAGCTTTTCCTTCATATTGAATTCTTTTATCAATTTTTGAACTTGGTTGTTTCCTGGTTTTCTATCAGTTCCTACTTTTTGGTCTTCAGAATCTTAACAACTTCCCTCGCCGATCCTGCTCTTAATTTTGCTCCCGGAAATATACTCTCGGCAATTTTATTATGGTTGTACTTGGCTTCGATCGTGACTACCTTTGTTTTGAGTTTTGGTAATAAACCAAAAGGTACTGAACGGTTTTACGTTGTTATCGTGATTTTCTTCGCCATTTTAATGGCTTATATGGTTTTTGCTGCAATTTTCATGGCAGTTCATTCGATTCAGCAAATTTATCATAGTCATACACAGATAACAGTTGCATTATTCTTCCAAAATGCTGAGTTCAGAGATTTGGTCGTTGCTACTTCATCTACCTATGCATTGTACTTTATTGCTTCCTTCCTTTACTTCGAACCATGGCACATGTTTACTTCGTTCACCCAATACATTTTGTTATCCCCATCATACATCAATGTGTTGAATATTTATGCATTTTGTAACATTGATGATGTTTCATGGGGTACTAAGGGTGATACTGGAGCAAAGGATTTGGGTTCCGCAAAAGTCAGAGAGGATGGTACTTTCGACGTTAAGATCCCTATCTCCAAGGAAGAAATCAACCAATCCTATTTGGATCAATTGGAAAAAATCAAAAGTCCATTACCTGAAGATAATTCACCTCATGTGCAAAGCAATGAAGATTATTATGCGTTCGTCAGATCTATGACTGTCTTGGTTTGGATTACTTCGAATTTTATTGTTATTGCATTGGTGTTACTCACTGGTGGTTTGGATCAATTTGTAAAACTTGACAACCTTGAACATGTGAAAACGCAAAGGTCTACAGTGTTTTTAACTGTAATCTTATGGTTGGTGGCGTTTATGGCGTTATTCAGATTCATTGGATGTATCTTGTACTTGATCCAAAGATTAGGAAGAAGTTTGAGAGGTTCAGATCACTCTACACAACCATTAAAAGTGAAATGATTACAGCTTATGATCAAGAATCAAAATTGATAGTTCCTATTTTTATAATATACGTAATACGAATTTAGTTTAAAGAACTCCCCAGAAATCAGTTAAGCTTTCTCCTCCACCGTTGAATGCCAAGATGTTTGGAGTATCACCATTTAAGCCCTTAAGAATATTCTTGGTACCATACTTAATCAACTTTCTCTTTAAGTCGGCAGGCTTGATGATATTTCCAGAAGAGTAATCAGAGTCAAGATCTGGAGTCAAAGAAAGATAGTAAGATAATAAGCCAGCAATGTGTGGTGATGCCATAGAAGTACCAGACATAACAGTGCTTTGAGACCAGATGTAAGTTGACTCTATATCCTCACCAGGAGCAAAAATATCCACACAACTACCCCAATTAGAAAACGATGCCTTTTCATCATTAATGGTGGAAGCACCAACGGTGATAGGACCTGATGCTCTAGCAGGAGAATAATTGCAAGCATCAGCATTGTCGTTACCAGCAGCAACAGCAACGTGGATATCTGCGGCCACGGCTGCATTTACAGCCAAATCCAAAGCCTCAGAAGCACCACCCCCAAGAGACATATTGATAGTAGAACCCTTGAATCCCTTGGTTTTGGCTTGAACCTTGGCTTTGTGGTCATTGACAGCAAATTCAATACCCTTGATGATATCGGCAGTTGAGCCTACACCAAAAATACTCATCACACCAACGGCAACGATATCGGCCTTCTTGGCGATACCGTAAGTTTTGGAACCAATGATACCAGCACAGTGAGTACCATGGCCATTGGCATCTTGCTTCAAATGAGGAATAGCAACTGCCGAACCCCAAGAAGCTCTACCTTCGAAATCCTCATGTTGAACCTTGACACCAGTGTCAATAACATAAGCAGTAACACCTTTGCCTCCATTATCGTCGTACAAATACTCTTGGGATGCATTATTCTCACGGTGACTCACTCTGGAGAGACCCCAAGGAGCATCATTCTGGACATCCACTCCATTGAGCTTGAACTTAATGTCATGCTCCACGAACTTGACTCTTGAGTCTTTTCTAATGATGTCAATCAACTGATCATTGAATAAGCCGGAGTAACCTTGAAGGAAGCCGACATCGAAGAATTCTAATCTACGCTCGGCACCATCCATGATGCTATGGTAGGCTCCTTCAATCCAAGTGTTGTGCAGTTGGATGGTTTCTTGAGATTCCTGCTCGTTGAACACCACCACGTAGCTTCCGGGGATCAAGTCTTCACCTCCCTTGAAAAGCGGAGCAAGCACTCCATCGTTCTTGATAAATTTGTTTTCTCCCAAGAAAGAGGCAATAGCGTCTAGGGGCTTCTCTCCAAAGGTGATACCATTGGACTCCATCTTTTGCTGGAATCTGTCAGCCATGGGCTCAAGTCTGTCGATAACAGATTTCTTAACATTGTTGTCGGTGGCGTGGATAGGATTGGGCAAGGCCAGAACACCAGTAAGAGCGATGGCCAATGCAGTAAGAATGGATTGTGATAACATTGTAGCACTGATGGTTTTCCTTGGATACTTGCAGCTTATATATACTTTGGTGCTGGCTACATACAGGAGTTGAGTGCCGCAGTGGCGAGGGGGTATTAGGGGTGGGGGGATACAGAATAGCGGAAATCTCGGGCCAAAAACGGTAATGGCTGTACCAAGTTGTTGTTTCAACAAAATAACATTATCATGATTGTTGCAGTAATGGTGATCTTCGTACTTGTGAAATAGTCATATCGGCAATTTTAGCATGTCACATCTAGAACTTACCCCAAATCCCAGACAATTAGCGTAATGGGGCCAAAATTGCACCTTTCCCATCAATTCGCAATCTCAGACTCTTCGAGCACTACAATAGGTTTGATGCACTTGGTATATTTCATATGAATTCAGGCTATATATGTCGGTTTTGGGAGATGATATGTTCTGAAGAGTTGTTGTGCAGTATATAGCGCCATCTGCACATTAGTCCACTCATTGGACTGTTGATGATGTGATTTGATTGCTCACTAATCGATAGCCTGGTTCTCCATCATCGAAGATACCAGCCGCACTGTAGTGCGACCTTCAATCTTCAAATGCACGACCCATGAAATAACCGAATTCAATTTGACTATCCAAGCTGATGGCCATTTCTGAGTTTATCAAGGTAGTTCCAACGCTCTTCGATGGTTCCAACACCCTTCAATGGCATCAACTCACCTCTGGTGGCGTTCAACACGCTCGTCATTAGTTTCAGCTGTTTCGGCGTCATGAACCACATGCAGTCTTGGTGGCAGTAGGACTTTTAGCCGGTTCAGCAACCAGTTATGGTTCGTTGCTGCCCCGTTAATCCTTACGTAGAGTATATGAATTTAGTTGATGATAGATAACATTTGGGCGAATGGTTTATGAAGTTGTATTTGAAATTATCTGAAAAGGTGTATTCGATCTCTGCATTTGGTATCTCGATACCTGTTTTCGTGGTTTTCATAAAATACATCACCAGGTCGTGTAGCCTGCGATATCGCGAATTGTGATATCTCTCAACCTGTAACAGACACAATCCCACAAACCCATCTATCATTATGTCCGGTTCATCCAGAAAGAAGTTGTTGTTGATGGGCCGTTCTGGCTCTGGTAAGTCTTCCATGAGATCGATCATCTTCTCCAACTACTCAGCATTCGATACAAGAAGACTCGGAGCCACCATCGACGTCGAGCACTCCCATTTACGATTTTTGGGTAATATGACACTCAACCTCTGGGATTGTGGTGGCCAGGACGTATTCATGGACAATTACTTCTCCAATCAAAAGGACCACATCTTCAAGATGGTCCAGGTTCTTATCCATGTGTTTGATGTGGAGTCCAAGTCTATCAACAAGGACATTGAAATATTTGTCAAGGCATTAACTAATTTACAAAAGTACAGTCCAGGAGCCAAAATCTTTGTTTTGCTCCACAAGATGGATTTGGTTCAAATTGACAAGCGTGAGGAATTGTTCAATATCATGATGGATAAACTTCAAAACATCTCCAATCCTTATCAATTCAAGTTGGTGGGCTTTCCAACCTCCATTTGGGATGAAAGTTTATACAAGGCATGGTCCCAGATCGTGTGCTCGTTGATTCCTAACATGAACCTCTTCAACAACAACTTGATCAAGTTCAATCAAATACTAGATGCCGAGGAAATCATCCTCTTTGAAAAAACAACTTTTTTGGTGATCTCATCCACCACCTCAATTGCAAACGAACTTAATAAGGAACTGCAGCTGGAACTTGATCCCAAGCGGTTTGAAAAAATCTCATCCATCATCAAGACATACAAGCAGTCGATTTCCAAGCTCCGGACCAATTTCAGCAATTTGATAATACGCGGCAGCAACGGTAGTCATTTCTACATTGACATCCTCACGGATAATATGTTCATCATGATTATCTTGAAAGACAAGGACAATCATATCAGCAGCACTGTGCAGCACGAAGAGCTATTGATCTTGGAGAATATCCGCGCGGCCAGAAAGTGGTTTGAAAAGATTGAAAATGGCAACGTTTGATTGGTGACCGATGGAAAGGAGATACCGAGCTTTGCAATGTGTGGTACAACAAGTTGAGCCTAAAATATCAGATGAACGTGAATGGGTTGAAATCGTTGAAATCGTTGAATTCGTTGAAATCGTTGAAATCGTTGAAATTGTTGGCATCGTTGAATAATTGAAATTGTTGAAATTGTTGAATTTGTTGAATTTGTTGACATCATAGAATCGTTGAAATCGTTGAAATCGATGCAACCGCTCAAACCGATATTCTAGGGGTTTGAAATACTGATTCACCGCCCTCCTGAAAGCTCACAACGCATGGATTTGACAAACGATATGGAATCCAGAGTGCAGAGTATGCAAGCCGCGGTTTCCGTGCTCCACCACGCCGTGGTGTAGGCTATGGGACCATGGGAATTTGCAATTGCAATTGCAATTGCAATTTCAAGTCAAAGCAGCATAATTCGGCGCTATACAAACTTCCGTTCTGCATCAACGTACCATCTACTATCTGAAATTCTTCTATAGCACTGTGTATGCACCACTACATGCACCATTACATGCACAGTAAATCGTACAACCAAGCACACCATGATCCCCGTACAATGTGTAATTTCTGGCCCGCTATCATTTCATGGCATTGCCCCCACAGTGAACAATACTACAGAATCTCCACCAGCGCACCACCACCACCACCTTCCCTAGCATCGTTCCCTCCAAGCGAAATTTTTACCCCTGCACCCGGCTGTCAAGATTGCGCGCCAAATGCAAACCCAAAAGCTTATTCTGTGGCCAATTGCGCTTAGCATCGCATTCAAATTTGGCCATCGTTTGCAGCGCAAACGCCCGCCATTTTCTCTGAGACCGCATGGTTATCACCAGCCAAAGCCTTCGATTATCCCTGGATTGCTTCAGCCCACCTGTAACTCGCCGTGCCAATCACGTACCGGCGCGATTGACGAGGGTCACGTGTGGGCTCGTTTAGATAATTTTCTGGAACGACAAAAACCGAAGAAGTGAAAGCACTACTTCTAAGAACTGATTCGAATAATTAAGAATGTCAGCCAAGGTTGTTCAGTTGCTTACCCACCCGGGAGAACTCTCAGATGTGATCCGCCTTTTGTACTTCAGACAACAATTACACCCTTACGACAAGAGCAAGGAGCCCGCTTCGGCCATCAGATGCTTTGAATTGTTGAAATTGACCTCCCGTTCGTTTGCTGCGGTGATCTTGGAGTTGAACCCAGAGTTGAGAAACGTCATCACCATATTCTACTTGGTGTTGAGGGCATTGGACACGGTGGAGGACGACATGTCCATCGATCCCGCCAAGAAGGTGCCTTTGCTTCGTGACTTCTACAATAAGTTGGACACCACCGACTGGACGTTTGACGGCAGCGGGCCCAACGAGAAGGACAGTGTGGTGTTGAAAGAATTCGACGTCATCTTGACAGAATACCACAAGATCAAACCATACTACCAAGAAGTCATCAAGGATATCACCGACAAGATGGGCAATGGTATGGCAGACTACATCGTGGACGAACAATTCAATCTCAATGGTGTACAAAGCAACGCTGACTTCGACTTATACTGCCACTACGTTGCCGGTTTGGTGGGTGAGGGATTGACCAAGTTCTTCTTGGACGCCGGTTTCGCCGAGAAGGGTGTCGCTGAGAACAATTTCCAAAAATCCGAATCAATGGGCTTGTTCTTGCAAAAGACCAACATCATCAGAGATTATCGTGAAGACATGGTCGACGGCCGTTCTTTCTGGCCAAAGGAAACATGGTCGAAGTACACCGACACTTTGGCATCGTTTTACAACGACACCAGTGAGGAATCCCAATTCAAGGGTTTATGCTGCATCAACGACTTGGTGTTGAACTCTCTCGGTCACGTCCAAGATGTGTTGGAATACTTGTTGTTGGTCAAGGATCCTTCATCCTTCAACTTCTGTGCTATTCCTCAGGTGATGGCCATTGCAACCTTGGCCCTCGTGTATAATAACAAGGACGTATTATCCAAGCATATCAAGCTTAGAAGAGGTACCACCTGCACGTTGATTTTGGAAAGCAGAACCTTTCCTGGTGTCATAAGGGTGTTCAAGAAGTACGTCACCGAAATCAACCAAAAATCATCAGTCAATGATCCCAACTACTTGAAAATTGGTCTCAAGTGTGCACAAATTATTCAATTCTGCGAATCACTCTATCCTTCTGCTGTGCCAGAGGGTGCTTCACGTCCATCCAAACCAATTAACCTCGCTGTGACCGAGAGATCGTCTATCGACAGGGCTATGCAAAGTAGAATCGATGATGAAATCAGAAACTGCAACTGGTACATCTACGCTTCGTTGATAGTGCTTTCAGGAGTGGTTGGGTATTTCGTGCTTGCATAGTTCAGTGTATGTAAAATAACTTGTTGAACTTATCTGTAAGATTTGTAGTTCGTAGGCATAAGGTTGGTGGGGGATCTGGAAATTCGAAGACCGGAATATTGAAGTGAGTGTGTTGAAAACGAAATTGAAAAATCGAAAATTTGATATGGTGATAAATTGAAAAATAGAACACTTGGAAAAAAAATTCTCTAGGAATTCGGAACCCTGGAAAATGGAAACGCTGAAATATCGAAAAACTAAAATATTCTGAATTTGAAGTTCAGAAGCCTGAAAACCCGGATCCTAAACCAGAATGTTGCACCCTGGACTGCAATTTCTGGACACCGGAAACTCAGTGTTGTGGATAGTTTACCGTTGAAGGCTTCGGCTCCACCACTAGATGCTGGAAACTCACACTGCACCTTGGAACGCAAAAGCTTAAAGTATCACCACATGGGTTATTAAAGGTGGAAACTGTGGCATTGGCCCCGCCAATAGTGGATTACAGTGACATGGCCGAATCGCAGGATCGGAGAAACAATTGACCTGATTGTGCCAACTAACAGCCTCGCTGGATCAATGCTCCCTAGCTGCAGGAGCACACGGGTGTGTTGGTGAAATAATATCTTGTTCCTAGACGCAAATTCCGGTACCTCACCTAACAATACGATCGCATTTGGTTAAATCATCGATAAATCAATAGAAACAGCCGATCAATAGCGGCGTTTCCCAGTGGCTTCCTGGTGATTTCCGGTGACTTCATGCTACATCCTCCATGTGCCTGTGCCTGTGCTTGTGCTGGTGCTTGTGCTGGTGCTTGTGCTTGACTGTGGTAGTGTCTGACAACATGGGTCGATGTTGAATCAGAATGCTGCGAATCTGAATGCTGGCTCAACTCAAACAGCTATTTGTTTCACCATACGCATGTCGGGCAGTTGTGCACTCTGGTCTGTGGGTACCAGTCTCCCAACTACATCTCGATCGCGATTGCATACAATTTCTTGCGTTATTGTCTGTGGGAAGAAGCCTCGTCAGGTTTGTGGCCTTGCCCCCACCAAAATGCCCTAAATTCGTAGGGGACACCGGTGCCGTTTTGGGCAGGAACACCTTGTTGCACCACTAGGATTGTGCCATTCCAATGGCCTAGAAACATATCTGTAACACGTAGCTGGTTGTGCCTGGATTGTTTGTATCAGGCACCTCATTTAGCCTTGATATTTTCCATGATACCAGCAAGCCGCGCGTTTGGTGATTTTGCGGCCGTTTGTGACGAAAACTGACGAAACCCACCTCGTGAACACAACCGATTAAAACTCCCGAGTCCTGCCTATTTACCATTAGTAGCATTCCTCCAGTGTTCGGTTGTTCCTTCTTTTCCAGCTCATCGATTTCCCTCTTTGGTTTATCCCGACTTCCTGGTTGCTTCGCCCTCTTTTCTTCTTTCCTACCACTGGTGTTCTTAGTCAGCATTGGATCACTAACCGGTTTTTTGGCTTCTGCTGCACTTTCGTTATCCCCTACCATGTCCATCATCCTGTTTCCAATAAGAGCAATTCGTTGGTCTCTTGATTACAACTCGTTCAACGATGATCACAAACTTATCACCCCCATCTTGCTCCAGGATGTAAACGGCCCGTGCCCTTTGATAGCATTAATCAACACTCTCTTACTCAAATACGAACTCCAATTGCACAACTACGTTCAATCTGATGACAAGCCCGATCACTTACAGCAACAGAAATTCAATGCATTGAACGATTTAAAGAACCTCTTGCTCCATTCGGGGTCGGCCCATGGGGAGATTACTTTAGAGAAACTCTTGGGTCAACTTGGAGACATGCTCCTCGTATTTAATGAAGATAAGTCCTTTAACTATGAAATCGACCAATTGTTGGGCAGTTTACCCTTGTTACACACCGGATTATCAGTGAACCCAAATATAATCAACGGTACTTTTGCTCGTACTGATATGGCAAGCATTCTATTCGAAATATTCGACTTGAAAATCAAACATGGTTGGGTTTTGAATCAAATTGACAGCGAAAAGGTCGAATGGAACGCTGGCTGTGATGAAAAAGCGGAAGATAATTATGGTAAATTGATTGAACTACTCAACAAGCTTCAAACGTTTGATAAAATACAAGACTACCTCTTGTTGGAGCAAGAGCATTCTGATAATGTTAATGAACAATTGAGAAGTCAAGATAAATATCTCTTGCACAACAAGCTGTTGATAAAGAAATGGTTAGATTTGAATAGAACTCAACTCACACAGATTGGATTGAAAAGATTGAATTTGGACTTGTTTAATGAAGAATTTATTGTGTTCTTCCGTAATAACCATTTCAACACATTATTCAAGAAAAATAACCAGGAATTCTATCTCTTAATAACAGACACATCATTTCAAAATGGTGCAAGCAAAATAGTATGGCAATCTTTAAACTCGGTTAGTGGAAGTGATGATTTGTTTTTCAATGGTGACTTTATCCCAATTATGGATCTTGATCAAGCTTCAAGTCAAGATGGCCATGAAGACTTCTTATTGAGTAAACAATTGCAACTTGAAGAAGATGAGGCGTTGGCAAAAACTATGCAAGAAAGGTTTGATAAGCGAGGTAGGAGTAAACTAGAAGCCGCAAAATCTCTTAAACAAAAATTAACGAGACTGGACAATAAAATATCCGAAAAAGCCAAAAACGGAAACAAAAAAAAACATGATTGTACTATTGTGTAATATTGTTATTGGAGTACCTTATATGAAGTTTGCATTGGTTCTTTAATCCACCCCTTTTATTCTAGAAACAGTTACAATAACTGCCTAATTTGATTTTGGATGTTACATTATTAATAGGAATATAGTCTTTTAATTCTTTAAATACAGATACCTGCTCGTAAATTAATGTTACATTATGACTATAAAATTTTGTGAACAGCACTAGAGGTGTTGTACATTGCAATTACTCGTTCTCCAAAGATTTGGACGCTTCATTAAATTCATCACCAATATCCTTTTCAATCTCTTCTTCCTCTTCTTCCTCTTCTTCTCCTTCATATTCCATAGGGTCAAACTCGGATCTAATTGCATCCATTTTTTTGAGCTCGGATGTATTGGGCTCTCTTAATTTGAAATTGATAAGATCAATTGTACTATCCTTGAGAAATCTATTAACTTCAGAATTTGTTGAGGCTCTGTGCTTTTTAAGATCGATTCTTCCAGTAACAGGGTAATAATATGCTACCTTTCTCTTCTTTGACTCTATCTTTTCATTTGGAATGAATCTGATTGTCAACTCTTCATTCGGTTTAGAAAATCTTTGGAAGTTCATTTCATAATTCTTCACATGCTTGAATTTGTACTCCTCAAGAGTATCGTCATCCTCGTCTAATAAGTTGACTGGACGTTCCTTTTCAGTAGAATGCAATTTTTTGTTCAACTCATCTAATTTTGATGGGTCACGAACTTGATACAAACTTATCCATTCTCCATCAGCAGATGTGATTGGTTTCAAGATAGATGACTCCAAGGCATCACGAGAGGCTTTTTCATTAAAGTTAGCACCTTGTTGTCTCTTCAAGACTTCATTTTCACGATCAAGAGATGCAGATCCGATGAACTTAACGGTCAAAAACTTAGTGTCCATCATTGAAGTATCTGGCAACAATGGCCAAGCATCTACTGCAGTCAAATGTTTCTTCTTTGGGTGCTTCAAAGTTGTGAAGTTCGTTATGGAATCTTGAGCTCTTTCGAAGCTGTTTTCAACGGCAGATAATTGTGCATCTGGGTCAGTACGATCATCCACTTTTTTGTTTGAGTTTTGTTCGAATGTTGCTGGGCCAGAGTTTCTTGTGGGGTCCTTATCAGCGATGTACTCTGTTCTTCTCAAGAAAGAAACTCCGGGTTCAGACTTGGAAATCTTACCTATACCTGCATCTCTTAATAATATACGATCTTTTGGATGGAGCTTGGTGTTGGGAACTTTTTCTGACCTGTCTTTGTCGGACTTGACCATATTATAGATTACACTATCATTTCCATCATCGAGAAATCCTCTATTGTTGATAAGATTCAAATTCATACCAAGTTCTTCGTCTATATTTTCCATGAGACTTTTAAAGTTCTCCTTACGGAACAAGGAGGACATCAAGAATTCAGCTTCATCTTTGGCTGTAACATTTTCAGTGACATTGTACTGCAAAAACTTGGGGTTCAATGGGGGAGGGGGTAAGTTGTTGGTATATCTTACCTTTGCAATGTACTCCTGTCTTATTGGCTTCGACTGCTTGGACATTTTTGGTAGTGTGAATGGGTTGGTTTATTAAGGACGCAGAAACTGTTGAGGTTGTTGTCTACTGAACGAAATGCAAAATTTCAGGTCGTGCGAGGATGCCTAAATTACCCAAATGAATATAGATATGGTAGCCACAGGCCAGTTGCAATGATGGATGAATTTGTAACTGGATCTCGACAAACAGATTTAAGAATAGCTTAAATAGAAGTAGTGGCTTATCCAAGAATTTAAAACGAAACAAGAGTCGATAACGAAGCTTTTGAAACAGCGATTGATCTGTTGCTACTCACATTGCAACCAAATTCATCTCATACTAGAGTTTGATGGGAATATAATGTAAGTGAACACTCCAGGCTGAGTATCTCAATATGTATACACGAGTGCTTAATAGTTTTACATATGCTAAGTTCTAGCATTTCGGAATTCCAATTTGAAAACCAGTTCCCAAAGTGGTTGAAAAAAGAATTCAAAATTTAGAGCAGTCTGAAATATCTAACCGTAAGTGTGATAATTAAAAAATGACTATTATAAGAGAACATTGCTATATGAAAGGATGTAAGTGAAGTATGTAACATAACGGGTATTGTGCACGAAGTATTATTCATCAAATCACCACTGTCCATTGGTTTCAAAAAGCTTCGCCTCATCTCATAACCCAAAATGGAACTTCCTTGGCAGCACATACCTAGAATGCTTACTGAAGGTTCCGTAGAATCTAGTGTTTGGCCAAGCATATGGGCATTCACACCATTTTATTCCATCTCATTCCTTTTCTCAGCGAGATGATTCTTGTGTTCAGCATAACATCATCTGCCCTACATCAACGCCATGGTGCATGTCTTATAGTCTAATTTTAAGAAGCAATACATGCTTAATGTGTTGGAGAGCTGCTTGACTAACTCGGTATGTAACTTTGTAAAATGTTGCTGTAATGAAAAATCATGCTGTAGACCGACCAACCGCAATCTCAGTGTTCTGTATTGAATAAAAGCTTATTGATACCATAATGTAATTTGTAAGATTACTAATTTCCATACATTGGAATATGCAAGAATGACTTTTTTCATGCGAAATTGACAGATTTGCAATCATCGACTACAGGGTTTGGCCCAGGCTGTGGACCAACCGGAGACGGAGGTTTGGACCTGAACTAGATGTTTGAATGCTTCCACATGAAACTATAAAGGTGGGTTTGATTCCGTCGTTTTGCCCTCATCATTCAGTACTGAACTTTCGATTCTCAAGCAAACACCCCACCAAACACTTCCAATGAAATTTCTCACTCTTATCTCTGTCTTCGCTACTTTAGCAGCATCCGCCCCAACCCCTATTAATGAGACTGATGAGATCCCTCAACCTCTGGTAACTGGTGTTTCAAAATGTCCTTCAAGATTGGTTTCTGAAGCCGAACAAAGCGAAGCATTCTACGACTTTGTCAATCTCTTCTATATTGAGAAAAACACCACTATTGCTTTGCTGAAGTATATGCCCTCCGATTACATTCAACACAATCCTTATATTAAATCAGGAAGATACAATGCTATGAATGCGTTAAATGGGACTTTTGATCTGTCCTCCTTGAACGTCTCCCATGTTTCCTTCACTAACAACATCGGTTTCGTTCACTGGAAGCTTGAAAAGGACGGTCAACCTCTCCACGCGGTGGTAGATGTCTACAGGTTCAATGGTACCTGTATTGAAGAGCACTGGGACGTTTCCCAAAGCCGTCCTGCGAACGCTACCAATCCTAACGCTCTTTTCTAAGTAGATTGTATGGATATACATTTAAACAAATGAACAATTTTTCAGAGATGAAGTGCTTTAGTGACCGCCATGTAATGTGGAATGTTATTTCCAACATTCTACAAGATTTAATATTCATTTAGTATTCCATTCAAGTAATTTACGTAATAAAATTCATGATTTAAACTTGGTCACAGTCTTGAAGAACTCTTCACCTTGAGTTCTGGCAATTTCCTTCTCTAGTTCCGAGACCTGTCTGGAGCCATCACTTCCTGCGAACGTACCTGCACCCCAAGGAGAACCTCCATGGACTTCATCAAGCACTGTTTGTTTTGGGCTGGCGTAGCCTAATGGTACATACACTATACCATGATGAGCCAAGGTGGAAAGTGAATTGATCACAGTAGTCTCTTGGCCACCTCCCAAGGTCCCTGTTGATACAAACACCCCTGCGTACTTTCCTCTCAAAGCACCAGACGCCCAAAGTCCTCCAGTTCTGTCCCAGAACGTTTTCCACTGGGCAGGGAAGTTTCCGTATCTTGTTGGAATGCCGAACAAGAAAGTCTCGTACTTAGTCAATGTATCAGCTGTGGCAATTGGGTAGTCCGGACGGGGAGCAGCGTGCATCTTCTTCAATACCTCATCAGAAAGTGTTTCAGCAACTTGGTACAAATCTGCTTGGCCTCCTGCTGCTTCAATTCCCTTCTTAACCGATTCGGCCAAGGTGGCAACATGATTGTACATTGAGTACACAATAATAGCGGTTCTAGGTGTGACAGACATTTCTCTAATCAAGGCTAATAAGATTGATGTTTCAATTGCTCAGAATTCTTGCTTTTTATATGTGATTGTTTCGGAAATGTGAGGCGTCATACTAAACACTTAGTAAAGAATTAGTTTTAGCTATAAGGGTTCAAAACTGGGGTAGATTGAGTGAGGGAAAATTCAATTAGATTAGGGGTGCCGAAATACTAGAATACTGCAGTATGGGTTTTCATGTATTCTAGAGTTGTTAGGTTCAATACTCCTTCTATTCGCTAGGTTGCTACTGATGTTCAAATCTGGTTTACTGGGCCTGCACAATTAATATTTTGCAGATTTGTAGAAGGAACCTACTCCCCGCATAGATTCGCCTGAATGTGTCTTAATAACAAATTATTAATATGGACCAGTAACCCAACCTCTTTTGTTGTCTTGAGGCTTTGGAAAATGGCTAAATCTACGGCCAGTACTTTTCGATTTGTTTAGTTGGATCCCCTTCTCAACCAATCATTTTTCTTGGTATGATAGGTAGTATGTTTGACCCGAATCGGAATTGTAAGTTGTATTGCAATTACTCAGATTGATCATGTCAGAGATGTTCAATTTTTTATATACCATGCTTATCTGATGTGACCTGTTCCTATATTTCCGAATCCGGAATTATATGTCAGGACCTGCCGATCTTCTATTTTTATGGCTAATTAACCTCGTATATACTAAAACTACAGGTGATGCTTGAAATTTTGCAATAAGGTTTGTGTGTTTATTATCTATCAAATCTACTCCCATTGGGTCACGTCGATACCAGACCAGTACAAGACTTCGTGAGAATCTGGCATATCCAAAGTTTCCAAGATTTCTGGATCCAAGTCAAGAACTCCGAGGTTGGTGGTCTCGTCCAAACTATCGTCGTTACCCTTTGGCAAGATATTCAAGTTCTCCTTGATTCTGGCTACATGCACAGACTTGGCGATCACAACGAAACCTTGCAAGAAAGACCACTTCATCAAGATTTCGGCCTTGCTCAACTTGAACTTTTCAGAGACAGCAACCAACTTTGGGTCGTCGAACTTCAAACCTTGGGTCAATGGACCATAGGCTTCGATAACGATATCTTCCTTAACAAGGTACTCACGCAATCTAGGGTGGGGGGCCCATGGGTGCAATTCCAATTGGTTGATGACTGGCTTCACCAAGAAACCATCCCAGTTCTTGTATTCTTCTAAGTGCTTGATACCGAAGTTGGACACACCGATGGACTTGATGTTCAAAACGCCGTTGTTTGGGTCGAGAACATATTCTTGCAAGGCTTTCCAGGTGGAAATTCTCAAGTCTTTGTTGGTCTTAGGAGAGTGGACAAGAACCAAGTCCACGTATTCAATGTGCTTCTTGACCTCGTCAGCGATCAATTGGATGGCCTTCTTGGTGTTTTCGTAACCTTGGGCGTCGTTGTTGACCTTGGTGGTGAACCAGATGTCAGATCTGCTGACTTCTGGGTGATCCTTCAAGAACGCAGCCACGCCTTCGGCACATTCGCCTTGGTTGTTGTAGTTGATGGCGGTGTCGATGTGACGGTAACCTTCGACCAATGCTTGGTACACGAGCTTGGAGGTGTCAGCTTTTGGGATAAGGAAAGTACCGAACGCGGTGACAGGGATGTGGAGTCCGTTGTTGAGCTTGTATGTACTCTTTTGAGTCAATTGAATGGAGCTGGTCAAGTTAGACATTGTAAAAAGTTGACGTTTCAAGTGGTAACACTAACGGTTAGAAATCAACCCCCTTTTATACATTGTGAATATTGCGCCGCAACTGGAAACCATAACCATTCACCGGATTTACCGCCACAAAAAACTGCAAATCACTAATAGAAAGACCCTGGGGCGAAATACTGCGATATGCATGATAATCATTGGGTATACGAAAATGTGGAGAATTGGAGGACCTTCTTTACTACTGCCGATCCTTTTTCGCTATTTAACTGTTCCACTTTTTCGCTTTTTAACTTCTTCAAATGTTTTTGGTGGCGAATGAGGTGACAACTTTTCGGAGTGTAACATCGAACTCCGTAAAAAAGTGACATAAAAATTAATGTAACTGATACTTCTTTTCTACAACTCCCCTTCTTCGTTCCCCTCCCCCTCCTTCTACTTCTGTGCCTGCCCTGTTACAACCACGGGAGGGCCATCGATGGAGTAGGAAGGTTCTTTGGGTTTCCTAATGAGGAATTCATCTGCTGACACTCTCACGTTTTTAGTACTAACATGGGAGTATGGCGCTACGGAATGGGGCAAATCCGTTTATGATGAGGTGCTTCTGCCGATCACAGCCGTTCCGAGGAATCCCATAGAAGTTGCCAATCGCCTGTGTGGCATGGATGCGAATATTAAGCTGGTGGAGTTGGTACGACTATGGAATTAACTGCGGAGTTGAGTCCCGTCGTCCGCCCACCGAAACAACGTTTTAGTGCATGATTGTTTTATTGTCTCAGTTGGGGTGGTACCCACACGAACTGTTCCCAAAACCTGGGTGGTCGTGTGCCTATCGTTTTTCATCACGGTCATGGGTGTTAACCTGGATGGCCCAGGCAATGGCGTCCAACGTGAATACCTACCATTGCACCCCATGCTAAAACTGCTAAATCGCATCCCGTGGTGGCCATTTCCCGTGTCCACCCCACATTCGCCGTTCTATGACACAATTGCGGAAATTGCGAATTAATCCGCCAATTCTCCTCCGATTCTCGTCCGATTCTCCTCCGATTCTTCGCCGCTTTCCCTCCAAAAGTATCCCTGCTGTACATTCGAGACTGGTACAGTACTCCCTCTGATTACCGGCGCCTTTACCACGTTTCTGGCCACACTTTTGTGTGTGGCCCATCAAACTCACTTCACCCAAATAGTGTTTGTCACGTGATCCCGCACCAACAAACAACCGTCATTCGGCTACATTTGACTACTACAATCGTCCCAACCATTACCTATCATGACCATCCGGAAAAAGACACTTTTGAAAGTGATCATCCTTGGAGATTCGGGGGTCGGCAAGACCTCCTTGATGCAGCAATTTGTCAACAACAAGTTCTCCCACCAGTACAAAGCAACCATTGGTGCAGACTTCTTGACCAAGGAGATTACTGTCGACAATAAGGTGGTGACCTTGCAAATTTGGGACACCGCCGGCCAAGAACGGTTCCAGAGTTTGGGTGTTGCCTTCTACAGGGGTGCCGACTGCTGCGTGTTGTGTTACGATGTCACCAACGAGAAGTCGTTGAACAACTTGACCTCTTGGAAAGACGAGTTCCTTGTGCAATCCAATGTGGCCAACCCTCAAGACTTCCCCTTCATCATTATCGGAAACAAAATCGATATCGAAGAATCCAGAAAGATCCCTTCGTTGAGCAAGAAGTTGAACAACATCACCCAGGGCTTCGGTGGGTTGAACTACCCGGTATTCGAAACCAGTGCAAAGGACTCCATCAACGTTGAGGCTGCTTTCGAGGTGATCGCCAAAATGGCATTGCAACAAGAAGAGCTCAACGAAATCAACGGAGGCGACGTCAGCGACGACTACAATGATGCCATTAACATCCATTTGGAAGGTGGTAACGGAGGATGTGCTTGTTGAATGTTAACACATGCACTAATCGTTTGATGCATCTGGTCACAATGAATAATCAACTGAAAACCACAGTCACGAATCCCTTATTTATCTGGCTCTACCTTCCCCGTGGTATCAAAGCTTAGCATTAGAGTATTTGGGGGGTTGAACCTCTCTCGTAAGAATAATTACATTTCTTTTTATAATATTAATACACATGATTAACGATTCTAGCGTGAGTTCACGCAAGCACACACCACCTTGAGAAGAACATCCAAAATTGGATTGCCAGTAGCACTGTTCTGGTTTTGGTTTTGGTTTTGCGAAGGTTGTTGTTGGTAATATTGTGGTTGGCCTGTGCCTTGGTAGTGTTGGCCTTGTTGGCCTTGGTACCCTTGGGGCTTGGATGGACGAGGAGGTTGTGGTCCACTGCTCCAGTGATTTGGTATTTGAGAAGACTGGGTGTTGGTCAAGTCAATCACCATGACACCTGCGTTTTGGGGGTCAATGTGATGCTTCAAATTACAGTCGTGACACAACTTATCTACCGCAGGCTTCAACTTGGCAATACCATTTTGCGAGTGCAATCCCTTGCCAACAATCACCTTCAAATGGGACTGGTTGGAACGAATAGCCTCGGCCAATCTGCGTTGCAAGATGTATTCAGCTTCTTTGACGAACAATCCGTGCAAATCGATCTCATCGGAGTCACTGTCAGCATTGTTTTCACGGAAAACATATTCAGCTGCCTGGCGGTTTGCATTTTCTGCCTGATCTAAAACGGACTTAGCCTGTTCACTGAGTTCGTGGGCTCTGGCCTTGTCACCTTGCTTGTAAGCTTGTTGGGATTCTTGGCTCAACTGGTTTCTCTTTTTGTAAAGTCTATCAGCCTCATCACGAAGCCTCTTATACTCTGAGTCTGTTGCGTGGTTGTAATCGCGCTCACCGCCTCCTAACTGAATACCACGGTCCATGTTGTTGTTTCCTATTACTTCTACTTCACCGATGCCAAAGTGAAATTGCCTTAAGTTTACTATCCAAACTGCAATTCTGAATTGCAGGTTATGCCGGGTTTCCTAGCTTTGCATGTTACACCTCGCGTAACTGACATGTGGGCGATACGAGATCTAGCCGTAGATAAGGATTTTACATGACCCCACTTAAATGAGTTCATGAAATGCCTTGACTATCATAAATTTCCATGTGAGTTAAGCATTCCAAGGAAAAGAGGGTTATATTGGTATGTTCATTTCGTGCAACCACAAGTTTATCGTTATGTTTGATGTAACATTTTCTGATCTTCCTGACGAACGATCTCATTTTTTACAGATTTTCTCCAGTTTTGCAAATTTTCAACTATTTACAATTTGAGACCATGTTAAAAATGGGATGAATTTTGCTTTAAAATTTCCCCACTATTGAACCAAGGGTCATTCTACATATGTCAGGGAGAGTAGTAAGTGCATGTGGAACTCTACAGCTGTTGGTATTGTTTGAAACACGTGAAGTTATTATGTCATAATTACATAAGCAAAAATTAATTTCCACCTCCACCACCTGAGCAGCCTGCACCACCACAGTAACTACCTCTACATCCCGAAGAAGAGCTGGTTCCCTCAGAACCGCTGTTGAACACTATAGTTCCACATCCAGCACCTGCACAACTGCGTCCACTACACCCTCCCATTCCCAGACAGTTATAACCAAAGTCTCTGACAGTGCAGCATAATGCCAGGTCATAATATTGGCAGTCACCTAGTGCCAAGGGAGCGATGGGTGGAATTACAAAGAACATGGGGTACATGGCGTAAGCTCTGGAAGTGTAAGTATCATTCCAAGGCTCCACTTGACCATTGTATTTAGCTTTCAATCTTTTTCTTCTAATTTCTGCTGGGCTTGTAGGTAATGAAATAGCATTGTGAAGACTGGCATGCGTCAATCCCATTTGGTGCCCGAATAATGGACTCTTCTTGAAGGTATCACGTTCTTCTTTTTGCAGAACACTCTTCTTGAAGATCCTGCTTAAAGTGGGTCGAGAGCTGCCCCTGGCAGCCACACAGTACCAGCAGAAACAAATCAGATACTCTTGTCCAAACTTCTCTTTGTACAATTTGGCAGTACGCTCAAACCCATCGTCCAATCTACTCTCCTCCACTTTGTCGTCATGGTCAATGACGTAGCCATATCGTGACTGGAGACAATCTTTAAAATAATAAAACATAGAAAGTTGATGGGTATGCCAAATCAAGTCGATATCTAACGTTGGAACCAACATCTTTTTATGATCATAGTAAGAAAGTAGCTTGAAAAATCTAGAGTAACGAATGGATGATTCATATAAACTCTCACGAATCACAGGGGAATGCAACCAATCCAAGTCGTTCATCTTTTCCACAAATCTTTCTTGTCTCATGACACATCCAACCAAATCTTCAGAGATTTCAATAGCCTTTGGCACTAATGCATGGATCAAATTCATGGAAACATAAGCTCTTAAAATGGTCCTTACCCATGCAGCATTGAAGCGAACTCTCATAATTGCAGAAACATAATTATTCAAAGTGTTCACAGGTATATGTCCAATACCCTTGGTGACAAGTGCTTTTTTGACAAACTCACTTATTCCCAATGTATTCCTCTTCCTGTATTGCTTATCAGAAATCACACAGGAATAGTATCTGTATACTCCTGGTAAAGCTGCATCACTGACTACGTCAGCGTATAATTGTCTCTTTCTTAGTTCTTCATGAGTTATAACGTCATTGAAGTCGCATTCACATAAAACACCCTCAATCGGGGAAGAGAACAGACTATCAGCAAATCCTTTCATATCAGGAGTAGTATAAGGAACATTTGCAATTTTTTGATCACAAATGGCACAGTAAACAGTGACTGTTTGACTCATGGTTGAGACGCCCGAAATAAAGTAACTCAAATCAGATGGGTCTTCAGAAATCTGACTTACAACCTCGGAGTATGCCAAACGAAGCTTCTCATCAGGATTGAATTCAAAAGTCAAGTTGTCAATCAGGTCGTTGATGCGCCTGAGCGGAAAAGGGAAATTGGCGAATTGAGGGAAGTCATTCCGAGTAAAGCAATCATAAAAAGCTCTTGGATTGAGTAAGAAAGCATGCCAGACCATTAATACATCAAGAGGTGGTAATAAACCATCTAATAATATGCAAACATTTTCATCTTTGGTGGTTCCCTTCTTGAAAAGGACACTTTCATCGGTTTCATGGCTCTTGTTGGACACAGAAGCGTGCTTACAAGCTGTGACAAACACAACAAAACGTTTGACAGCCTGAGTTACAAATACTTGCCATACCTTGACCTGTTTATCTTCAGGAAAGTCAGTAATTACCGCTTTCTTGAGCACAGAAAACGCTTTAAGTAATTTCAAGTGGGCAATCGTATCAGGCAAATCAGGAATGTGATCAACTGGGCTATCAGAAGAAGATTTGCTTTTGGAATCATTGAGGTACCTCCAACTGGCGAATTCAGAAGGTTTGACAGTACCAAGAATCAGGATGAATTGATAATCCTTGGCAGTTGGTGGATGTTTACTATCCGCATCAACATTTTTGTTGATATCGGAATATGGAGGTGGAGGAGCTTCTTTTTCTGTAAATTCAGTCATGTGTGGGAAAGTCCATATCGTAACCATTTTATATCATTTAGGGATATTGGTGCCGTGTGCTTCCCCATGATGACCCCAGAGAATTAGATTACCAATCGAAATTAGATAAAAAATATAAAAATGATTACCAATAGAATAGATAAAAAATAAAATGGCGATTACATCATTGCGGAAAACAATAAAATTTACGGAAGTTAAATTCATGATTTATTCAGAAGACTAACTTAAAATCAAACTCAATAACGAGTATCTTATCTAATAGTCAGATAGCTTACTTCTTACCAGCCTTTTGAGCAGCCTTGGTGACCTTACCGGCCTTGTCAGACTTCTCAACGGACTTGATAACACCGACAGCGACGGTTTGTCTCATGTCTCTGACAGCGAATCTACCTAATGGTGGGTAGTCAGTGAAGGCCTCAACACACATTGGCTTGGATGGGACCATCTTGACAATAGCAGCATCACCAGACTTGATGAACTTAGGGTTGTCTTCCATGGACTTACCAGTTCTTCTGTCGATCTTCTCAACCAAGGTGTCGAACTTACAAGCAATGTGGGCGGTGTGACAGTCCAAAACTGGAGAGTAACCAGCAGAGACTTGACCTGGGTGGTTCAAGACAATAACTTGAGCGTTGAAAGATTCAGCAGCCTTTGGTGGGT